>VZRW01008731.1:95503-244921 GCA_013398125.1 Aegotheles bennettii | reverse complement strand
AGGTGAGGCTGCACCAGTGCGGAGTAGAGCAGGAAAATCACCTCCCTTGACTGGCTGGCCACACTGCGTTTGATGGACATGGTTGGCCCTCCTGGCTGCCAGGGCACGCTGTTCACTCATGTTCAGTTTGCCATCAGCCAGGACTCCCAGGTCCCTCTCAGTCGTGCTGCTTTCCTGCCACTCGTTCCCTAGTCTGTACATACCACCAGGGTTGCCCCATTTCAGGGCAGAATACGGCACCTGTCCTTGTTGAACTTCATGTGATTGGTGATTGCCCATCTCTCTAATTTGGCAAGGTCTCTCTGCAGGGCCTGCCTGCCCTTGAGGGAGCTGACAGCTCCCCCCAATTTAGTATCATCTGCAAATTTGCATAGAATCCATTCGAGTCCTGCATCCAGATCATTGATGAAGATGTTGAAGAGGACTGGGCCTAGGATGGAGCCCTGTGGAACTCCACTAGTGACCGGTTGCTAGCCTGATGTTACTCCATTCACCTTCACTCTTTGTGCTCGACCTGTGAGTCAGTTGCTCATCCACTGTGTAACCCCGTTGTCCAGCTGTGTGCTGGACATTTTGTCCAGAAGGATACCGGGAGAGACAGTATCAAAAGTTTGCTGAAGTCTAAGAATATTGCATCCACTGGTTTCCCTTGATCTACTAGGTGGGTTACTTTGTCATAGAATGAAATTAAGTTTGACAAGTAGGACTTTCCCCTCATGAAGCCGTGCTGGCTATGAGAGATGATTGCGTTGTCCTCCAGGTGTTCTTCAGTGCTTCCCAGAATTGTTTTTTCCATAATTTTACCAGGCACTGAAGTTAGACCGACTGGCATGTAGTTTCCAGGGTCCTTTTTACTGCCCTTCTTGAATATTGGAACAACATTGGCCAGCTTCCAGTCAACTGGGATCTCTCCAGATGCCTAAGATCTCCCAAAAATCATTGAGAGAGGCTTAGTGATGATGTCAGCTTGTTCTTTAAGGATTCTTGGGTGAATCCCATCAGGCCCCATGGACTTGTAGGGATCTAGCTGTAGCAGCAGATCCTGCATAAGTTCAAGGTTAACTAAGAGTTGATCCTCATTGCAGTCATGGTCCTCCAGTTCTGGGCATTGAGGCCCCCTTGGTCTATCATCAGTGTTGAAGAAAGAGGCAAAGAATGCATTAAATACCTTGTTAAATACCTCTGCTTTGTCTTCATCCCTATTGGTGAGAGGATGAAATTTTGGGAAGTATACCAGTGCCAGCCATAGAACATGTAAATATACATGTACAGTCAATGCATAAGTACATATATATATACACACATATATACACATACAGACACATATATGTATATATATTATGTAAGGTGTGAGGAGCCTGGGAAAGATCCCAGGGCACATACACTTGAATTACATGTGAGTGTGTTTGTGTATATATGGGAAAGTGGGTAAGCACAGCTGTGCATGTGTGCTCCTCATGTGGCCCCAGAATGCCTTGTAGTTCTGGTATTTTGGCTTGGTTACTTCAGTGCCTGAGACTACAATAATGCATGTCACCCTTGTGGGTAACATTTTGGTATAAATCTAAGCATGCAAATATTTGTGTCAAAGCTGTCTACGCGTGCAACCAGTTGAGAAGCTGAAATGCCTTCAAGTTATGTAGCAATTGTTTTTATTTTCTCTCAAATGGTGTTTCTGTTATTTTCTACCCTCTGCCTTTTTTATTGTCCTTATTCTGCTCTGAAGCTTGACTGCCTTTGTCTTCTTTGCCTAACTTCTAGGCAATGAGAAGAATGTAAAGAAGCCTTCTCCAAATTTTATTACAAAGACAGCTAAAATTCCAGTCTGTATCAAAACAGTCCCTTTCAGAGCTGCTCAGCATTTCCTTTGTCTACAGAACCCTCTCAGAGAAGCCGTAATGCAGCCCTAAGAAGCTACCAGTGATCCTGTAATAAAGGCTTTCTGTCTGAACTAGCAAGGGCCTTGAAATTTAGGTTATAAATGTGACAGAAGGATTAAATTCAAGTTTTTCCTATAGTTATAGATACCATATAGCCGAGTATGAAATCTGTGCCTGTACATTCCCCCAGTGCACCTAGTAATTGCCTGGGTAGCAATTACCTCCCCAGCAGAGGTAAGAATGATAGGCTGATGGGAGACCATGGACAGGCTGGAGAGATGATGGTTGACTGAACCCCTTCCTAGTCACCTTCACTATAAAGTACTTCTCGGAGCTCTCCAGGAACAAATTTTTGGGACTCCTGAGATTCTCCAGGCAGCCCCCACTGTGCCTAAACCGACAGACTGGCACTACTGGAATGCTTGAATAATTCATTAACACTCTGGGTGAAGAACCTGGACACTAAGGAGTCTCCCTCAGGCAATTCCTGCAGCAGAAGTGCTGTGCATAGACAAAATACTTACAAAATAGTAGAAATTGCAGCTGCAGAAATGGTCAAGCAGGATAGCCTTTTGTACATAGTTAGAGCAATTAGAATATGTTTTGCAAGTAGTTTGAGATAATCAATACCAAGGGATCACAGACATGTTGGAGTGGTCATGTAGGACCACATCTTTCACAGTTTGGGAAGTCTCGTCTAATTCAACTGAAGATGCCATTGAAAGGCACCTTGTAATGCAAACTACAATTACCATTTAGATAGTGACCTGTTTTCTTGTTGGAGAAATTTGATTCAGCACAAGATTACTACCCTATACAGATAAACCAAAATCTTTGGGGTTTGAGAGATTTGTTGTTTTTTTGCTGCTTTTTTTTTTTTTTTTTTGAATAAACCATCCATGAATCAATAAGCAACACCTTTTAAATGTAGGAAATCTAAAAGAGAGATACTGGAAAGGGAGGTTTCTGGTAAGCATCTATCTATATGAATCAACAACAGGAAAATGTGGACTATGGTGGAATTCAAGGAAAATAAATAGGAAATTGGCAGGACTCAAAGTAAGTCCACCTGTCTAAAGATTACTTCAACTGTAAACACTTTGTGGAACTCAGACAGTTACCACCCACAGTGAAAAGGACTCAAGGAACCAAGATGAACTCATCGAAACAGACTTGACCTTGACTTCCCCCTGTCCTAGCACTCCCCTTGCTTACTCTGTCTTAATCCACTTACTTTTCTAAAGTCAGTGGCTCAAAAGGGTGCATGACCATGGCCTCCTCAGTTTAACTCCATTTACTCAAATAACAATAAGGAATAACAAGAATAATAATAACAATAACAATAATAATAATAACAAAACCAATAACAACAACAATAATAATAACAACAATAATAATGTCTTTCTTAACAACATTCAATAGCATTCAGTTACCTGAATGTTCATTGAAGACTTTTTTCTGCAAGTTAACAGAGCTTGTGCAGAACAGATAAGCATTGAAAACAGAATTCTCATCTTCCTTTTACTATTGTCATAAATTTGAAGCGGCTCCATATACCTCCAAGGAGTTAAATGCAGTTTACAGTTTCTAAAATGAGATAAGAATTTGGCCCATACCATGTACAGTAACAGATGCTGTAACAAACTGACATTACGACGACTCAGAGAAGAAAAAACAAAACAAAAATAAGTAAAGCATGGTGAACATCAGTAGTTAAAGGAAGAGTCTTCTATGAGTCTATAGGAAGGGATATGGATTCATAAATCCTTGTGTATTGCAAAACGATGGGCCAAATTGTATTTAGCCACATCAGCAGTAGACTCACATAAGGAACAGCAGGAGCAATAAAATTCATATGGCTAGCTTTCATACATATAAAGGTTTCTTGTACCACGTGTCACATACTCAGTTTGTAGGAATAAATATATTAACTATGTTTTTCTAACTGAAAATATTTTCCACATGTGAACAGACTTAAAAGCATGTTTAAAAAAGAAGACGCAATAATCAGATTTTAGACTTCGACTTTAAATTCAAAACAGAACTTGAAGTAAGCCTTTGGGGATGTTCCTCTTTCTGAAGGAATGCACAGTTCTTGTTACCTACTTCAAGCAATGAATGGCAACACTTAGTCACAAAAATGCAACAGAACTTTTTGGGAGTGGGAGAAGGCTATATAAAACACATTTAAACACCAAGATCACAATTGCCAGCAGGATTTGGAAAAGACTGAGGCAAAAGGGGATTTGAAATTTTAAATAATATCCTCAAATCTTTGCTTGTCTACCTTTACTTGTTTCCAGAGAAATAAATCATGTCAATTCCTGTTCCCCAGCTATCATACAAATGAGATAATCATTACTGAAAATAGCTTCTCTCAGAAATAGAAGATCAGCTATTTTCACCAGAGACATGGCCAATTAGGCAACATCCAGAATGAATGTTGTTGATTGGATCTCTTTGTTAAGGACTGGCATAAAACAGTATACACTATTGGCTAAACTGTGATCAGACAGTAAAATAAAATAGCAGTTGTTCATCAGTGTTGTGCCCTTGATTTTTATTTGAGTGCATTTGGCTCACTTGGGTGTGTGAGCCAGGCAAACAGCATAGGGAAAGGAATGGCAAGAAATGAAGTAGGGAGCCCTGGTGGTGAGCTGCACAGCACGTTTCATTCTCTGAAAGACACTCATGCAGACTCATCTATGAGTCTCCTCTCTTTTTCCTTTTGTAGGGTTTAGTTTATGCCATGCTGGCTTTGCTGAGATGAAGGAATTTTCAGGAAAAATCAACCTCTGCTCATAGACAGGTAGTGTAAAAACTGCAGAGCATGCTTTGAAGAACAACAGATGTTAGAGTAGTTACTACTGCTGAGTAGTAGTTCCCAATTGTAAGTAACATTTTGTTCTTCTTTGATGTGGTCTGTGTATACCTCCTGCTGCAGAAGCCTTGCTAGCAATAAAATACCAACAGAGGTAGATCCAGAGACTGTAATAAGACAGTATGGGTACAAACTTCAAGGAGGTAAATTAAATCTTTTCCATCACTAGACTGTTTGGACTGGCACCACAGAGAGAATAACTACCTAAAAGGTCAAGAGACCTTGATATATCTTCTCTAGGAAAATGAGATAGAAGAATAAGCAGCAAACACATAGAGGACCTTAGAGTGCAAACACGCAATGATTTCCCTCTCTCTTCTCTTTGCTCTAACACAATCATGTGCTGTTGAGCTTTTCTGTCACTTAGGAACTTTTATGCACCATCTCACACCAGCAGCACTGGGAAGAAGAGCACACCCCCCTACTGCTCCTGTATAAGCACAGGAGAAACATGTTGGGATGTTTCTCACATACCATTCTTCTTAGTTGATATCTTTAAGGAGTTTTTACCTTCATGCTTCAAAGCCCTTGTTGGACTCCTCTTCCCTGAATTAACTACTCTCTTTTTTAACCTGTGTAAATTTTGGATTTCTATGACAATGAATCCCACAGACTGATGGTAAAATGGAGTGTTACTTTTTTCACTGATCCAACACAGTCAAAACATTATGTCATTTATTCTGTCCTCTTTGGCTAACAGTCATTAAAAAGGCGTGCCTGCTTGTTGGCCTCAAAGATAGTTCCAATTATATGTTGACAGTTTTTAGAAGGATACTCAGAAGTACTAAAGGCCTTCTCATTTCTATTTCTTCTGTCCCTTTTCAAACAGTCATAAAGTGAGTGAGAAAACCATCACACAGGTTTTTCATAATAGAATACAGAATGTTATCGTGTTCTCTATTGTTTGTAAGTTCAGCATTAAAATATTTTTTTGCATCTTTGCTGTGTTGTAACTAAACTAAACTTTGTTACAGTGGTGGGTTGATTTGTTGTTGATTTGTTGGTGTTGGTTGGTTGGGTTTTTTTTTTGTTTTGGCTTTTTTGTTGTTGTTGTTGGATCTTTATTAAATGTAGGTAACAAGCCACAGCAAAAATTCCAGCTAATGTTTTCTTAATATAATTATTTATCTTGACTTTTGAGACACTTCTTTTCAGAGCTGCATTGCCCTTAAGTGCACAAAACAGACAACCTGAATGAATACATAACTGGGGTATAGTGAACATTAAAATAAAGCAAGCACCCTTTGGGAATACATTCGTATCACGAATACGGTAACAGCTGGCACTGGTTGACCTGACTTTTGGCAGTCTCTGTAGCAACGTCAAAGACACAATGTTTCAGAAACAACTGATGAGTCAGCTGCAAAAGGTTGAGAGATTTAGTTCACCAAAGCCCATGTATTATATAATTAAATATTTCCGTAACATCCCATATTTGACATCCCATAAGAATACCATTTAAAGGCTGAGCTAATAATACCACCCATTATTGAAACTGCAATAACAGACCTCAGTATCTGACCCTTTTGCCAGCTGCTTATAGGCTTGTAAATCTTTAAACATTTGGAGCTGTAATTTTCCATTTTTTCTGTTTTCCTATGATCCATTTTTTTATTCTTTTCTTTCTTTCTTTCTTTTTTTTTTTTTTTTACCTAACAATATACTGTGTTTCTTTCCAAGAAAAGCTCTTGGGAGGAAAAATGTTTTGTTCCTGTGAAATAATGCCTGATGAACTCTTGTGGAGAATCTCTCTGACATTCATGCTTTGAAATAGGTATATGAAATTTGGGCTATAATGAAGTTTTGAGGCATGTTTTTACAACTCTCATTAAGGTCTTTTTACAATTGATTCATCAATTGTTTTGATCTTCCAGAACTAGTTCCTGGCACTTGCAAAGTTTTCTTGAGCTTCACAAGAAAAATGTTTGAAAAAACACAAATAATTTACAAAAAAAAAATCTCCTTTCGCTTTTGGAAAACAAAAAATATACAAAATTAGGACTCTAAAGATGGTAAAACACTCACTGGCAAAGGATTTAATAACAAAAAGAAGTTTCTTTTCACTTTTCATTACCTCTACAGTAAAAATGGAAACGTTTGGTCACACATTACATACAATATGCTTCATGGGAATGTTTCCTAACCTTATATGCTATACCCTGTGGAAGACAGGCATGCTCCCTATTGTGCTGACCTCTCAAATTTACTGCATTTTCACTGGCTAGACATTTTCGGCCCTTTTCCTAAGCTGGCAATTAAAGCCTCATTTGCAGCTGTGCTTGTGAAGCTGAAGCTTCCATTGTATCATTTTTGAAAGCCTGGGATTTATCTGATCTGCAGAATAGTAAAATTCTACTTTCGAGAACATAAAATATTAAAAACATAAGAAATAAATAGTATCCCTGGACAAAAACTATTACTCCACAGCAAGATGATGAACACAAGCAGCAAACGTAAAGAAAGGAAGGAAAGCAATAGTAATTTTTCCTTTTCTGGAAAGTCTGGCTTGCTAGCTGAGTGCATGGAATGAGATGCAGAGGGAAACGAAACTAGAGAATATGTAAAGCTGGGAGATGAGATCATCCCCCCAAAACAATCCTTCAAATTCGTAGACACTTCTGGATTCATGAGGTGAGAATAACCAGCACCGAGGACTGTAAAATTCATTCGTAGCGTTGAATTTGTTAACATGCATTTGCAAGCTGTCTCCTCCTAGAAGAGGGAGCAGGAGATGCCCTGGAAACCAAGAGCAGAGAAATGTAACTGTTTAAAAAATGCTTCTTACAATAAAAGTGACAATAATTTGCATCCAGACAGTCTCTTTGCTAACAGCCTACACCAATACAATCAAGTGTTACAGCTATCTTTAAAGTTTTCATCAGCATCCTATTTTATAACAGACTGATCCTGCAAATGGTTGTTCCCAGGTGCGTAATTATTTACACATGGAGCCCACTGGAAACAATGGGTGTCAGTGCATGACCTGGAGGGCTGAGAGTTCTGAAACTGTTTCTGCACGTGATAGGGTAAGTTGCATATTTGCAAGGGGTTTTTCTTTCGTATGTGTATTTGGAGTTTTTAGTTCCAAAACTTAAATGGAGATATGCCCACGTCAAAATACCCAGACAAAACCTTCTGAACTTCAACAGTGGATAGAGTCCAAACCTACAGCAATCTCAAAATTTTGCATGTATAGTGGCTCTTTATAGTGGGCTGGATCCAAACCTCACATTGAAAACAATCCCCAAGGCAGTAGAACTTGGATCTGTGCTTTCCGGTTTGAACCCAAACTGAAAGTGTTGCAAGAAATGGCTCATTAGCTTATTCTGTAGCATTCGCCTCCAGAAATCTGTCATTGAACAAAGGCAGATCAACATTTAAAAAAAAAAATGATTAGCTATTTTTGGATAACCTGAAGGCCCTCTAAGTGTTGTAGCTCAATATTTTTTGGAAATCAAGGTCTATTTCAGAGCTTTCTTAGATCACTCTGTCAGTGCAGACAAGGCTGACTTTTACCACAATGAGAATATCAACATCACACTTGGGGTGGCCAAAGTTTATAAAGATAGCAAAACAGATCCTCCCAGGAGGTAAAGGTGAGGACATGATGAAAAGAGGTGGTCAGATTTTGGGTGACTATCACTAAAAGCTCATTTCTTTCTCTTTTAGCTCTCCTTTATTTATGGTATGGTATGGTCTTCCTTTACCCCACCTGCCATGATAGGAAGGGTCCTTCCTCTCCCTCCTGCAGTTTTCTCTTCCCTCTTTGTCTCAGGGAAGGGACAGGGGCTAGGACCAGGGTAGGCAAAGAGGAAAAGCCAGGACAAAACACTTTGTAACACAAATCTTGCTGTCCTCATGCAGCTCTTCATGGAAAAACAAAGAAGGTGGAAAATCAAGTACTTGGCTAATTTCTTATGAAGGCAATTACATTTGTGCGGTTTATTTTGTTTTTTTCCCTGGTTCAGAAGCTGGTTAATGTCAGACCCAGAAAGGTATCTTAAAGTTGAGTACTCTTAATGGACAAATGCAAGGCTTCTCCTGACCTAATCATCACATTCAGAGACCAAAACATGGAAAGAATGAAGGTTTTGTTACCACATGTTTGTGTCTTCTCAGTCCCAAAACAGTTTACAGATCTGTCTGAACTCCTGCACTCTGTAGCACTGATGGCTACAGCATCAAAGCAGTATATCAGCAGCTGGATGATGCAGGGGAAGAAGCATTGCTCAGCTTGATCCACTGGTACCATTCAGAGATTTCTCTTGGCTATGCAAACCACCACCAGATTTGGTAAAATGTTTTAAAGATCCCCCCATGCCAACCAGAGAGCAATGTTGGGGAATTGGCCCACCATTTGGCTGGGATTGGGTTCTATACAGCCTGCTGGTAATTTATTTATGTTCTGCCACTAAACTGAGCTGAAACAAAGTACAATACTGTGAAACAACATAGAAGACATTGTCCTGAATTGACAGCCCTTTGCATTTTACTGAGCTTTCCACAAACCTCAAGCATCTTTGGCTCTCACATTGAACCGTAAGAGCCTCAGCTCTTCTCCACTTTCTTTCTCCATCAGTTGTTTTTCCTTCATTTTCTAGGCAGTTAATATTTGTCTCCCTTTTTCCTATATGGGGCCACATTTGAGAACTAGAAAACAGAAAATAAAGCAGTATTGGGAAATTAAAGAGCATTTGCCTTTTACACTGTTGTGCAATTTTCTAAACAGAAATTTAGGCCTTATCTTTCAGTTCAGTCATCGTGCTTTATGAAGAAATGCTGTTTGCAAAAATGGATTTGGTCACATGCTGACTACAGAGGGTTGATATTCTGATTCTGAAGACGTGCATTGTGTGAGGGGTTTGTTTGTTTTCTGGTTTTGGATTTTTTTATTTGAAATGTAATCTTAAATAGACTTTCATAAAACACAAATTGCTTTTAAGTTTTGGCACAATGCCTACAAGTGTTTATAACTCGTGTAAGGAAGTCATCTATCTTAACCAGCATAGGTCAAACATATTTTCCATGTTAATTAGACGTATCAGATCTGATATGTCAATGACGGTGCTTCATTTTAATTAGCAAAGAGAAGGCCCTCTAACCTACACAATGCAGATATAGCCTCTCCCAAACTAAATGTAACAAGTCTGGAAATTATAAAATCACAGGTACTCATTCCGAGGCCCTAGAGATACTGGACACTGGCTTTCTCCATAGGCTCTCACTTGTTGTAACAGAACATTGGAATTCTACAGAGTAATTATCACTAAATCATAATTGCAATAATGGATGTGTTAAGTCACTCTAGCAAGACCAGTCTCCTGAATATAATCACCTAAAAAGCATATATAGTTATTTTTGCTTTGACTCAGTGGAAATGTTCAAAATATCCCCGTGATTTTTGAAACAGTTACATGCAATTTTTGGTACTTTCCAGAACAGTGCTGATTAACCCAGTAATAACCAGAAGTTTTTTATATCCTGTGCTTTTGGAATATGTCTCTGTGCACTGTAATCTCTGCTTTTAAGTCATCTGCTGCCAAATGAAGGGGATTTTTTTGAATATATTTTTGGAAGTAAATTCCCAGTGTTATGACAGCTGTTCTGAAATGTGTTGTGACAAAAATATCCACACAAAATTATTTTTTAATACATTTTCCATTTACTGGGGAATAACTACTGGAGTAATTTCCTTGGAGCCATTTCATACACTAATACAAATCTATTACATTTTGGTATATCCATGATAATACACATTAGCCCTTTTCTGTGCATATTCTACCACTGTGGGGTTTTAAATTCTATGGACTCAAGACAAAATAGTCTTCTCGGGACTGAGCTGTGACAAGTTCAATACTCAGTTCAGCAGCACAACAAATCCCAGCATTTCATCTTGGTGTGCCTGGTGTCCCAGCTCGATCCAAGTCTGGGGCAGGCAGCTGTGCCTGGCTGAACTCGGCTATCACCAGCCCGTCCCATCTACCGTCAGTTCTCCTTTCGCTCACATTGTCGCTCTTGAAGGTCAGGGCTTATCAAGCTGTGGCAGTGCCTTTCGTCAGTATTAATGGACATATCATGCTGTGTCCCTGGCATACTCCACAATGGAAACTAGGGCTTTACACTCAAGAGTCCTTAGGGACATGAATAAACACTGCTTTCAAAGGCTGCCATCATAGCGTACTCCTCTCCCAGCTTTTCAAAGAGAGCTGGCATGTTAGTCAAGAAAGCATCACAGCAAAATATCTCCCAATCATTTAAAAATGAGACATCACTTATTAAAAGGAGATGGAGGCAATGGTTAAGCCACTCCAGTCACAGACAGGCGTTCTCCTGGACCTTCACACCTAGAGGTCTGATGCCTTTGACTTCAGTTGCTTACTGCCATTACTACTAACTTCTGTTACTTCTATTTGATGCTAGTGCTAGCCTAAAGGAGCCAGAGAAATTGAATATTGTTACCAAGGGCAGAAAACCCTTCAGCAGATGGGAAAATGATCCCACTTGGCAAGAGGCAATGTTTGGTACTTAAAAGAAGGAAAAAGCTTTTGGATTTCAGCCATCAAATCCAGTCCCCAATCTTGGGCTGTGCAAAGTAATTCCCAGAGCTCAAAAACGTAATGTACTGCTGTGGATCATCCATTAAACTGTCTATTGAATGAGGTATAATGCTAAACAGGCTGAGGAGAGTCTATCATTCAGATTAATGCAACTCCAACACACAAAACCTTCAGAAATGTTTTTTGTAGGCAGGGCAACTTGGTGCTAAATAAGTTTGTTTGCTGTGAGAGCCAAGATGTCAGAGCATTAGAAGCCCAGAATAATATGGCTATTTCTAGGAGCTGAATCATGACAGAAGTATGCAACAAAATGGAAACAGAGAAACACTAAGAAATAAAGAAAACTACATTAAATTCTATCTCTATAATAAAACCTTAACAACAACATGAAAAGCCTTAAAAAATGGCCACAGATTCTTGTTTTGAAGGCCATTTTTAAAGAGTTATTTTAGTCCAGTCAGTGGCCCTCTAAGAAGCCCACTCTGATTCTGTAACTGAGTGAAACGTGCCATTTTCAGCTGCTGTATGGGTGAAGTTTTAAGCAATCACTGAGTATGTCTCTAATGTTGTCATCACAGTATGAAACACCATACACACAGTATCATAAAAAAACATCCTATATGATTGTGGAGAATGTGGATTTAGTTAAAAATTAAGAAAAATATCATGTAGCTCAAGCTTTTTGAACATTTAGGCTCTGGGAAATTAAAAAAAACCCAACATGTTAGCATATTGAAAATAATATTTTTCTTCCAAAGGACCTGAAGTTACTGTGATGGGAATAAAACACCATCTGGTTGCCCTCAAGCTTCAGTTTATTGGTGCCGTAGGTATACAAATGATTAGTGACATGAAGCAATGAATTAAAAGCTGCATTTCTCTGTTATTTGTATCACTCAAGCCCCCAGAATAAAAATATCTTAGTTATTAGGTGAGTAATTTTAAATTTAACTTTAAGTCATGTAGAATCATAGAATCATAGAATGGTTCGGGTTGGAAGGGACCTTCAAGATCATCTAACTCAAATCTCCCCCCGCCCCAGTCAGGTTTCTTAGGTGGTCTCAAACCTCAAACCTGATCTACCCCTACCATGAGTGGCTCCTCTATCACTTGGAGAAGTAAGTTATTATCAACATATAGTTATCAATTTGCACAGAAATACTCAAAAATAATTTTGTACTTACTCTTAGGTGTTGACAGTCTGTAGGCAGGAAGTAGAGAGGGACAGGAAGAAGAACAGAGAATACATAGAACTCTTTATATGAAGAATTTGCAGTTGCTTTATATTGAAAAATCAGTTATATTCTTCTTAGTCCACAGCTGTAATCTGTGACCCCATAACAGCCCAGTCTTACTCTTCCATGGTTCTGTTGAAGTTAATTATTCAATCACTCAATGTCCTGTGGTGCCTAAAGCAGAAGAGATGCTGGAACATGTGTCTTAAAGACTTGGCTCACTTCTCTGTAGTGGACTATATAACTATCATTTATTAGAATATTGTTTCATGTTTATGTTTTGAAGTGAAAAACACGTGGGACCCAAAGATTGTATGCATATTAATTTAACTGTTTTGTTACTTGTATTTTTGAGAGATAGACAGATATGGGCATATACAGTAGCTTCCTCAGTCTCTTTGTACCTCATGAGTCTCATTGTGTTTTAGTACAGTCCGAGGTATCTGGATGTTGAGTGTTTGTAAAACATTGAAAACGAGTGTACAGTAAGTGAGAGTTCTGGCCTCAAATTCCTCCTTTGCAAAACAAAGTTGTTCTTTCTGGATGATGCGGAGAAGTGTTGAGACAAAAATTAGAACAACTTTGTACTTTTGCCCTAGTTGAAGAAAATAGTAACAAGGCAACCTGAACCAAACATGGACATAAGCAGCCTCAGCCCCCAGTGGAGATTCACATCAAGGTCATCTGTCAAATAAGCAACAGTGAAGTACATGTTCAGACTGTTTCTTGTGACATATGCCCTTTTCTGGCACTGAGAGTAAGTAGTCTTATCAGACTGTGGGACAATTTGTTTTAAATTGCAGCTAAAATAGATACATTGAATTTAAAGTGATATAGGTCAAAAACAGAAAGAAAAGGTCTTGCAAGCATGATTTGTAGGTTTAGCACAGTGAAGGGCTAATGTAAAGACTCTTTCTCAACCAGCATGTGGAATCACTTACTTAAAACTCAGTCATTTGCTTGAAATGGTAACGAGTATCCCTCAGCTTTCTGAATTATATTCAAATAGCAAAAACATGTCTAGAGAAAGCAATGAGCTTTATATAAAAATCTACACCTCTTCTCTCATCAACTTTTAGATGCACACACCTGAGCAACAAAAGAATTCCAGCATTACTCGTCCAAACCAGAGAGTAAAGGTAACAAACACTATCTAGAATCAAAGAGTTTTACCAAAGAAAACCTGAACCATCTCTCATGTGAGAAGTGTAAACCAGTAATTTAGGGGCCATTTGCTTTTATATGATAATCTCAAAATCTTCTGTTGTAACTATACACTTATATTTCACACTGTTATCAGATACATAACTTTGTCAGTCATGTAGGAGACACAGAACACAGAAAAAAATTCAGGTTTTGGAGTGGTTTGGGGTTTTTTTCTGTTTGTCTGTAAAATTGCAATGATACAAACATTAATATTGACATTTCATAGCTGCTCCTAAATATCACATTATGAGAAACAGATCTCCAGGACTCTAACCAAGAAAGACTGAGGGAGATTTTATTTCCTCTAGGAAAAAGTTTGAATAATGAAATATTTTATTATGTCTATCGAGAGAATCTTTTTATAACGCTCTCTCTTAAGAATCTTCCTCACACAGAATTCAGGATTTCAAATTATTTAAACATCATTAAAACAATCCTTGAATTTGTAGCTCGCTGAATTCAGGCTGTGCTATATAAAACTTTCTAGCAGTTCTCCAAGCAAAACAGTTACCTTCTGACAGTGAGAGGTATTCAACACTGAGGGAAAAAGTCTGATTACTGAAAATAGCTATCTACTGCCATCTTAACCCGAAGATAGCAGGCATCCATACTGCAACAGCCTAGGTAGCTGAAATGGCATTAGATACCTTTGTTTATGTATCTGAATTGCTCTCTGTATATGCAAGATCTTACCTCTACTGAAGATCCATGAAGGAGATGATTATCCACAATCTATTTATAATTGACAGTGTGTAGGAGACTGTGGATGCATGCCTTTCTGTGTGGGATTTGGTCTGCCAATCAAAGATGCTCCCAAAAGGCTTGAGATTCACCAGTGAGAAGCTGCCACTCTTGGGCCCCCATCAGAAGACACCATAAGAGCAATACATCGTGTCCTCCACCACATCTTAACAGCAATGGCCAATGCTGGTGATTTGAACTAGCCCAAATGACCTTGCCGTAGCTAGGATCAGAAGTAAAGCCCTTCAGATCTATATGGACAAGGGTCTTCAGTAACATGCTGGCAGCAAATAGCTGGGGATAGTAACATCTTAGACTAACATGGCTGTCTGCAAATCAGACATCTGTCCACAGGCTAAGTATTCAGCTGTATAATAATGGGAAAAAAAATAGATACATTTTGGATGACTTAAAAATGTGATTCCTACTAGTCAATATTCTCTAAAATCTTACAAATCCCTAAGCATTTCTTGTATTACAAATATGGCAACCCTCATTTGCCTATTTTGTGTCACGATTCTCTGTCAACTCAAAGAGAAACGAAGGAGCTGCAGAAATTCTACAAAGCCACTTGTATAGGATGTCTGCTAGGGACCAACACCCTTTACTTTCAGAGCAATAGTGGTGATCACACACACACACACACACAAATATATGTATCTCTTCAAATAAGTCCTCTTAAAACTGAGCAGCCTGTTTTGGGTTACAAATATGCAATAAACATAAAGTAAATCAAATGGATTGCTTGCTTCCTAAGACATGTTACTGAAACTATTCTAAAGCTTATGACAACCTTAAATCATGCCAAGAGTTCATGACATTAAGGCAGTGGAACAATTCTCAAATAGTGTTATATGCCAAGAAAGATTATCTATAAAATCAGTAGCATCTTTTGGTGAATTCTGCTGTGGCATCATTTATGATGCACAAATATTCTGCTCCTTCCACACTGTATGAGCCTATTACTGTGTGACCTCTATTTGAGACTAATACTAGGAACTAGGCCGATTCCATCACACAGACCCTGAATAGTATTTACCAATAAGGCCTTTTGGCAGGTGTTCGTTAGAACTGGTGGTGAAGAGACAAAATGGTTGAATATCCCAGTATCAACCCCTGAATCATCAAGTTATTCTTTGCTACATGTGCAAACCCTTGTAAAGGATGACAAGTATGTACCAACAAAATTTTCAACATACAATAAGCACATAGAAACGCAGCGATATGTGCATCTGAATAAAAATCAGTGATTTAGTCAAATAACAGCAGTAGTATTCTTTGCTGAATATTTTAAGGCCAGCTTTGATTTGACACATGTATATATACATACACACACACACATATATATATATATACACTTGGGGTAAATTCCTCTTTGTGCTACTGAAACCAAATTGTTTGAATGACATTTGGATGCCTTTGTCCCATTCTGATTACTTATCAAATATTCTTAAGAAGGATTTCATAATAAATTGTGTGTAATTTTTAAGCTATTACTCATTAGTACTCACAGCACTTGTCAATAAGATTTCTGTCTTCAGAGTAATCTGTACACATCAGCCCTCACATCGTTGTGAAATGGTTGTTTTTGGCAGACTTGGACAAAACTCCCTCCTTGAAGACAGAGATACATGAGTTTGTGCTGCTGTGTAGAAACAGTCACTTCACATGGTGAAGATGGGTTCTGCTCTCACCACTGTGACCAGTCCCATGATGTAAAGGTGCAAAGGTGCCTCTTCATTTGTCTCTTATAGCAGCAACAGGACCACATCTAGAGAACTTCTGTCCTTCAGACTCGTACATACCAAATGCAGAGTGATGAAATTATGCCTCTACTAGAACACTATAAAAGGCACCAGATGTGCTCTCTTCATTAATATATTCTATTGCAAATGTACTGTTATTGTTAATATGGTGTTTAATCTACCCAACACTTCGGTGACAGCTAACCTTATATTAAAGGTGGGGGCTGAACGTCAAGACAGATAGTCTTAAATCATTCAGAAAAACAGTGGTGAAGTGAAAGATCACACCAGGATATTCTGTGTGCTAGTCCATTTTTATATACATCAAGCTATCCCAGACCAGAAGTCAGAAGGAGAATTAAGAAGCCCAAAAGTCCAAATTCACAGGACAAGCTGGTGTTCCCTGGAAGAAATATGGCTCCATGATTCTGACTCTGTATGTTGTTTCTCCTTTCCTAATGTGCACAAGGAGCACTTTTTTTACACGTTTTTTCACACAGGATAGTGTGATAGTAAGGGTGTAGCGTAATGGCAATGCACATCCATTTTTGTGACTGTGGCCTGTGAGGAGCTGTGTATCTGTGAACTGCAAGGCAGTCTTTCTTAGAAGACTCAGTTGAGATCTGATGCAGAGCAAGTCTATGCATTTTGTCAGGATGTCCCAGTTTTATGCTCCTCATTGGGTCTGTCCCACTGACTCAAGCCGGCATCAGAGCTTTCATCTCTTCAGTGTTTTCATCTTCCAGCCTCCAACCACCAACCTGGCAGGGCTTTCTGCTTTTCTGGGAAAGAAGCTCTTAAAGACTGCCCTTTGGGGTCTATGGAAAATTAGCTCAACTCAGTCAGAGGAAGCTGCTTTCAGTGCTCTACTGTTGTCTTCTCCTTTCAGCTCCCTTCAGAATGGAGTGCTGTGCTTTGGAGGCTTCGCTTGCTACAATTTTCTTCCAGAAATATTCAGCTTTCTCAAAAAAATATTCAGTCATATCCTTCAGCATTACAGCTGTTTGGTTTTGATTCAAATTAGTCCCTGAGTATGCAGAAGGCTGAGACCACCACACAGAAAAAGCTCGTAGTGTGTAGTTTCTCCAGTTTGAGTTCCTGTCAACCTTGACAGGCAGGTTGGGAATAGACCTGAAATTTGAGAGCTCTGGAGGAATTCTCCTTCCTAACCCTCTGAACATCCATCTGAGGTTCAGGCAGCTACTCCATACAACTTTTGTTAAACCATGCAGCAGGTGTCTCCTGCAATACAATTTCAGCTTTAGCAGTTGGAACCTGCATCCTTAGCTGACCTCTAAGGTCAGCCTTGCAAGATGGTCAGGATTAGTCTGTATAGTAGGCTGCAAGGGGAAGAGAGACTGCTTGGCCTGGGCAGTGAAGTAGGACTGGTAAATCTATGTTTCCCAAAACAGTGCTTTGGGACATGTTAGTTTGTTCCTTTCTCCTGCATATCCCTGTGTGCAAAGTAAGGGGAAAAACTGCTTTGCCCATAGAATACTGTGAGATGGGGAATAAAACCCATTATATAGTTTAGGAGACATAGACCAACAGACTTAAACATGTTTAAGTGGATTTAATAGCACTCATCCTGAAAGAGTCCCTTCAGCTGGGGTAAGGGAGGCCAGTTCCTGGCAGGATCAAACTGGGACCTTCTTCCAAGAAACCTATACTTTCTCTAAACAAAGGCAGTGAGTACTGCTGGCTTTCCTGTCAATTAATATCTGCTTTACACTTCCTACACCTTAAGGATCCCATGCAAGGAACTAGCCAGAAAAGGCTAGAAACACAGAAGATGAGTTCTTATAATTCATCTCAGAAGTGGTGGAATACATCATCAAGAGCAAACCTTCTGAGGCACACCAGGATAGTGATTGGCAATTTCCTATGATAAACATCATATGATTTATTTTTCTTAGGAATGGCATGAGTGTATATTGAAATGCCAGGGCTATGGCCCTCTTTTGCTCTAGTATTACACAATATATGCTTCCAGTCACATTACAATGCAATGATCAGGCAGCTGGACAATTTTCCTTCCCATCCTACCCCTGTCTTACCCACACAGCGTAACTGTCTCCAACCCTGAAACCTCCTACTGATCATTTCCCTCCCCTGTTGTAGAAACAGAACAGATTATTTCTTTTAGCTTATGAGCAGGTGGGAAAAAAAAGAAGGAAAGAAATAAACCACAAAATACCCCCCCACAAGTCCTTCTTTAAATGTAGGGGACAGCGTTAGGAGGAAAAGAATAATTAGCTGAATCCAGAATCAAGTTACAGTGTTGTCCAGGAATTGTGCCCTAAGTATGACAGACTGGCTGGCTGGAATGTTGCTAAATAGAGAACAAAAAGTTCAGCTGATGAAGCCAAATAGTAACTAGAGACCCTTCAAGTTTCTTCTAAGAAACACACAAATATGGTGGCTCGGCATGCCACACTTTTGTCCTATTTTGGATTTAGCTATTGAGGAAAACTAGCAAATTAAGCATTTTTGACACCAGAAAATGGTATTTGTTCCCCAACAAATGCTAACCACTGCCTAAGTTTGTTTCCTTTTTTTTGCACTTGAATATTATTGATTAACCAGAGGAACAGAAGAATCTTTGACTACCAGCCCAAATTGTCTGAAAGACTTTCTTGGTTTCCCAAGGATGAATTCCACAGCACTTACTATACAGAAAAATATTTACAAGCTGGGTGGCAGGAGACACCTGGGTGGAGTGAAATTGACAGTGGGAATAGAAGTCTGACTCAACTGTAGTTAGAGTGAAAAGTTTACCCAGAAAGTACAAATGATAAGCCATTAATAGGAACTGTGCCCCTGAGATTCATTCCATGAGTATGATAGTACAGCAAGGAAATAGCATCAGCAAGGCCAATTGGCAGCAAAACAGAAAAACAAGCATCAGCGGGGTATTAGAAACTGATCTGGGAGGAAAGAAATGCTATTTACAGGTAAGATATATAAAGTGAGATTTATCCTGTGACTGCAGCTCTTTTATGCAGGGAAAAGGCCTGGGTAGTGAAAAGAGCCTCTGAAAGCTCCAGATGCAACTGAAGGAGGATTTCCTCTGGCAACCTTGAGGAAGGCTTTTGGCTGCCCCTCTAAAAGTCACTGGTGGTTCCAGGCATCAAATAAGTCCTCAGTAAGGTGGGAGCTGCAGAGCCAAACCACACATGTTTCAGGGACATTGAGCAACACTGTCACCAACAAAGTACACAAGGCCTCTGGGCTACCTAAATTCTGCAAAAATCTGACTACCGCCTTGGTGCTTGCAGCAGCCTGGGCTAGAGAGGGGGCAGAAGTGGGCTAGAACTGCCTTTACTTCTCCCTCCCATGGGGGTAGGAGTCCTGTGCTCTTTGGCAGGTGACCCAGGCTGTCACCCCTAATCTTTTCTCACTGACACTGAGATCCACATAGAGTTGTCTTTAAATTTAAAAACAGGCATATTTTAAGAAAAGGAGCAAGAATAATAAAACCAAAAGTTGCACCAGGAGAGACACATGTGGGTGCATGCTCTGGTATCCCACAGGAACCATCGTGCCCACCATGCATCTCCTTGCGTCCCCATAAGGAACTGCCAAGCCATAAGGAACTGCTCCTACTGGGCTAGGCCCCAGCACACAGCTTATTCCATGTGCAGGGTTCTTCGGCCATCATTGGGATAGCATAGCCTCATGGGCTTCAGAGGCTTTGGCCACAGAAGGAGAAGGAACAATTTATCCACTACCTTCAAATCTCATATTTTAAGACTTAGTTCATGTCAATTCACTTCTCATGAACTGAAAACAAAGCCTAAATGGGACAAGGAGAAGATGAAATAGAGGGATACTGTTATTCTAATGAAAAAATTAGTAGGCACAGAAGTTTAAAGGGGCACAAGATGCCATAAAGCATTTCTTTGCTCTGACAAACTGCTTTAGCAGTGAGAGCATCAGAGAAGAAGCTGTCAGTGGCTAAAAGGGAAAAATCCCCGAAGTGGCCACAGCATTCAAGTGTTCAGGCCTGAGTCAGCTGTTAATTGGTTGGCTTCAAATGGGAGAAACCATTTATAGAAAGCCCTGATTCTGAAAAAAATCTTACATACTCCTGACATTATTACAGGTTAGTGAGTGTTAGATAGAAGAGAAAGAAAGAAATTAAGCAAAAGCTTTAATGGTGGCCAGAAAAAGTCTTTGCGACCTTCTTGTTAACATCTGTCTTCTCCATTGGTTTGCAGCTCATCTAGATACATTAGTTTGGCTGGTGGGATGACTCACATTTTGAGGTGAATAAACTCTTTCCATAAAAAAAGCAGAAGGTGACAAAATGCTTACCGTAGTGGCCATAATAATCATTCCCCCAGTGTCGCAGGGGCAAGGCAGAGAAACAGTTTTTGAGTGTTAATATAATCTGAAACAAAAGTAATTAGGGAGAACAATTTTGCAACTACCTGATTTCGAATTTAATGCTGCTGGTGTGATCATGTCATTTCAAATTACTGGATTAGGTAAACAAACTCCCCTAAAATACAGCTGCTTTGATGAGTTCTTATATTCTGTTGGCTTGTATCTGGTTTATTTTATTCCCATTCAATTTGTAGAACAGACTCTTGCAAGTATTTCCCAATAAATTTTAAATTTCTACAAATGCTGAGATAGTGTCTCAGACAAAGACCTATAGGGCTGAAATAAAAATAGTGTAGGGTTCAAGATGACATCATGTTTTATGAACACAAGACGTGACCACAAATAACCTACAATAACCTTTAAAATTAGTTTTTTCCTGACTTCATAAAACAATATTTTATTTGGCAGGCCTTTATTGGCAAGCGCTTTGAACAGTTCTATTTGTTTTCTGTAACCAGGAAGACACAACCAGTGTTTTCACATAGGTTTCCTCAGTACTGTGGTTTTGCCATTTTCTGCCTCTTTATTACTGCCTGCTGCTGTTGAATATTTTTCTTTAGGATGTTTATTAAGAACAAGGATATGAATTTGAAAAAAAAAAAAGCTTTCCTTATAACAGCACTGGTGAATTTCTCCGACTGCAATATAACTGTATCAAAAACACAGAAATAGATCATGGTATCTAGAATGATCTGGTTGCTTTAAGTCTAAAGTTATGTAACAACATACAGCTGGCTACATGTATATTATGAGAAACTGAAGGAAATCAGCCCGTATGTACTTTGATGCATTAACCAAGACTGAGACTTAGAAATCCACCATAACTTGTAACACAGTATGAAATGGAGGAAGGGGCTTAGCCAGTCACTGAACTAAATAACAAAATAAATTCTAAATGTTCCAGTTAGAGCAAATTAGGAATGAACATCACAGAGGGCAAGAAATGTTCCTGATTTCTTAGAAGATTTTACCTGGGATTAGTTGCTATTTAGTTTCATCATCACCAGTTGTCTTGGTATTGAGAGCCACAACTTGAGAGGTGTGTTTTTCATAGTACTGCCTGTAACTGAATGGGATTGCTCTCTGTGTTTGACACTGCTCAGGCTTTCTTGTTTTGAGTTGTGCTTCGTGGAAAAATGGATCATTTTTCCACCACATCTGTAGGAGCACTTATGCTGCTCTCAGTGCTTTAAACATGTAATTGTGCAGTTTGTTGTTTTTTTGGGTTTTGTTTGGGTTTTTTTAATATTCTTAAAGAACAATCTCTGTAAGATTTTTATTCAGTATATTTTGAAGAAAGAAATTCAATCTGCAGCCCAAATTGCACTATTCAGCTAAATCCCATCCCCCCCAAATGTTTGTATGTTTGAGCCATGCAATTAAGATGAGCTTTTCAGCTTCTGTACACAGTTTGGACTTCCTAGTAATCCCCCTTTCTTCTCTACAGTATGAAGCTTGAGTTGAATAAGGAAAATTCCAATAATTAAACTTGCTCTATTGACCTAACCAAAATTAACTGGCTATGCAACAATGTAACTCTCCATGTAAAAACAGGAAGTCAGATTTCCCCAAGTAACCCTTATTCACCATGAGAAAAACAGCTGGTGCTCTCCCTTTACATGCAAGTGTGTGGGGCATGGATAAAAGATGTATACTTCTGATATCCTCTCTTTTAAAAGGGTGTGGGTTTTTTTCCAGTGGAAGTTTTCCAGCACTAAGTTCCTGAGAGGTAGGGCCCCAAGACAGTCTGGTCAAAATAGTCAGAACCGTATCTTTGTAAGGAGAAGTCTGTGAAAACGAACAAAGAAGCCACATTAGTATAACATGAATAATCCTCTCTGACCTCCAAAGAGAAAAATAATAAAGGATTTATTACACTTTTTTTTCTCCCTAAGAAAGAGTAATAAGAAAAATCCCCCTTACAACAACAATAACCACTGTTTCAGAATCAGAGCTTTTGTGTCACTGTTTTTCAGTAGTTACGCTACATTTCTTCCAGTACACTGCTGGGATTTTTTATTTTTTATTTTGCTACGAATGCTCGCACATCTGCTCCACATGTGTGATCAGCAACTGGATTTTCTGAGTTGAACGCCCTGTTAAATGGACAGAGTGGGCAGATCATTCCTTAGAGAGCAGAGAATCTGCCTCTGGTGGATTACTGCCAAATGCAATGGTGTAATAAAGAAAAGAAAGCTGCTCATTTGGATTGCTCTGAAATGAACTGTGTCCTCTCCTAAAATACCATCTGGTTGGAATCCCTGGAGGTACAGTCCAACACACCTAGGTCTGGCAGTCTATATGTTTGATGGCTGTAAATGTCTCTGCGTAGGTTGACTGGGGGAAGGCAGGATCATTAAGAATTAGAAGAGGTGAAGCCATTGTACTCTCATTCCCTTTCACCCATCCAGACAAAATTACACAGGAGGGCTGTGGAGGTGATTGTACTTTCTGTTGCTGAAGCTGACAGCTAATATTTAAAATAGGTGTCTTAGGCTCTGACTTTCTGTGTATTGTCTAAAAACTTTGGGTTTGGCTGGTGTAAACCAGCAGCAGTCTGAACTGATTGTATCTCTTCAGATTTGGCCCTTAGTGCATTAATCAAGGGCTTTTTAGAAAACTGTATAAAGGAGATTGAAATGAACCTTATGGTATGTGTGCAAGGAAATCCAGCTTCCAAAAATCAAATCACACCACAGACTGATAACAAATGTACAAACTAAGAGGAGAAATTAACAGATGCTTCCCAGTTTGGGCTATTATCACCAATGAAGCCCAGCTCACATAGTCCATAGGTCATGTTAAAGAGCCTGCTGCAGATGAATTTGGTTCTTTCCTGATGCTGGCAAAATTAAGCTTGTGACCACACAGTGCTGGATCTATCCTGAATACAAGCTGATTTTCTGAAGTACTACCAGTGCTGTTAAAAGAATCCCTCTGTGAGTTTAGCAGTTAGTTCTGCAACCAGACAAACAAATAGTGTCACACTGGTTTAATCCGTCTGCAATGAATGTCCTGTAAAGTAGGAAACATGACAGTTCCATTCTCAACAAACTCAATATTTCATTTGAATTTTCTTCTCAATCTCCATCTACCCTGGTGAAATAAACAGGGCCTGGGAACATTCCATGGATTATGATCATCTATGATGTTAAGCAGCAAGGCAAGTCCCTAGCACCCCCAAGGCTGCTGCTAACTACCCTTCAAACCACTCCCTGGCACAAATCAGAAGCAGGGGATTTCCAGAACCATTCCCAATTGGCAATTTGCTAGCAGCCACCCAGTTTTGAAGGTTAGGAGTGTTTACTAGAGCTGAGTTGACTGCACTGTGCTTGTTGGCCTTGGTTCCTGGGAACACTCCGGGAATGTCTCAGCTGCCCATCCATAGCCACTGGACAACTCTCACCAGCGAGACTTTATTTTAAGCAGAGGCAGAGGCACTTTTTGAGGCAGAGCATTTTTTCTGTCTGGGGAGACCATTTTCTTTGTAAACAAGTTCAAATTATGAAGCTCTGGAGTTATTTTCAAGGCTTTCCTCTGCAGCTACCTCTTGACACAGTTTTGTTTCTGCAATTGCCCTGAAAGCTGTTGGGTGACGAGCCCCCGCAGTAATGGCACTGATGAGGTGGATCTCATAGCTTCTAGGTAGTGCAATCACAATCCCCCATTGAAAGCACCCTAAAAACGTTTTGATTTGCTTTGTTTTTTCCAGAGGTGTTTTAAAATAGCTAGGTGTTGGTTATATTGTGAGTTCCTATTGTTCTTGTTTATCTGTCTGCTTGTAATTGTGCTGGATTTGGTCCAAGGTGATTCTTAACTAATCTGAAATCATTAACTTCATTATTGCTTACCACCCAGCTCAAATACAAAGAACTGCTTTCTCATTGAGTCTCAGACCAGGTATTCCAGAGAAAGTCTCTTGTTTAACTGGTGCTTTCTGGGCTACCCTGCATGAAGTTGCAACCTGGCAGGAATTCCTGAACTGACCAGCTTCCAGTCCCATGAAGGGCTTTGTCTGAGCCCAGCACTTCCAGGCTCCAAGTACCAGCTACAGGGGCAACAGGTGTAAAGAGCAGGACTAAGGGCCAGGACTTGGAGGGCTTCCAGCTAGCTAGGAGTAAGGCCTGATACACAAACGTGTGGAGCCAGTGGCTTTCAACCTGGACTTTCCACTGCTCAGAGGTTGAAAGATGCAAGGCCTTTGTTGTTCAGCATTTTGGAGTCAGTGAACCAGATTTCTTCAATTGGCAACTTCTGATAGATGATTCCATTAGATAATTTCTGATAGAAACCGGTGGAATAGGCGTCAGGTAGAATCACTGATTAATCACTGTGATTAATTTAGTGGTATATAAAAAAGAGGAAGTCCTAAACTCAGTTTTGCAGTTGGAGATGGCTGGTGAAGGGGCTTAATTGTTTTCAGCCAGACCTTAGATTAGGTTCAGAATAAGGCAGGATGCATGCCAGGAAATCATACTTGAAAAATAACACTGTTTTAGTAACATAAAAGGCTCTCCCCTTGTTTCAAATGCAGATCCTATCTTGATCAATCACTGTGTGCAAGAAGATGATTTAGGGGCTAGCTGGTTGAAATGGGAAAGAGGCATTAAGACAAATGCTGAAAAAATTCTTCATCCTTTATCTAAATCATGGTGACAAGGGTACTAACTAGTAATGAGGTGAAGCCACTAAGGTGATGAACTAGATGACTCTCAGAGCCTACCACTTGAACTGAACCAATTTTGAAGTTTGGTTAATTTCACTTAATTTCACTTACAGAGTTTCAGTATTTTCTGGCTTTTTTCCTGCCTTCCTGGGTCCCAGCTGATGCTCAGCCTTCTCCTCTGTTCCCCACAAGATTTCCCAGGAGTGCAGCTCCCTTGTTAGCAACCACAGCACCACGTGGCAGTGACTCAGTTCCTGCTGCAGCCAAGCTGGGCAGACCCACCCACACTGCTTGAGCTAGCGGGGGTCTGCAGTACCTTCTGCAAACAAAACTTGTGGGGAGGATGGTGGCAAAGAATCATTTGGAAGCGTACATGAGAAATACAGAGCTGGTTTGAATAGAGTGGATTCCCTCTCTAAAACTTTCCTTACCAGCTGAGCAAGGCACTATGACCTACATGACAATACTTTTTCTTATTATAAAACAGAACTGAAAACCAGTGATTCCCTGCACAGAAACACTGAACTTAAGTCTAATCATCTAGCCTACCTTGGGAACTGATCTTCTGCCCTTTGAAGACCTGAAGAGTCTACCTTCTGCCTCAGGCAGGTTTTTGGATTAGATCCCCCCATATAGGTATAGTAGAAAGCCCCTAACCAAGCAAATAAATCTTCATAAAATTGAATTATTCTATACTTTGTAGTTTTGTTATAATGTATTTTATAATAATTCAAATCTTAGCCATTTTATAGGGTCACATAAAGAAATTGAAAAGGATATAAAGGAAGACACAGCGTGGGCCACAGAGTCCTGCATGACAAATCGGATATTTTAGCACACATGGTGGTAGGAAGGCAGAGCTCTTCAGAGCCATGCAATAAGACATGGCAGCTGACTCCTACTCTTCCTGATGTATGGCTTTCTAGATACCACAGAGCTTAAGAAAAGGTCTCAGTAATACAGAACTGTGCCATATCACACCACACACCTCCTCATTTCACAAATGCTATGACAGAGTTATGGACTGGCAAGAGAGAAAACCAACCTACTTCTGGGGAAAAAAATGTTTGCCTACATTTTCTGCTCAGTGTTGTCAATACAATTTTCAATTGCCTCAGCAAGTTTTTATTAGGTGAAAGATAACAGCCTGTCAAGTCTGAGAGTAAACATTTTGTGTTGGTCCACCCACAAAGCATTCAAATAAGAAACTGGAGCTTATTCAGCGTAACTCAGGTTTGACTATCTCATTTTCAAGTAGTTCACTCTTCAAGGCCTTTCAGATCCTGGTCTCTTCACGTTTGTTCTCAGCCTCCTGAACCTTCCTGCCTGCTCTTTCATGTTTGACATCTGGCTTAATCAGACTTAGGTTATCATTATATTTGTGAACATGTCTGATGAAGGTGCCTCTTTTATTACTCACCTGCAGTCTGGTTTTAAACGTTAACATCTTAAATGTTGATAGGTTTTATTCTCATTCCCCAAACTGCATACTGTTTACACATGTTTCTCCTAGGCATACAATATAGATATCAAAATGCAAACAAATATATATATATGCATATATGTTGCATGCACACAACATACATTTTATAGAAAGATATGTGCATAGCATATATAATGTATGCAATCTTTGTGCATATATTTTTTTTAACTAGGATTTGGCCCTAAATTTAAATATTTCTTCATTTATAACAGCACCTATTGATGTATCTATAAGTTTACTTAACAATCATAATGGACTTGTGTTGACAGTAAAGCAGTCCAGAAGCTCGGAACACTATGTAATCGGGGGCACTTTCCAATACGATGGGTAAGCAAGATGTACCAGGTGGAAAAGGACTGTATAAAAATGAGAAGTGTTTTGTCTCTGATATTATAGAGCAGGGGAGGAAAAAATAAAAGTGTAGACAGTATTGTTCAAGGAAATAGAAGAGGAAGTTTTCAGAGGAGGTTTCTGGTGTCCCATGGAAAATGAGATCAATGAGATTTTTCAATTCAAAGAAGATGAGGAAAAGGTAATCAGGGTAGAAAAGGGTGCTCACATGGGAAAAGCACACCTGAGGCTCATGAAAGTATTGGGCTGGAGAGGATGGATTTGAGGCTGACAACAGGAAAGAGGAACTTTGCAGCTGGTGTAGCAGAAGGGAGTTTGGCCTCCAGGACATGCAGCTGAGGCTGAGATACATTCTGGAAAGGGGAGCAGCTGATCAAGAGTCACCAGAATGCTTTCACCAGTCTGAGAAGTGTGTGTAGTAGTAAGTGCTGGCAGTCAGCTCCCTGTTCTCTCCTTCCCTCATACATGCCCCTGAAGTGACTGTTAGTTTTTGCCCCTGAACTGTGTACAGATCTTTAAAGTATGGAAATCCATACAATGTAGTAAGTCAACCAAAACAATCCATAAGTCTTTATCTTAAGACTTTTGCTCTTCTTATAGTAACCTGCTTGGAGATTATCATAGCCTGTGTGTGAGACTTCAATCCTGTTCCTCTTCAGAAGACAAGAGAGCGATGTTTTTACTAGCCACTGCTGAGCTATGTGGTTTCTTGGGCTCCATCCCTCAGGAGAAATCTGATAAACTACCTTGGACTATTTGTCAGAACTTCTGCTCATTATCCTTTTGGATCTGAGAAACTGGCCATAATTCAAAGGGTTTGTACTGTTCCAAATAGAAGAAACTGGTGCAAGAATCAATACTTTTCTCAAACAATTTTGTACATTTACAAGGAATGGACTGACCCTTTGATCCTGAGGAGAAAAACCACAGTTATTCACCACATCAATGTCCTTCTAAGTTACCTCCCCACGAGGACCCTTTCCAGGCTTTTCATGGTTGTGCAGCCAGCTGTTTGTTGGTTTCTTCTCCTTTTCCTTCTATACAGAGGGTTCACAAGCACCAGAAGCCAGGCTAATAGAAGAATCCAGCTAACACAGTCGTGTCAGACCTGTGTTGCATGTCAGCTAGTAAGACTTGCAGAAGGTAGTTCCTGTAAGGGTAAGCCCAGTACAGTATGCAGGAAGCTGATTTGTTTGGGGGATATCATTTACAGTCTCCACAAGACAACACCTTGTATAGTATGGCTGGACCCCTGGGTTACTGTGGGGTATCCAGGCATGTCTTCATTTTGCTTCCATTTATTTCTCTCACACATGCAACCATTAATTCGAACAGTACCCTTTTCAGCCCTTCACCTAGAAAGCTGAGATTCCTCAGTTCCTTTCAATATATCCTTGTGTTAGTGAGGAGACCTGTGAACAGTTTGTCTGCTTAACTCCAGGTGGTTAAATCTGCCCACTGACACTGAGGGGAACTTCATTGGACTGTCAGTGACTGAAAATACTGGAAGAAGTCACAACTTCGGTAGCTGCTTTCTCTTTCTATGAATAGTATATACAAATAAATAGGTATATGGTGCACTGCTTGATCAGTTATGTCTGGAGTTACCTTCTGATCTTTAATGTGGACACTATGGATTTTAGTGGCTTGGAACCAGCTGGACTGTCACAGTCTGCTGTAGAAAATAGTCAGTGAACTTCTGTGAAGAGAGGAGTCACAGGAACAAATTATTGTAAGGAAAATGTGGGAGCAGAGGCAATTTCTGCATTTGTGCCTCTCCTGCAGGAGGGGTGTAATTGCACTATCTCATTATCAAGGCTGTGAATAAATGGAGACTAAGTAATGATGTGTCTCAGCAGAATGGGAACAGCTCTTCCCAGATATTACGCATTGCTTGTTGTCACCTTTAATGAATGTTTATGAAGTACTTGGGGATCTTCGCTTGCAAAGTGTTACATATGAGCTACTGATAATTAAATGTTTTATTATGTACTTGTTTAAACCAATGCTAACAGTAACTAGTGGAAAACTTCAATCTCTATGTCTCAAAAAGGTCAGAATAATTGGAAAGAGCTGA
Source organism: Aegotheles bennettii (assembly GCA_013398125.1). NCBI lineage: Eukaryota > Metazoa > Chordata > Aves > Caprimulgiformes > Aegothelidae > Aegotheles > Aegotheles bennettii. The sequence continues at coordinate 215,710 of VZRW01008731.1, read as the reverse complement.
CTGTCTGGGTAAAACATGTGAAGTCTGAAAAAAAGCTTGCCAGAAAACTGTGGTGTGTTCTCATAAATGGGTAGAGAAAGGGAGTCTTCTTCATTTATCAGAACTTGTATTTAATCTTATATAAGAGACTAAGAATACAGCAAGATGATACAGCCAGAATATTTTCTGTGTATGTTGCCCTGATAGCAGTCAGCACTTAAACTGGATACAGTATCTAAAAGGATCCCATATCTAAATTATATTCAAACACATTACATGTAAGTGGTCATCAAAGAGCTTTGCCATTCAGCAGTGGAGTCACGTCACCTTGTTTAGAGTTGTGAATCTTCTTTGAATTGGGGTGAGGCATTTCTCATCTATCCAAGTGGATGCAACAAACAGTGGAGAAGAATGAAGAGGTTGGTGACAAATGAGAATAACATTGACTGGCCCTGGCTTAAACACAGGGCCTATAAATTAACATGTGTGCAGGTGCAATTCTGAACGTGCCTTTGTGCATGTGCACACGTGTTCAGTGTCTGCCAGAGAGAGATCACAGGGAGCTGTTGCAGCTCCCTCAGTCTCTGCTTGGCTCTGGCAACAGCTGAGGAGCCGGTAAGTGTTTCCCTAAACTGTTCACCAGGTGCAGTCTGTTCCCTTGGCTCTAGGCTGTCCTTCACAGCACTGCACTGCACTGCAACCACTTGGGAAGAGCCCAGAAGCTCTGCACACACCACCCTAAAAAAGCAGACAAGTGAGAATCACAGAGCACCTGAGTATCGAACAAATAGGTATCGATGTCCCTTGCTGGCTCTATCTCTAGTCATTAATATGTGACTGCGTGACTTTATTTTAAAGACAATTTATTATCGTAAATGTTGCTGTAAAAAATTTCGGAGCAGAGTTGGCTGAGGAATGCACTCCCTTGTTCTGCCAGGCTTTCAGCTTCCTTGTGAGCCTGGGGCTGACTGGCTGCACCAGAGGGCAGGGGTTTAGGCTCAGGTTCCCCAGGTGAAAGCCGCATCCTGAACTTTGGTACATGCCAGGAGCCCTGCTTTCCCCCCCTCTCCTACACGTTCACTTCATAACACGATAACGTCCTTTACATTAGCTAAACTCGTTAACTAACCTTCATCACATACAGCACATATATCATACCTCGTAAAGGTGAGCTGCTAAACGGTTCCATAGGCGCCGCCGTGTGCTCTGCAAGCGGGAGGAGGCGTGGGCGGAGCGGCGGGGCCGCCGCCGTGGCCGGTGTTCGACTCCCCCTGCAGGGAGCGGGACCGCCCGCTGCCACCGGCCCCGCCGCCACCGCCTTCGGGCACCGGCACTCCCCGAGCCGCGCGGGCTCCTGGGCGGGGCAGCCCCCGGAGGGGCTGTTGAGCAGTAACACGGTGCCTTTACCACAGAACAACCTTCATCCCGTCATCACTGCCTCTCCTCTTGCTCAGTATTTCAGACTTCCACCCCATTTTTTAAAAGATCTCAGGTGCTCCCAGGGATCTTGTTTTCTCCTTCCCTCCTTTCTGCTTGTCTTGGGGTAGAGCCTCCTGCTCCCACACTGCTGCCCGGAGCACACCTTCCCACCGTGTCACCTTGTCACTGCACCGAGGGCTGAGGGACACACAGGGGGGATTTAATCCCTCCATGAATTCTGACATTTGAATATTTTCAACTTCAAGCCAGAAAGCAACACTTGCTCTTTTTCTTGGTATAATTATTGAGAGAAAAGGGAATTTTTGAAACATCTGCTTACGTATTTTCCATCACACTAAAACATAGTCCAGCATATAGATGCATCTGGTTTCAAATGCTTTGTCTGAAACTGGTATTAAACTGCAGTTCCCTATAGCAGCATATTGCCTATGGGAGGGATATTGGCCACATCTTTCCTCTGGAGCCACCTTCCCAGCTGAATGCCTTCCACAAAGGTCTGGAGGTGCCTGACTTCAGCCCTCCACTCCCGGCTTCCTCGGGGAACGCCTGCACTTGCACGGTGGAAGATGGCGTCCCTTAGGCGCCTGACAGCTGCCAGAGAGGGAATGAGGGCCTCTGAGGTCCACCTGGTGATAAATGCAAGGCAGCGAATTGATTTAAGCCCACATGTTTTAAGTCAGCTAAAACAACCTGAAGTATTCCAGTTTGGTTCCATGGATCATTTCAACTTTGTAGACATTGCGTTTTCTTCCCACAAGTTAGTTCAGGTGGAAGATTCCCGAGGGTTTTCTTCTCCTCATCCTAACAAAGGTCGGCCTCACTGCCAGAGCAGAGAGCAGGCAGTGGTGAGGAGGGGTGTGGGGACCATTCCCTGCTGAAGGTCATTTGGGGGAGGACGATCCTTAGCTCAGCTGCTGTCCCAGCCAGCAGTCTGCTCGGTCAGGCTGCGGCACCTCCCTGGGGACGGGACGGGGCCAGGACCAGGCCGTGGGTGTAACGCACCTGCAGCATAGCCTGTGTGGGGATCAAGGAGGAGGATCGGCCTGGAAATGGCTGCCAGGCAGAGAGCAGGGCAGCCTGTTCACCAGCCCTCTCCTCAGGCAGGCAGCTAGCTGGCCTACGGCAGGCTGGATCCCCCATTTGAGGTGGGCACGCTCTGGGCCTGGCCAGGCTACACACACCCAGAGTGGCCTTGCTCCCCTGGCACTGAACACAGAAGTTGGAAGTCCAATTTCCTCTATTAAATGCTTTCAAGAAACCACAGTTCTTAACAGCATAGTAACCAGTGTAAGTGACAAACCCAGGTCTGTCCTAGAGGGATTTCAGCTCAATTCATGTTGCTGATGCAGAACATAAACAGGGATGAACATTTGCAAATCTATTGCACAAAATCAAATGAGTCAAATCAGAAACATGGTTGGACAATTTTAATACACTGATAAATTCTCCGGTCCGAAGTCCTTGCCTATATTTCAGGTACATGAGTAATACCACCTATTATCTCTAGAGCCATTGAAAAATGAATGCAGGCAAAGAGAGATTTATATGGTTCAACTGGTTAATCAAGTGTTCCCTAACACACAGAGGTGTTTCTGGCACTGAAGTATCATCTCAGCAGTAATAAATTTTACAAGACAGCATTTCTAAGCTTTTATGGTTTTCAATTTAGAAAGGACATCATAAATAGGAATACAATCACTGTAACAAATACTGCTGTGAAATAGCCATTATTCATATTGCACAGAAGGAGATGTTAAGCACAGAGATGTTTACTAACCTGCCAGCACTCTTCTTTCCCTGAGCAAGACTAGCACCCAGATCTCCTCCCTCTCTGGTCTGTACATTAAACCTGGGACCATGTGCACCGTATGCACTTTGGTTTTTTATGGGGAGAAAATAGAGCAGTGAGATACAGTGGTGGCCTCTGTGATCTGCCTTACAGTCCTGTGACTTTTTCCTTTCTCATGTAGCCACTGGTTTCTCATCTTTTTCCAGTCTCTTCCCATCACCTGTGTCCATCCTCATTCCTTGTGTTGTTTATTTGGGCTATGAAGTTCCTTGGAGGAGAGGCACTGTTTCAAAAGTGGCTGGCACATTGATATCTCAAGATCAAAAACCCAAAGTAAAATATTCAATTTATAGTGGCATGTTAGTTTCTTCAGAAAATACTTTAATTAGAGCAGTGTCTGAGTTTGAGTATTGTACCTACTAATGAACATACATAACAGTTACAGCCATAGCCCAGAGAGCTTACAGGAGGTGCTACTGTTCTAATTACATGTATATATGCAGAGAACCTGAGGGCACAGGCAAAGAATAACCTATTCTAGTCCATGCTGGAAATCCATAGCAGAATCAGTAACCAGCAGTCACTCTTCAAGAATGCCATTAGTAGGCAAAATAACAGATCTTTGATGTTTTAAACAGCAGGTCATCTTCTTAGCACTACCGACTTCTTTGCTTCCTCTAATTATTTTTAATATTATTATTATTATTACTGCTGTTGTCATTGTTATTAATTCTTTGGCTTAATTAGAACATACTTGTTCTTTCCTCCCGAAGAATCCATTTCTTTGGTACCGCAGGACTGATCTTTTTCCTCAGTACTGCAGGACTGACCTTCTCGGGCACTGTAGAAATGAGGAAGAACATATTCCTCAGACTACCTTCTGATATAACTTTCATTTTATTGCACATGAGGCCTCTCTATGGATAATGAATATTGCATGTTTTTTCCATATATGCTAAAATGCTTTGCTAGAGTAGGACCTACAGCAAAACTATTGTTTTCATCTGAGTGACCATTTCTTCTTTCATCCAATAAAATTTTTATGCACTCATGCACATTTGTCTTTAAATGTAACCAGAAGGGGTATGATTCACTAGATACAATTTTATATGTCCAAAAGTTAACCAGCTATTTGAAATGAGTCAAATGTAACTGAGGTACAATTCATTGAAGTAAGACACTTCTTCTCACCTGTTTTCATAACTATTTTGAGTAGGATGCATTGCTTCATATGTGTCTAGGCAAAATGTGATAAGCACTCGCTGAAAGTGATGCAAAAAGAAAGTTATGTGTAATTATGAAACTCACTATTGTTTTAAAGTAGTTCATATGGTCATCTGTACATAACTTCTACCTGACAGCAAAAATGCATGAAAAGCCAAACCTGTGTAGAGATGTGTAGAGATGGCTGTATGTGTGTGGTGAAAATTAGTGTGCACCAGCAACGATCTCAGACAGGAGCACATCTCTGTTTACTTCTGGGCGTTGAGCTCTCGCTGTAAGAGGTACTACTGTGAAAGCACAGGATCCTCTGCTTTACTGTAATGCTTGCTAGATATCAGTGAGTAATAAAAGCCACAACTTAGCCTACAGGCAACCCAAAACCTTTCCATCAGTATTTACTGCTCTGTAGTTTTTCATAAACCCTAGGTACTACATTCCCTAACCAGGAAAAACACAATTTGACTGCACAGAAACAAAACAGCATTTTAACTGCAGAGGGCATGAAAGAGCTACTGAACAGCTACTGAACAGCACTACGTTTTACTCACAAACATAATTTTCTACAAGTTTGATTGGGTATTTACAATATCACATTTTAGTCCTGAAAGATCATCCGAGGATCCATCTGATTGCTTTCTTGGGGAAAATATAAACATAAAGAACATAAATTATAAGATTCATTCTAGAGGATATGTCCTTATGATACTCATGGACTAGAAAACATTCTGTCATCCTCACTGAATCTAATGGATGTTACTTCTCACTGAGATTTTATTTCCCATTTTATTTCACACTCAAAACCGCTTTAAAAAAAAATAAAATTGCATATGAGACTGCTAAGGTAGGATGAGCTGACATGTACTTGTTACCCACTTAGTGCCACTTTGAAAATCCCCAGCCATTCACTAATGCCCACTAGAGTCACTGACCACATCCAGTACAGTGCATTGCAGCTGTTTTCTACAACTTTTCTGATGCTTATAAGGCTTTCATCAAATTGGGCTTAGGATCAAAAACATAAGTAATTAAAAAAAAAGAGTTGAGATTTTCACTGAAGTATAAATTATCATTCAAAAAAGCAGTTGAAGATTCTGAATTTGAACACAGAATCATTCAGAACTTGCCTACTTGCCTATCTGGGTTGTATTTTAGGGTTTCCCAGAAATCTGAAACAGATCTTACTCAGGGTGTGTTTTCAGAGGAATGAAAAAGGTCTGCAAAATACGCTAGCAGCACTCCAGCCTGAGGCAGGTATGCGTTGGCAGGAGCAGTCCCAGCCAATAACAAATGCTTTGCCATCCTCCACCCACACAACCCGATTAGTATGAATCCCCATTTTTCCATTAACCCACATGCTAAGAATGTTTTCCAGCCTCCTCTTGAAGCTAGTCACATCTTTGTTACTCACTTTGTAGTCGTTGGGGCTGCTGTGGGGCAGGTGGCTGCAGAGCCCCTCATGCTCAGTATTTTTTCAGCCCTTCTCAGTACCCCAGGTTGTCACTGCTGGGAATCAGTGAAGATGGAGAGCAAAATATTGGCTCTTCCTCTGCTACCAGCAGTGCTGGTCTTTAGTTAACTTGGGAAAGATTTTTGATAAAGCAACGATGGACACCACCAGAGGGTGCATTGCTGCCACTGTAATGCCTGTTCCTGTACTTGAGTAACCATGCTCCACTGTGGTAAAGCTTTGGACAAATCCTGCACCTTTGACTTCTGGTGCAGGTGGTGGTGCACAATGGAAAGCAGGATTAAACACTAAAGTCAGTGAAGCCAATTGCTTTAGAGAAAAAGAAAAAAAAACAACAAGGAGAAGTAATACACCTTTTGTGCTGTGCACTCAAGGCATTTTGCAGTTTTTCTTGAAATATCCATCATAAGAGCACTTCTTTGATCTGCTGCTAGCAGCCACTCCCAGAAGGGGTGAGAGACACCTCGTTTCCTTCCTTCATTTCCTTATCCTGACCTACCGGTCTGGAATGCAGTTCACCTCTGAGCGTTTTCAGATATATCAATTTCAGAGAGGCTTGCATGTCACAACACACAACCAAGGCTTACTTCACTGCTTACAAAGCCTGCACATGACAGCCAAACAGGGGAGCCACACACTGCGTCTGACCCTCCCGTGCTTCACCTACCTATATGCCATATATATCTGCAGAAGGGGCACAACAGTGTTAGAACAACAAAATCCACCTTGTCCTCAACATAGGCAGGACTCGAGACTGCAAAGTCAAGAAACTGGTGCCCCAAGGGTGCAGCTGAGTGGCAGCTTAGGCTGTTCTGTGCCTGTATTTTTGCAGCCCTACATGCCCCTGGCACATCCCTTTGCAACAGGAATCCTGGTGTACCCCTTCCCCTAAGCTGTCCCACCTGGTGACTCTGGTGAAAGCTAACCACTTCTCGCTGGGTTAATTTCCAGCCAGGTAACAGTTTTTCAGCTTCCTCAACTGACTTGCTGCACAGAAGCACAACCCTCAATGTTAGCATACAGGAGAGAAGGACAAAGCACAGTTTCCAGAAGAGGCAAAGACGTTTTCTAGCCTTGCAGACTAGCTTAAATGAAGTACAAAAATCATTCTTTTAGGTGTACTGTGCTGTCATTGGATTGAGAGTGAATCTTCAAACAGAGATGTTAAACTGAATAGCTCTTTAGAAGTGCCCCTGTCACCCCACATACCATAGGTCTGTGGATGCTTAAGCTGGAGTCGCAACTAAACTCCAAAAACACAGTTGGCATGAATCAAGGCCATAATATTCCCCCACCAAATGGCAAAGGAGTTGAGCACAAAGTAAATACATGCTTAAAACTGCATCATCATCATCATCATAGTAATAATAATAATAATAAATGAATAAAAACCCCAGCACAACCAGCATGGTTAAGTGTGAGTTAGCTGAAGATGGCCAGAGGGAGGAGATGCCACACATTCTTGAGCACACTGTGAGGAACTTTCAGTCCCATTGACTTCAATGGGGTTTCAACCAGGCTGTGTCTCTGCTGTGGAAAGGAACAGCTTAACACAGCATTGTGGGGTTCCTTGGCTTTTGTCTCTGAGCGACTCCTGGCAAAGCCACTGGTTAGTAAATGAAAACAGACTTTTTCCAGTCACCAGGACTGCAAGCCATACCTGGATTTAGCTTCTTTTCTTTTCTTTCGCTTTTTGTTGTTGCTGAGACTCTGTTAGATTTGAAAATCTGGCTCCTTGACTAGGTGCTGACTTTAGAAACCCAAGTTTGTCTAATGAAGGCAGGGAGGACAGAGGGCCTGACCTTCTAGCAGATAGTTTCCCCTTCAGAGGGATGGCTCTGCTTGCAGCTTGACTGCAGCTAATGAGCAGCATTCAGTGTGAGCCCAGCAGCTGCCATGCAGGAGGTCTGTCCCTTCGGGCAGCTGCTGCTCATCTGCCTGCAGCTGGCAGCGGAAGTGACATCTGTTCTCGGTCCCAGCTGTGAGCTGTGCCGAGGTGCCAAAGCCCAAATGCCTCAGTTCTCGATCCAGGAGTGAGGAAGGGTTTCTGATGCCAGACCACGGCCTGGCTTGCATGGGAAGGGAGGGGGAGGGATTGTCTCCTTCAACGATGGTGGGCTGAGAGGAATGGAAAGAGAGTGACAAATAGGGAGAGAAAGAACAAGTAATAGAAGTAGGGGAAAGGATGGGAGAAGAGTGCAGAAGACTAGAATGGCTGAAATGGAAAGGAAACATGAAGTTTGAAGTGACAGGGCCAGTCTGAGGCAAGGAAACAAAGGGAGGGACGCAAAATAGTGAAAAAAAAGGAGATGCAGAAGTAGCAAGAAGGGAGGCAATTATCTAAAAATGCTGATGAACAGGGAGATGCCCTCTCAAGCTGCCATCTTGGAGGCTACTGAGCCTGGAAGGCTTTCCTGCCCACAGCCCTTAGCATATCATGACATTCAAGGCACCTCCCCTGCAGATTTTGCCATCTGGAGGAGCTCTGGTATATTCTCTGTCACCTCCTTGTTTCTCCGTCTTATTTAAATTTGCATCACTTTTGGCTTGTTCAAGTCTCTTACTCTCTCCTTTATCTTTGTAACTGTTATAGTTCAGTGTTGCAGCATTTTAACTGAATTATATTTTCAGTTTCTAAGACTGGAGTACGTGCAGGGTGAAGGACAAGATCCATTTCAATCTAAAGATCGAAAAGCATATTTAAATTAACCTGTGAATAAATATATTAAGAAATGCCTCTTTGCTCCCAAGATTGGTGTATGCGAGCTGAGTATGTTCTATCATAAACATATTTTCACAGGTGGGACTGTTTCCTCAGCACAGGCTCTGAAATTGTGCTTTTCAGATCTCAAAACCAATTGAGTATTCCTGGAAGAAATAACCAAGGAAAATGTATATTTGATGAGTGCTTTACAGTCCTGTCAATCAAAATCAACTTACATTGGGAAAAACAGTGTCAGTGACTGCTTCTTTCCTTTGGTGCTTGCCAGGAGCACAAGACAAAGTGAATTGTGGTAAATAACTGGGCTGAGGAATGAGCTGAGGGAGACAAACAGCATAAAAACTTCCCAGTCTGAAGTTGAGAGAGCAGGCATTGTGGGCAGAAAGATTTGAACCCATGTTGAAACTTTGTCTTGGCATTTTACTGAAGGCACCCAGAGCAGGGCATTTGTCATCAAACTAGGTGCCATTACAAATTACCCAAAGCCAGGTGCAAAAGATGGGATCAATTGAGTTGGGCAAAAATAACGAAAGCAGTTTCTTAGTTTCTCAATCTTCTTCAAGATCGGCTTTAAATAACGCAGTTATCTTTGAAATTTTTCTATCACAATTATATATATTTCTATAATATACAGATAAGATATACATTTATATCTTAATTCATAGCAGATTTTCCCAGTAGGAACCCTTAAAGACACTATTATTTTTACACGTCTCAGCAACTCTCCCTGTTTCAGTGAGAATTAGTTGTGGTTTAGTAAGTGATCTTTGAAACAAATGAGGAAATTCCTCTGAATACCATTCTTTCACTACCTACACAAAGAGAAAAATCTACTATCTAGTAAACTATGCATCAATTAATTCAAATCAACTTAATAACTAAATACTCTTTTTTCCAGTCAGACAGGAATAATACTAGTGCATCTATCACATGGACTAGAGAAAATAATCTGAAATCTTTAAAAACATGATCAAGGCACTACTAATACTCTGAAGGGCTCAATTAATCCTCTAACAGAGCTTTTACATCTACCAGTCCTTTATATGTCCCAATCATCAGAGCAGTCACTCTGGGCCAGGTCAAAGGTAGCGCTCACCCAGAATTCTGACTCCTGCAGGAACGCTGTTAAGATGAACCTATTTCTGAACCCTCAAACCTTCCTTAACAGGAAAAAAAGGGAAACACACATCTCTTTGCTTTTTGGTTTAGTTTTGTTGGTGGTTTTGTTTTGGTTTTTTTTTAAATTCCACCATCTTCTATAATTTTCATTCTTTCTGACTTTTTTGGAGGACCATCAAACCATCTTTTTCAAGGTAGCCTTGAAAGCTAAAGAAAAAAAATATTTTCGCTAGAAATTCCTCTGCCAACTGATCTAAGACAAATGAAGTGATTAGATTTTCAGATTTTGCATGAAGTGCGTTGGATTCAACATACAAACCTAATTCATTCAGCTTTGCAGTTGTAAAAAGCATTTCTAGGGCCATATTCTGTGTTCTCTTTTCTGATGAACACTACCCAAGGAATACTAATTAGAGTGCTTGAGGAGTAAGGTAAGCAAGGCTGGCAGAGCCTGAGCTTTTATTTACTCTGTGTTATCTCTGTCCAAATGTTCAAAGCAATATGGGTGGTGACTGATTCTCTAGTTAAATTCAAAACAGCATGTGTGTGCAAAAGGCTGCCAAGTTTCTCATGTACATTGCTATTTATGAGAAGCTATGCACAGACAAAAAACAATCAACCAGTTTTTTAATTTCATTTTATATCTTTATTCCCATTGTAAGTATTAACAATCATCCAGAAGACCATTTAAATTTGGTTTGGATACACAATAGCATTAATCACAGTCCAGATTTTTGTTGTTTGTTTTTTACTGCTATTCTAGTATTTTGTGATCTGTTTTAGTAGTTCTCTTGGTGTATTTGCCTCCAGCAAAATCAATTTTTCAGTGGTTTTAGATTATTTTAAAAGCTTGTAGATTAAAAAAATCCATCATGCAATGACTAACAGTATCGTAATAAACCTTATCTTCCATTTTAGATTAGTACTAAGTATGTTTGATGACCTGAAACTTACTTTTTGTTGTGCATTGTCTGTTCTCTTTTCAAAGTACGTTCATAAACAACCATAATATAATTTTTCATTACAGCTGTTCATTGCAGTGACATTTTTTATTGGATTGAAATCTTTTTAAGAGAATAAGGTAAGTAAAACAACCCTACACAGTAGAAGGTTCTGTTTAAGCAAACAAGTTACACACAATCCAATGCTAGGGCAGTATCACAATGTATAAATTACAGTGGATTGAAAACAAAGGATCTTCTAAATTCCCTTGCTTATTATTATGTGGGAAAAACACAGCACAGATTGTATTTCAGTCTCAAAGTGAAGAAGAGTCACAAAATACAGTCAAAGAAACATCGTTCATCATGTCTTTTAAAAGCTTGTGAGACAAATTCCTTCATCAATTAATGTAAAAGCGAATTCATAAAACCTATTTGTGAAAGCTGTCCTGTTAAATTATGAATACCAATAATAATTCTTTAGTTCCTCATTTATTTGTGTACTCTGCATATGAACAGGCATGAATATATATATACGAATAAAATATGCCTGTTGTGTAGCCATACACAGAGCTAATATGAATGCTTATGTTGTACCATATCAGAAAAGGACAAATTATTAATCAAGGTAGAGAGCAGGGAGAAGCAAAGAAGAAAGGAGCTGATGCATGAGAACTTTGTTAGTTGTCTTACGATGACTTCTGTGTGGAATAAAACGTGTGCTTTGGATCTAGAACAGCCCACTAACAACTCTTCATTGCGTAATGAAGGAAGTTTGGGATCAACAGCTGCTTCTAAAAGGGATTTAAAATAGATATAAATAGGTGAAGTGAAAGAGGAAGGGTAAGGGGATTGAGCCTGAATCATGCCATCCTAAGTCTTGTCTGAGCACCAGAGGGACCGGAACATAGTGGGAGTAAGGGGAGGAATGCTGGTTTCAGAGGGAAACTTGCTGAATTGACAATGCTCTCACTCAGGACAGACTGAACAGGGGGCTCACTGGGCACTTCTGGTGAGGATACTTCTCTAAAACCTTATTCCAATCACAGCAGGTACATAAGACATTAACCTAGCCTCTTCATAAGTTGCAGGAAAGCAGGAATTCTTGCATCTGGTGCAGAGGGAAGGACAGGTGTTTCCAGTGACTGTCCTCTTCCTGTATGGCTCTTAGTGGTTGCAATACCTGGAGATACTTGACATAATAAACATTCACCATTTTGCCCTCCTGTCCTAACTTTCCATACTTTGATATCAATGTAGCATATATTTGAACTCATAACACTCAGTTCTCTTCACTACTATTTAATATATACATATGCTAACCAGCCAGAGAATAAAATCATATTCTTGTAGATGAGTTAACAGAATCTTCCTGTTTCTCCACTACTGACAGACTGGGTTGCGAAACATTTTTTCAGTCTTAACTCTTCCTTTAATCATGCATACACACATACATGCATATACGTACACACACGTGCAAACACAAAGCATAGGTGTAACACAGTACTCCAAGGAGCTATTTGAGCTACTTTGAAACGATGGCACACGGGTCCTGGAAGAAATGTAGCACTAAGAAACGCCACAGCCAGAGCACACTGCATCTGGAAATCTGGGGTTTAGCACCTTGTTGCCCCTGTGCAAACCTTTTCTTTGTTTCAAGGCTACCTTTATTACATGGAGGACAGGGACCTGACCCTTCAAACTTGCAGTGTGCGATTTTGTTGATGTCAGGAAAGCTGCAGTGTATAATGAGTTCTACATTCACTAATAGGTATAGCAGCATTTTTAAATAATTTCATATAAAAAATGAGAGCTGTGCTTTAGAATTATTTTATCTTAAATCAAATTTCATTTATGCAGTCCTAGAGTACAATTCACATGCATGGTTAAAGACAACTTTGCATGAAGATCGAATGCTTTGGTGTCCTCTGTGCACCTTTTTAAATGATTAGTACCTCACAAAAATGTTTCATTATCGTTCCTCACAGTATGTACCCAGTGTATCTCAGAATGATTTCATTTTATACTTTATACACAATATCAGCCTTGCATTTTAAGTATCAAAAATACGTTGTTAAAAGATTTTAATAGTAAATGTCATAAATACAGAGTTTTCATCGAAGGGTAAAATGATTCAAGACCTTTGGTGAATGGATGATGAAAAATAAACATTTCCAAAGCTACACGTGATTTATGGTGTTATGCTACCAACAGCTGCCCAATCAGCTCCGGGTTTCTGTCCTTTATTAGTGCCATGATAAGAGCAGCAGCAGAATTTACTGTCTCCTGAAGCAGCAAATGGTCCTGGGGGGAAAAAAAAAAGGGAGTGGGGGAAACAATGTATTAGCAAATGTGGAGAAAGTAAATCTTTAAAATCAATTTTCAAGTATGTAAAATTACCATATGATTGTTGAAAGAAATAAAAACATTTATTTGCACTTCTAAAACCTGTATTTTAAGGAAACACAATTTCATATTAATATCCATTTTCCAATCTTCATGATTATTTAAAAAGCAAAATTATTTTTTAAAAAGGAATATATTTTAACAGCAAGAATTCATGCCATCTAAGCAAATGCCACCAAAACAGGAGCTTGATTCTGTCACTTGCTTCCTAACTGATTTTTAAAATCTAAAAGGTAGTCAAAATTTTGGATCTGAAAACATTGGAACAAAATTGAGGATTTCACTGAATAACATAATTAAAGAACTATAACTTGAAGCACCTACTGAATCCCATCTGCAGTCTACAAAGGCGTTTAAGCACTGGGACTTAAGTAGTTTAGGCTGATCTTTGTATCAAATACCTTTAAAAAGTAGCCTGGTTTTGATAGGCAAGTATAGAGACCAACACAGGAAGAAGTAATAAAATGAGACTTTGATTCTGTGCTTCTAACTGAGCACTCCAGCTCACATTTGAAAGAGTCCTTTGTCTCATTGCCAAGTTTTCTTAATTGTATTGGCTATAAAAAGTTGGCCTCTTGCTACCAGTAACATTTTCATTTGCGCACTGGGAAAATATCAATAGATGTAGCCAGGCACAGACACATCCCTGGAGAGAGAAATAGGAGGGAGCAATTTCTGTGAAGCAACAAAGAAAGGTCTACAGAACACTAGAAGAGTTTCAAATACAGAATGAGAGCTACAAAGAGAAAGCCAAGAGCTGTTCTCCATATCCACAATGGATAAAACTGGAATCAATAGGCTTAAACTGGGAATAAGAAGTCAGGAAAGAGTTTAACAGTAAGGCCTGGTATACAATGGAACAGATTATTGAACAGGAAACTCCATCACTAGGGTCCTGTAACCCAAGATGCACATACACATAAAATGGGATGCAGGTACAGCTTCCTGCCTGAGGCAGGCAGGAGGAGCAGCTCGATTCTGTATCTGTACTACTACTCTGCTAAGATGCTGCATCAAGGAATAATTTGTAGATGACATGTTTAAGACACTTGGATTAATGGAGAAAGAGGAAATGGTTTCAACAACTTACACCAAAACATAATGTTAATCACTGAGGCTACTGCTGAAGGGACCTGCCTGTTCAGCGAGTGCAGAGGGGAACTGGAGACTAAGAAGTTGGGGTTGAAGGAAAAACTGATAGGGGAAAAGTGTCCCTGGAACACTAAAATATGTAGCATTATATTAACTCTTATTAACTTTTTGCTTTATGTAAATGTCAGCAAAAATGCTAGAGAGGTAAATGGATAGAATTAGAAATACCTAGTTTATACCCGATTCTTTTATCATTCCTGGAAATATGATATTTGCATGTAACTAGATTTTTATCCTAAAAATGATCAAGTAACTAAGCTGTTAGAATTTGTAAACCCCCAAAAGATTAGTTTTCACAAATTCATGTTATATATTCTAATATGCAATAAAATTATTTTCTAGTCATCTAAAATATTTTCTTAAAACTGTTCACCACAGCTGTGTCTTGCTGTTTACTGAGTGACACCTCCCATTCAGCTAAGCAAGGAGTGCAGAAGTGTACTTAAAGGTCCTGCTCCTCCAGTACCTTTTGTCACGAACCAAGAGCGCAAAGAGGAACTCAGAATCCACTACTTCAATTTGGTAGGGGTTCCATGTCCTCATTTCCCACAGGTATAAATTGCTGTATAATGCACAAGAAGAGTAGAAGTCATGCGTACACCTGCTCCCAGTAAACACTGCAGTCACTTTCAAGATCTAGCAACACATTTCTTGATACTGAACAATGCCAACCTCTGTGCCCCTCATTGCTTTTTGTTCAGTTTGTCTCAAGAAGCACTTCACAACCACAGGCACTGTTTTCCAAATGGGCTTCCAGCCATATCTGAAGTTGGCTGGAGGTGTATTTTTTTTCCCCCAGTTCACAAAAAAGAAAAAAAAAATACACCTGGCCAGGAATGCTCTTAATGTTTCTCCCAAGAAATCTTTCCACATCCTCTATTGGTTACTGGATTGAGTACACATTCCTTTGCAGTAATAAATTATTTACGTTTTTGAACATAAAAGGAAGCAAGAGAAAGGAACTTAACGTTCATAGGAGAGATTGAAAGTGACATGGTAAGATTCCTTTAGACTGAAAAAAGCTTTTTCTAAAGCTAAACCTAAGGCTTTAGTGCTAATTTCTATTTTCTGAAAGAAAGACATGCAAAAAATTACGAGTAGTATTTGTGACACAGGCAAGGTAGCACAGCAATGTGTACAGACACCTGCATGCAGAAGTGGTCTATAAACCAGACTAAAATCAACTGGTGAATTGCAGCACAAATTAAAATGCACTTGTAAGTTTTACAATTACTTCACTTCTAATAATCTGATTATAAACACTGTTCTTATAACTATTCAGGAAACCTACTGGTTCCTGTCTTTCCTAGAATCAATCAATGACAGGAACAATGAACTGTCAGACAGGATTGGCTCCTGTCAGTTTTTGGGAAATAACCAGAAATGTATTCTTTAAGTGGATATACACTATCTTATGTAAGATAACAAATGTAATAGAAGAAATATTCCTAATTTTATACAGTTACAGTTGATAGTTAAGTGACATAGTGAAGCAGGTACTGAAGCTTTCAACAGGACAATCCTTTAAACTATTTATCATATGGGTCATTAATTTTTAGATTTATGCTGTTGCTCCTTCCCAGTAACACTGTCCCAGTCTGATCTCAGAGTCACCTATTCACTGAACAGTGTACAGCACCACAGCCAGCCTCTGAGTGTAGAAAAAAATCAGTGCCACAAAGGTCAAGTATGTGCCGATTTTAACTTGCTTTATTCTCACAGCCACAGTCTTACGGGAAAGAGGTAGCAAATAATGAAAAAAACTGGACTCTTCCAGGAATTTCAGAATCATTGTATATCCTGTGTCTTTCTGAGAACTGAAGCTCTCTCTTATGCTAAGAATTGTAGTATCTGATGGTCATAGCCTGTGCATGATTTAGAACCTTTGTTGATCACTTCTAGTCCTTATATCAAGAAAAAGAACAGAAAAAGAAACTTTAGCTACTGAAAGAGAACACATGGTTCAAAGTGTAGGCATAATACTGACTGACACAATAGTTAAGTTATATCTTCAGTATTCTCTCATCTCTTCTGAATCCTACTGGGAATTTATTTCATTTTAAGCCATTACTGTGCACTTAAGTGGATATTTTCAACATGCTACAGTGATATTTAGGCTTTTACTAAGTAGTTATAGGTAATTTGGATGCCATCAGTATTTATGAAGAATATTAAAATGAATTTAAATGACAGAATTCAACAACAACCCAAGAAAGAAAAAGAATCTTGTGGGGCTTTATAACTGAAAGTTAAACAAATAATAAGCAAACACTTCAAATCCCCTGGCTATACCCTTAAAACACCCATGTCTCTGACACTGCAATGTTATTTCTGGCAACAGTGCTGATTACAGCTGATAGTGCCTACAGGGAGGCTTCAATAGGGATGCCAGGACAAATTTAATCTACCACACCTAACTCCACTGCACATACAAGCCTCCAATCCTCTTTTATATTCAAAGGCATAGCACTAAATCTTTCAAAAATCTCATTATTAGTTTCAGGAAGTCAAATAATCAAGCAGAACCAGGTCTTCACATGTCTAATTGCCTGGCGTGTTTGCATATATTGTAACCACGATAAAAAACAGGATGTAAGAACAGAATGATCAATACAAATCCTCATGTAGCCCACAAGAGGTCTCGCACGTCATTGCCCACCCACTGCTCAGTGCTGCAAATTCCAAGCAAAGAACATACTTCAGCATGCTAGTCAGTGAGTGTGTATCTGTGCATGCACCGGATGGATCTAATGTGAATGGTTCTTTCCCTCACCAATGAAATCCTTAAAAAAAGACCGTGACCTTTAAATAAGACTCAGAGGCAGTAACGATTTTAATCAATTAATGACTAAATTTCCACATGATCAACTGGTGTGCCCCCTAAACCACTGTCTATTCATTTCATCCAGTTGACTTACTTAAATGAGTCTCTTGTAAAAAAGAAAAATCAAAACCTCCTAACATTTCTTGGCCATTAATAAATAGAACTTTTTATTGTTTGAACAGATGATTAACTGCATTTATAAGCTAAAAACAAAACTTTAACCACTTTATATTTATGTACTTTGGAAAAGAAAGTACTCAGAAACACTGCCAACCTTATAAACCATAAATCCACATAACAGCACTTTGATTCCAAAATAAAATATCCACTTTGTCTGTTATTAAATAGTAAAAATACTCCAACACAAACATATTGTGTGATGGTTGTAACTCATATTCAGGATTTATTTGATGTAGAGTTATAGACTGTATAGACTGTAGGGGTTTTCTGGTCTGCAGAATAAGACTGGGAATGGATACAGGGACAGAGTTAAGGTTGTGTTTTGAATATGCAAACTGGTATTTTACAAATGTGCATTTATTTAAGAAACTGTGAGGATCTCTGAATATTTACTGACATTCCCCTAATGATTTATTTCTTTGCTTCAATCTGCTTAGGATTTCACACACACACACACCCCCCACCCCACCCCCACCGTTGAAACTTCACATATGTGCATTTTAATTTACATATGTACTCATTCAATTTAAGCATAGCTTTAAAAACACATAGTACCTTTTTAAACTAACAACAACAATAAAAAAGCCTCTGCAGGTATTACCTCTGCCTCTTACTGCATCCCTCCAATAGAATAAAACAGCTGTGTTCCATTTTTGCACTCTGTTTTGCTGTAATATTGTTTGACTTTCCATTTAATACAGCTTTTAGAAATGTAGTGTTACCCCAGATTATATACCTGACAGAAAACCTGAAAACATGGTTTAAAGACACTGCTAAACTTAGGAAACATCAATATTAATACAGTTACGTTTGTACCAGGAACAGAAAGAGAGCCAGGGCATGAGCTGGCATGCCCCTGCCCTTGCTGTTCCATTGTAAGCCCGTTCCCTGGCACAGCTTTGGCTCCTGCCAGCTAACATGTTCCAAGACAATGGCTGGGCATGGTTCAGGGGACAGCACAGGCCAGGGACTGCTCCCAAGGGACAGGCTGAATGAGGCCACCCTCTTTTGGGAAAATGAGAACTTCGCCATATGGACATGAGGCATGCTGTGGCTTTTAGCCCTAGGACAAGAGGATCATCCCCGGCCTGTTTGACTTACCAGTATAGATGTGGCCTAAGTAACACTGGGAAGCAACAGTTGTGCCTTTCTGTCTCTACCCAAATGCATCAAGAATACACAGAATGACGATCAAATAATTCTCTGCAGAATGAGGCACAAATCCCATGTAGCTACCACATAACCACAGTCATTTAAAAAAATTATTAACTGCTCTATGGACCTTTCCCATCAAAAAAGAGAATGATGAACCACAGCACATGACAGCACTTGTGCTGTACTGCACATTCCTGCCACCTTATGGGAGAAGGCTGGAGCCAGCAGAAGGACTGCACGACTGAGCGTGCCTACTATTCCCTTTCACAGGCTGGCCAGGCACACCACAAGGCATGAGTGGAAGAGAAAAGGGCCGAAATAGTCTGCGTTCTGGCAAGCATCTTGTAAAAGACTACACTGGCAGTACAAGAGGAGCTGATGTTAATTTAAAACTTCACAGGATGCTGCAACTTATACTAAGGCTATACCAGGTGCCTCCAAAACTCACCTGATGTCACATACTGACAGTATCTTGTCTGCAGTCAGAGGAACTGAGTAGAGAATCTAGTCTCAAAAACCTCAATACTTGAAATTTTCTTCTTCAATTAATACTTTTCATTTAAAAAGATGATCTGAAGAGGGATTGAGGTTCTTCCACTAGTAGAAATCAATCATGTAACGTGGTTTGGTGTTTAATCTCACCAGGAGAAATTCTCTGGTAGATTCATAAAGAAACATTTTTTTCCTACTCAAGATATGTAGTGGCATGAATCTACATATTAAAGCAATCTCCATTTCTGTAACAATACAAATTAATATGAAATCTCCTTTCTCCTTAAAATGTTTCCACATCACATTTTTAAATCCATGTGCCAAAGGATCTATTGATAAGTGACATCTCATACATAATATCAATGCAGTAATTTACCTCAATAAGATAGGTATGCAGATAATTCTAAAAGATAAGAAAACTATTTCGCTGAGTATTTTTAGATCTCCTTTCAAGTAATACAGAAATAATAAAGGTAGCACTTGAGTTCAGATAGGCAGCTGGGTTCAAAGTTACTCCAGAAGGTTCACAATGAAACCTCTGCACACATAGCCTTGCTTCCTTCCTGAACTAAGAAAATGCAATCAGTTCTTCATTAGTGGATACTCCTCTAAATAATTTAGAAATCCAGATGCAATGGGGATTGAGAAAATAGATGGGTAGCATCACAAGAACCAAACTGTCACTGAGCTAATGGTTCCTAGCAGACCTTTTAGTTAACAAACTTGGATAGATCTGAGTTAATTCCCTGCAGTTAAATGGTTGTACATCCATGCTACAGTCAACCCAAACAAATTATGCATAAATATGTAATACTGTACTGTATCTCTCTCTCCTGTACTATCACTCAACCATACGTCCTGTAGTTTATCATAAGCAAATGGAGAACTAACAACATTTAAAATGACTGTGTGGATACACTGAGTACGGACAAATATTTTGTATCTCCTGGAATCTGTAAGGATTATGACTATATTGCTATTGCGTGTATCTTTCCACCTAAGATTCACAGATTTTAAACTGAAGGTAAACATTACGCTTTTGTTAAAAAAACAAAACAAAACAACAAAACAGCACAAACAAAAACCCAAACAGGATTCTTTTCTCTAATATGAATGGAATAGACAGAATTCCCCTAAATCAGCAGTTTTAAAACAGCTCTGCTATCTACATGTTCTGCAGCATGTAAGTGACCAGGGTTCAGTTCCCTTCTCAGTGTGAGGTGATTAATCCACCCTTCAGTTCACACTTTTTTTGGATTGGGGTAAGAATTCCTGTGGAGGAATACCTATTCTATGTACAGTCACTGTATCACAACTGAAAGATGACACGACTCCAGCCTAGATGCTAGTCCAGATGCCTGGGGAGCAAGTGAAAGCTCTAACTTTTGCTCCAAAAGTTTGTTATTTTGATGTAAAGTAGACAAACAGTGTTTGGAACAGACATGAGCTCGGTGCCAGCGCTTGTCATCTGCAGACCTAGGCTTTGTATTTCCTTGTTCTTGTCCTCTCCAAGTCTTTTTTCTTTTCTTTTCTCTTTTTTTTCCCTGCAGGAAAATTGTTAGTGTGATCATACTGAACAATCAATAAAAATTCCTGGACCAAAAACCAGTCTGAATAGTTTGTTATAAAGAGCGTTTTCAGCACATTGAGTCATTGCAGATTAAGCAAGAGTTTTCATTCAGCACTTACCACTATCTGATCTAAGCTCTTGGCAGGACTGCATATTCCAGTAGTGAGCACACAACCGTCTGTCAACCATTTTTCCCTCTAAGTTGTTCAAAAGGCTACCTAATGCTTGAGCTATCAGCCAATTCTGCCACCTGTATGGGACTGGTACAAAAATATTGGCAGGAGTAAGCCATTTAACAGATGTGGTTGTCTGCAAAAGTATATTATGTGTTTGAGGTTTCTTAGAGGTGGTCTCTTAATACAGTATGTTACCAAATAAGACTACAATATGAAATGTTTTCATGGTAATATATGTTAGTGTACTACCTACAGGCCCTATAGGGTATTGCTCTGGTAACCTTGCAAAACATCATAAGGGGTTTTAGGGGGAAGGAAAAAATGTTTCTTACTATCCATATAGGAAAAGTGAAATGCTCCAGAAGAACAGGAGACTTGTTTTCTCCTCTGACAACCAGCACTACAAGCTGCTGAAAATCTAAGATTAGGCTGAAGTCAAGTGAAGTTGTGGCAAGTCTTTTCTCTTGCTTCAGAAAACTTTGGATAGATCTGATTGCATTAACAAATTCACGTAGGAGTGGGATTTAAGCCTTCCATGCAGCAGCAGCAGCATATAGTAGCATTTCCCTCGGTGTGTATGTGTGGTGGAACCTCTGCTGCCTAGTCTACTGTGAGAGTTTATAAATACTTTGATGGGCTGCGGTGTTAAGTTTTGCAAGCGGCCAGGATTACATAGCAGACCCACCACACACAAACATACAGAAAAAACGGGTTAAGTAGTGGTGGCCTCCTGCAAAACATAACACCCCAATCATGCAAATCATTTACAGACTCCTGCAGTACAGCAGGCACCAAGCGAAGACAGAGCAGCTATGGATCAGTATTAATGCATTTGACACATGGGGCTAGGAGCAGAGGTTCAGCACAGTTTAGCTGGTTTTCTCCTATTATAAGACTAGAAATACAGCACTTTCAAGCTCAGTTTCACTTGATGACTAGTGTTTTAGCCCTAGTCAGCAGTAAGTAGGAAGGCAAAATTTATTTGAGATGGTTCAGAAGAAAAACTGTATAGCCTACTAAAAAACAAAATTAAAACTTCTCCTTTGGGAAAAGAAATAAACAAAAACCAAGAGATTCTGAGGGGCAAAATATGCATACACATGTGCTGGGCTATTGTTCACATCCTGGTCTTGTGGCTTCCAAACTTTTAGGATGATAATATCAGTTCAGTGGGGTAAAGGCCACATTCCAATCTTAGTTACAGAAATACAATCCGAAGTAATTACAGTATTACGAGCCCAGTTACTTTGCAGTTGCAGAGACTGGAATTCAACTTCAAACTCTGTATTTTGCTACAGAAGACCTAACATGTAACTGTTTTTAAACTGCTCTTTCAAAATTTCAAGAGAAGTTTTTACCTCAAATGCCAGTGTTTTGTGCAGTGAGAGAAAGTGGCTGTTCAGAAGTTTGTTGTTAAGCATTTGATATCACAGATTTCCCTAATTTGATACTCTTAATTGAATCTAGCTTGAAGTGGCTCTCAAGTTGCATCACCTCACCATTCTGTGAGGAGGGACTGATTGCAGAATAAATGATGAAAACTTCATATTTAAGTTATTGAAATTTGAAAACATCCTTGAATCACACCTTGACATTTAAAATTGAATGTCCTTCCTATATCTTTCATCTCCTCACTCAAATTCTACTTCTTTGACTGCATCTGTGTGATATTTAGGCATAGTTTAAGTCCCATCTCTGCCTTCTTTTCCTGTCCACAGTTGAGGGTCTACAGCCTACTGGAAGGCAAAAAATATAAATCCCTTACAATTCAAGACTTTTATGCCAAGCTAGTCTACTTTCCCCCCAAAAAAATGAAAATACCAGACTGATGAAGTGTCCAGAAATGAGACAAAAAAGTTACAAGGACATTAGGTGACATCTCTCCTTGGAGAGTAAGAGATTAGGAGTCAGAAGGGGAAAAGCAAGTTACAACACAAAATATTAATGAAGATTAATTCTCTTTGTCTCTCACACCAATATGCTTTAATACATTAATTTTGCGGCAATTCTGATTGTTCTTAACATCCCTTTGAACAGAACATGGACTTGTTCCCTGCTCTGAAGCAATCTTTGCACAGTGATTGTAACAAGCAGGAAAGGTAATTGCATTTCTTGCAAGCAGGAATAATTTTCTGAGCAAAAGAGCTCTAAACACAAGTACAATCGAATATACTCATCTACACTCAAAAGTGCTGTGAATGGAGAAAGTGTATTTGCCTCTATCTATTGTTTTCTTTCAGGTATGTTGCCTACACAATGTTTACCTACACACGTAAGACTGGACGGTTTATCTGAGCAGCACTTAAGGACATGAACTGAATGAATCCCTACCCAGTATGCAAAAGGAATTAAGAATAACTTCTGAAAAAGTTGATCCAAACTCTCAATTTCTCTATTCTCTATTTCTTTGTCCTCCTTAGTTCATAGCCTAAAGCAAGTGCAAATAAATCATTTGCCCTTGTTAAAGTCTTCTGCTAAGCAATGGAGAGAGCATGTAAATTTTGAAAAATTAAACCTATAGGAAAGATGGTTCTTGAAGTCTGGTGTGAGCAGAGGTGCTGGGTTCAGAAAGCAGTAGCAAACAGCCCATGTCCAATCCAACAGATGGGGTGGGGCACAGAAGAATCATAAAAACACACTAGGAAACCACTGTGGCAAAGTGTCCTGTTTTCCCCCAACTGCTGAGAGGAATGGTGAGCACCAGACACACTGCACCTTTCCATGGAAGTGTGGATGGTAGTAACGGATGGACAGGGCTGAGGGGTACAGTGCAATTTTTAAAGATACAATTGAAACATCCTCAAGCCAGCTAACTTGCTAGCAGTATGGCTGGAACAGCACAAATGTCAGCATGGACTAATCGCACATGCACTTACTCACTTTCTCAGCTGTTTCTTGCAGCTTATGCTGTGATGGATGCTCACCTGATTAACCCTCCGTAGCTTGAATCACATAGAGGAATCTCTTCTACCACCAGCTACTGATTAAACCATCAAATAGCTGGAGGGCGAATAGCCAGCTTCCAAAAAAACCCTTTGAGTATAAGCCCAGTGATAAGAAGGCAGAAGAGGGCCCATAACTTGCCTTGCAGCAAACCGATAAAGCAGTTAATACCACTCTTCAGGGTTCACCACTAAATCCTTATCGTTAAACTCATAATGTATAATCCCTACAATTGTAAGGGGACACATCAGCTTGTTTTTAGATTCTAGTTTTCTTTTATTTAGGCTATAAGAGTCCAGCTACAACACAAAGATAGAGCTCACAGATGTTCTCTCACATAAAAATTGGAGTTTGCTAAGACAGGCTTCTCTTTTTATCTGCCAGCTAATATCAGCCCAAACCATGCAACACAATAGCCTGTCTATATACAAACAAAGGCATTCAAAATGAAAATATATCCAAGTGATAAAACTTTTTAAAAAAAAACAAAAAAAATGTTGTGATTTTAGAAAAATGGTTATTTTAAGACTTTAAAAAGAAACCAAATTGAATAAAAAGAATAAAGAAATAAAGGAATGAGTCTTGCTTTAGCAGATGGAGTAACTGTACTCCATAATTAAGATGTTTTATTCAAAATAAAACAGATGAAGTATTTTGTTAGCTATGAACACATCTCTCTTTATGAGATTAGCATTCAATGTTAATCTTATTCTTCAAGTATGTTGTATCTTGAATTGCGTAACAGAAGAGTTGTGTTTTACAGCCTTTAACACTTTCAATTGAATTGTTACCAAAGTTTCCTTTCAAAACATCCTAAAATCATCTTGTGCCTACTTGCAACTTTAAATATCTCCGTGACTGTCTGCAAATATGTTTGGTTCTCCCTAGTATCTCCTTGTAATAGGCTTTTGATTAAGAAACTATTTATGACAGTTTCCAAGAGCATGACTAAATACAACGTGTGAGAGTTTACCACCTCACTTACTTCAAAATTTGGGTCACCCAAAATTAATTGCAATCAATGGGCTGAGTACAAGTGACCAGTGCTATTACTTTCATGGTGATGGGCACTAGTCTTTTCCGTAAGACTGTCATTCTTCCAAGAGAGTAAGGTAAAAGAGGTGATATTAGTGTCTTGTAGACTGACTGCATGTGGAGTGATTTTGTTTTTCAGCTTTCCCTAAAAAAGCTGAATATTCAGCTAAATATTACTGTCACCAATATTTAGAAGTGATGCAAAAATCATGATATTGGATATTAAGTAAATACCCGTATAATTCACTTAAAGGATCTCTAAAGTATTTTAAAATCTGTTAATTGGTGTTAATATTCAAAATAAACTCAAGAATCATTTAGAGGGTTTAACAAAATTGTTAATTATTTTCTGAATATACCTGCCAAAAATGAAAGCAAGCAGAACACCAATCTTAATATCATTCAGATAGTAATTTTGACAGCAGTTAATCATTACATAAGACTACAAAGGAATTTTAAATTTATTTTTAAAAGTGATTACTTTTTTGTAAAAACTGTATTGTAATAACAACATTTAAGGGAAACATAGTAGCTTAATTTTAGTTTTGGTCTTGATATCCACAGCTACCAAGGAAGTAACTCCCATGATATTGGTACAGTTACTCGAGTGAGAACACTGGATGGCACAGATCTGAATCCGAGCACCCACTGTGTGCGCCCAGTTCCTACAGCCTGCAGAACTGTTATGTCATAGTTTTGTTTGGTTAAAAAGAAAAGGAAGGCAGCTCTGTTTAAGCTTTATCAAGAACTAAAAACTAATTCAGCTGCTCAAATAAGTTAGATGTTAGTTAAGAACGGGCCTCCTGGTGCTTCCATTAGAAAGCGTAACTTTTACTCTTTCTCTGACTTTGACTCACTTTTTTTTCCTTCCAGCTTCAATATTTGCTTCCAAGTTCACAGCTGCATTTAGAACTGCATGTATCTTTTTACATGAGCAATGATTTCACATTGTTCATCTCCTCAGCCTGTATTGATTAGATGAATGTGTGGTTTTGGCTTTTCATAGACATGTTTTAAAAGTTTCCTCTGGACAAAAGAAATAATCTCAAAGTCCGTTTCCACTAATTCCTCTCTTGACTCAATATCTCTTTTGTCTTCAGCAAACTGTATTCCCTTGTGCCTGCTCTTGGCCTCAGCTTTTACCCTGCATGCTCCACTTCCATAAATCTGCTGTCTATTCAGTAAGCAGAACTTTGTCTGCAGCAGTTATGTATATGCCACATCTTTGTCTCTTAACACTCCTAGATGTTCTCAGTGACAATGTCTCCTTCGCATTAACTACTGAGAGTAACCTTCTATTATTTAGTTGAAGCTTACATAGTAGGTACTTTTGCATTAACTTTCACTGCTGAATACTCTTTATATGCTCAAAATGAGATTCCATTCTCCTAGTTAAATCTACTAACAAACAGAGCTACATGTTCCCTTCAAGGTCCATTAACAAAACACAGGCTGTCTTATGCTTGAAACTGTGGGCTTGCTCCAGTCCAAAGACGGGACTTAAAAATCCTTACTCTCACAGTTACTGCTTTCTGATTATTTCTAACTGGTTCCCACATATCCTTTTTCCTTTAACCAGACCTGACACTAGTAGAAAGGATTCCTGAATTGTTTAGCCTAACCTTAATCTAAAAAAATATTCTTGACTTCATGCCTCAATTATTTTACTGTTCTTATAACATTGGTGTTGCAGCACATATTTTTATATAAACTGAATAGCATTACAGAAACACAGAAAAAAAAAATCCAGTCTTCCACTCCACTGAAATCTTTGAAATATTTTTCAAATCTTTACTCTCTTTACCAATATCCTGAACAATATAAGCAAGTAGTTCAGTTTTTCCCAAGAATTCAAACCCTAAACTTTTAGCACACAGACCTTGCTTTTATATAAGAGACTCATTAGGTCCAAACCCACTAGTGAAAACTTTCATAGTTAGTGGTAACGCATATACAACATACCAAGAGTGTTACTCTGACTGATATTGCAATATCTGAGATATTTTTCCATTTTCAATGCCATTTATGGGATTCTATAAGTAGGATGGAAATTTGAAGTGTTGATTTTAATTTTTGTGTATTTATGACCAATCTCAAAGCCTTATGAATATACACTAGAATTAATTTGTTGAAACAAACTCAAAAGAAAAAATCTGGTTGTATAAGATGATAATAAATATCAGTCAGGGGCATTATTAACAATTTTGCAATGACAGTTATAATTATTAATAATGAAGTTTCTTCTCTCTTAAATTCAACCCAAATATCAGAAAGGACATATTTTAAAAATCAGAACTATTTATAAAATAAAATGCGATTAAGCCAAAATTACCTTTCCCAAAACATTTCTAGGTTCACTTCATGTCATTAGGATGCATTTAGGGAAGTAATAAAGTTCAAGAGTTTTCTACAGGAATCCTTGTTTTTGCAACTGTAATCCTATTGAGTAAATATATATGGCAACTAAATTCATATTCTGCAGTCAGTAAATACCAGGACCTATAAAGACAAATCAGTCAGTAGAAGCAATCCTTTAACGTACTTAACCGATAATATTCTGAGACTGTCACTCCAGTCTACAAGAAGGGCAAGAAGGAGGACCCGGGTAACTATAGACCGGTCAGCCTCACCTCCATCCCTGGAAAGGTGATGGAACAACTTGTTCTTGGCACTATCTCTAGGCACATCAAGGATGAGGGGGTCATTAAGTGTAGTCAACATGGCTTTACCAAGGGTAAGTCATGTTTGACCAACCTTATAGCCTTCTATGAGGAAATAACTAGGTGGATAGATGATGGTAGAGCAGTAGATGTGGTTTATCTTGATTTCAGCAAAGCATTTGACACTGTCTCCCACAGCATCCTTGTAGATAAGCTGATAAAGTATGGGTTTGGGGATCAGGTAGTGAGGTGGATCAAGAACTGGTTAAAGGGAAGAAGTCAGAGAGTTGTAGTTAATGGGACAGAATCTAGTTGGAGGTCTGTGACTAGTGGAGTCCCTCAGGGGTCGGTACTGGGACCGGTGTTGTTCAATATCTTCATCAACGACCTGGATGAGGGTACAGAATGTATCCTCAGCAAGTTTGCTGATGACACTAAACTGGGAGGAGTGGCTGACACACCAGAAGGTTGTGCTGCCATTCAAAGAGACCTTGATAGGCTGGAGAGTTGGGCGGGGAGAAACTTAATGAAATTCAACAAGGGCAAGTGCAGAGTTTTGCATCTGGGGAAGAACAACACCATGCACCAGTACAGGCTGGGGGCTGACCTGCTGGAGAGCAGTGTAGGAGAAAGGGACCTGGGGGTCCTGGTGGACAGGAGGATGACCATGAGCCAGCAATGTGCCCTTGTGGCCAAGAAGGCCAATGGCATCCTGGGGTGCATTAGAAGGGGGGTGGTTAGTAGGTCGAGAGAGGTTCTCCTCCCCCTCTATTCTGCCCTAGTGAGGCCACATCTGGAGTATTGTGTCCAGTTCTGGGCCCCACAGTTCAAGAAGGACATGGAACTGCTTGAGAGAGTCCAGCGCAGAGCCACTAAGATGATTAAGGGAGTGGAACATCTCCCTTATGAGGAAAGGCTGAGGAAGCTGGGTCTCTTTAGCTTGGAGAAAAGGAGGCTGAGGGGTGACCTCATCCATGTTTACAAATATGTAAAGGGTGAGGGTCAGGACCATAGAGCCAAGCTTTTTACAGTGACGACCAATGATAGGACAAGGGGCAATGGTTGTAAACTGGAGCACAGGAGGTTCCATGTGAATATCAGGAAAAACTTTTTCACTGTGCGAGTGACAGAGCACTGGAACAGGCTGCCCAGAGAGGTTGTGGAGTCTCCTTCCCTGGAGACATTCAAAACCCGCCTGGATGCGTTCCTGTGTGATGTACTCTAGGTAAACCTGCTCTGGCAGGGGGGTTGGACTAGATGATCCTTCGAGGTCCCTTCCAACCCTAGAATTCTGTGATTCTGTGATTCTGTGAGAAAGCTGCCATGGACCCTACAATTTTCTAAGTCCTAGTGTTGGCCACTATGATGTTACTTCTGCTGTGACTTCAGTATCTGTTGAAAGGAACCAATATTGTATTTACACAATAGATAATACATAAACTGTAATAAGTTATGACAGGTATTGTATTTCAAGACAATTATAATTTGCCTCTAGTAGCTTTATAAGTCATGAGACTAAATACCTATTGAGTTTTACCACCCAAGAAGTACTGTTTTGGACTGAAATGTCTGGATTATATTGCTGATAGAAAATAAACTTCAAAATAAGGTAAACAGGCTACATATTGATTTGTGAATGATGTCACTGCACACCAGCTCAAGAACATTAATTTTATCAAGAACCCTGAAGCTATTTATAATGGCAATTGTTATCAGTTAATTTACAATTTCCTAACCTGTTAGGAAAGGAAAAAAACAGTTCGGATGAAAAGAACTAGAAAAGATTATTATAAACAGAACTAAAAGCAGAAATTACTGCTTGAGCAGTTACAAAACAGAAACACTGCATGAGTATGACATTCTGCCAGCACCCACAGTTTATACATCATGCACTTAATATAGAATCATGGAATCGTTTTGGTTGGAAAAGACCTTTAAGACCATGCAGTCCAACCATTATTTGTTAAGTTAAAATCTGAAAATAACATTTTTAAAAGTTCAAACTTACAGAACAGTGCTAATTCATGACTAAAGGGTCAAAATTCAAGAAGCGTATTCACATGCATTCATTAAAAAAACCAGTCCATTAATGCTTGTATCCAAGTAAGGTAATTCAAACTGCTATGTAATTTGCAATTGCAGTTAAGGTTTGTTACTTTTGAAATCTTCTAAAGTTTATTTTGAAATCAGTTTCTTCTCTTGTAAGAACTGTAAAAACACAAAAAGCATCACAAGTCACCAAAATAAATTATTTAGTTACTGCCCAGGTTGTCAGTTCCACCTTACATAAAGACGCACATCCAAGATTCAACAATCCAATAATAGGATGGAGATTAAACAAATTAAGCATCTTGAAACAAGAAAAAAATTCCATTCTTCCTTATGGTCAGTAACAGGGGTGGCATTGCACATTAGAAGTCTCTGTTTGCAGTATTTACTAAATCAATCCCCCACAATAAAGTAAAACAATTAAACATGAACATTTAAGAGTCCTAACAACTAATTGAGCATAACTGAAATGAAAATAGAAGTTCCACAAAATTCAGTGATAGTTTAATTAATTGGAAGGTATATAGCAAAGCAACAGATCAATAACACATACTGTATGTGGTTCACAGATAATGCCAGTTCACTTAAAAGTTTATTTTAACAAATGAACAAAAGAGCTTTAAAAATGTCAGCTGCATTTATATGTAACTGCATGAGTCTGAGTCTATTCCCAAGCCATACCTATCACACCCACTCACTTAGGCAAAGACAATTGTTAATGAATAAATATTTTCTATTTCAATCTACTCAACCCCTGCTACAAATATGTATTCAACAGAGCACTTCCAAGCTGCCTCAAGTCAAGTTTTCAAATTGCATGCATACATGTTGGAGGAAAGAAACCCCACTCTTCCTGTGCCATACCTTGTTTTTTTTAAAATGTGCTTTTTTGACCAATCATACCAGGCAGCTGCTTTTTTTTTTCCTAGGAGTATTTTCCCTGAAGGACTAGAAAAAAATTTAAGAAGGCAAGGGCTACAAAGTCTACCATGCCTTGCAGCGTATTACTGAAGAGAAACCTTCTTGCTTAAAGTTGTATACATGGATGATTCCACTCACCCACAAATAAATATTTAAGACAAAACACAACTGTATACACATCTGTATACTGGCTATAACCTTATACTCCATGGTCACTCATAGTCAGTAAAGTCCAAGTATCAAATTCTTGACTTCTTGGATATAAAATCTCACACAATATTAATAAACATACTGATCATAGTTTTATAAATGCACACATATTTCTAAAAAGAGATGTTTCAAGAAAATTTCTTGAACTAATGAACTTTTTTTCTCTTGCATTAAAAAAACCTGTTGAGTGTAAGACTTTAATCTGTATAGAACTATTCTTTGTTTTGTAGCATCTCTGCTTTTAAGCAATACAAATGTGAGTATATTTACCATAGCAACAAATTAATTTTTAGATGCAAGTAACTATACGAGGAAGCCCATCACCCATCAGAGAACAGGCTTTCCCATCTTCTCTTTCTTGGTAATAATTACAGAAAGATCCATCTACAGATTTTTCTGTGAGTTCAGATACTGTTTCAAACCATAAACCTGCATGATCTAACATGTTCAGATGGTGGGACGAGAACAGACATCTCTCTTTTACTATACCTGAGTTTGTCTTTTTTCATTCTCCAATCTTGATTGTGGAATTTATTTAAAAAGCACCTTTTAAAAATAACACTTTCCTACTTCCTACCCTGTTCCTATGATTTGTTTAGAACACAGAGGGACTTGGTTTTGCTGCCATTCAGAGGGACCTGGACAGGGTAGAGAATTGACCCAAGAGGAATCTTACAAAGTTCACAACAGGGGGGAATGCGAAGTCCTGCACCTGGGGAGGAACAACCTCATAAAGCAGCACAGGCTGTGGACTGACAGTCAGGAAAGCAGCTTTGCAGAGAAGGACTTTGGGGTCCTTGTGAACAAACAGTTGAACAGCAACGTGCCCTCACAGCAAACAAGGACAAACAGCCCCCTCAGATGGATTAGGCAGAGCATCACCAGCAGATTGAGGAAGGTGATCCTTCCCTGTTACTCAGCACTAGTGATTACACATTTGGAGTGCTGTGTCTGGTTCTGGACTCCCCAGGTTCCAACAAAAATATGAACTTTCTAGAATGAGTATACAAGGATAGAAAGATGATTCAGGGAATGGAGCATCTTTCACACAAGGAGAGGCTGAGAGAGCTGGGACTCTTCAGCCTGAGGAAAAGCTTAGGAGGGGTCTTAGCATAGAAGTAACTGATGGATGAGAAGGAAGAAGTAAAGACTTTTCTCAGCAGTGACCACTGAAAGGACAAGGACCTTAAGAAAAACTAGGAAACTCCATCTGAACACGAGAAAACCTTTCTTTGTTGGTTTTTTTGTTTCTTTTTTGATTATTTTTTTTTACTGTGAGGTGATCAAACACTGGAACTGTCTGTTAAGTTTCCTTCTGTGGAGATATTTAAAACCTGACTGGAGAAGGTCATGAACAACCCCACTGTAGCTGATTCCACGGCAGTTAAGGCTACAAGATCTCAAGAGGTCCCTTCCAACCTGAACAATTCTGTGATTCTGTGACTTGGAACTACAGGAGAATCATTCCAGACAGCACCATAACAGCCATCAACCTGTGGGTATGACTGTCAACATTTACCAGAATATGAAGCAGAACAGGAGACAAAAAGGCAGTACAAAAGCACAATGTACCTTATTATCATACTTTCTAAGCAGCATAATACATCTCAGTGCACTAGTGAAATCACTTCACATATATCTTCACTGTTCTCTTAACAGACTTCTTGCAATTACTTACCTCTCTTTTAATCTTTAGAACACTATTTTGCATACAGGTGTTAATTCTGACATTTCATATCAAGCACAGTTCTGCTTGCTTAAGTTGGAGTGTGTGTGTGTGTTTCAAAAATGTGGTATCTGCAGTGCAAGTAAGAGTATCAGTGGAGCTACTGTACATTGCTGAGCACAAGAATATTTTGTAAGGTGTATGCAGCACACTGCAGCACTATCTTTACATTCCATAAGTAAATACTAGTCTAGCTAGATTTAGAACCAGTATTATAACACTGTAACAGAGTTTTCAATTGATCATATACTGTTGCAAGAATGGAACCAAGCCCAAACCCTCAAGTTTAGTGCTACAACTTGATGTGTTTTAAAACCCTGAGCAGTGCTCTCAAAATAACAACGTATTTAGAGTTCAAATTCAATGGTAAAGCTAACGTAGTTAATGACATGCTTCTGTCACAGTCTTGCCTGTGAAGTGCTGCCCACACCATCATGAGGCTTCAGCAAAACTTTCAATATCACAGAATCACAGAATCACAGAATTCTAGGGTTGGAAGGGACCTCGAAGGATCATCTAGTCCAACCCCCCTGCCAGAGCAGGTTCACCTACAGTACATCACACAGGAACGCATCCAGGCGGGTTTTGAATGTCTCCAGGGAAGGAGACTCCACAACCTCTCTGGGCAGCCTGTTCCAGTGCTCTGTCACTCGCATAGTATGTGCGATATGACAATATGATAGACAGAAACAAAGTTTAAAAGGCATTTATGGAGAAGTTGTTTACCAAATGCATCACAGAACACATTATTCACAGATGAGGCTTATAAATGTTCAAATCAGAAAGTCACCATTTTTTTGCCTTGTATACATTGTGAGATAGTTATTTAAACTTAAAAGAAAAGCACATTATGAAGTCTTAGCATCAGAACTAGACTGTATAAAACTGTACAAAATTGCTATGTTAATACCACTTTGCTTTTTTGCTAAGTGCATTCCCATCACTTCCAACTTTAAAACACCTATTTAATAACCAAAGCACCACTTTGCAATAACAATGCTTACTATTTCCACTCTTTTCATCTTCAGTATATCAAAATAAACTGCCATGAAAACAACAGATGACAAAGTCTGTTCCTACCAAAAGAAGATCCTCACCTATGCAAAAATTTTAGACACATAGTACCTTTATTACCCACAATGTTGTCCTCGTAACCACACTAGCAAGCACAACCGCACATAGCAAACACAGTCTGTGTAGGCTGCTTGTCTCACTGTAAAAGTATGTGAACAGCACTGAAACGGAGCCACCAGCTCCACTCCAGATCATGCCGCTCTTGGGTACGCCACATGTATTCAGTGGAGAGTGCTTACTGCACTTGGAGATATGTCCAGAAGTATTTCTAATTATCAATATTTGAGCAATAATAATATCTGAGCAATACTACCTGTTTGAGCCAGCCTGCTGAGGGCATTTTCTTTTGATGAGGGACATAAACAAAATAACATCTGGATGTCTTTTACAGACCCCACCTCCTTTTCTTTTGTAAGAAAAAAGATTGTCTGGCTTGACGATTCAGTGTTGTAATTTTCCTAATGACTGGCAACTTTCTGTTGCCTATTATTTAAATATCAAAATACTATATTTGCCCAAAGCAATACAATGCAATAAAAATTAAGAGCTGGCAGTTATTACTTACATTATAAAAATCTTGAACCAAAGAGTTCATCCAATTAGCAAAAGAATAAATCAGCTGAAAGGTACACCATGCAAAGTGTTTAATGCTGTTTTCATTTAGATTGTCTTTGTGTTCGAGTACAGTAACAGTGGTGAGAGTGACAGGGATCCATTTTGTAGATCCTGACATCTGGCACAGGATCCCTCGGAAGAGTCACAGAACAAGTGTTTAAGCACCAGATGCTCTCAAGGAAGGCAGACTACTTCTGTGGGGAGCACGGAGGGTAAAATAACAGCCAGATGGGGGGGGTCTCACTGGGCTGGAAGATGTCTTCTCCCAAGCCCAGTCCCTAGACTAGCAGCATCCAGGCTTCTAAGGTTTCACTTCACCAAAACATCCTCTCCAGATCTCATCTGCTCCATACCAGTAGCCAGAGGCATAACAGCTGAGTGGAAACTTCTGGACAGGAATAAGAAAGTAAGGGAAATTAAGGTAATTTAGAGTAAATAATAAAGGTAATTTGTAATTCCATTGCTGAATGGAGTAAGGAAAAGGGACTGTTTGCTTACAAAATAGTAAGCTGCTGCACCTGAAAGTAAGGAAAAGATAATTACATGTACTGAAAAGACGAAAGGCTGTCTGGCAAGGAAGAAAGGTGGGCAGCTGTTGCAGGGAGAGGAGAGAGTTGCCTGCTGCTTTCCAGTGCAGAAGGGACAGGTGGCTGAAGCCCAGGCATAGGATGGCTTGGGTTAACATTTTAACCCGAGGAACACTGGAAAAGAATAGCTCCTGAGGTTTCCTAAATTCAGCCTTCACCAAGTAGGGCAGTAAGAGTAGATAAATCTAACGATGCAGTTGCTATTGAGGACCTTGCAATTACACTACACACATTTTGAGGATTTTATTTCAGACTAGTTCAAATCTGAGCCCCAGATAAAGCATTCCCACTTCAGCACTTCAGAGGAAAGTGGTTTCCAAAGAGCAGGTATTTCAGATGGATACTCTGGAAAGCACTTCATCATCCCTTTGTCTGTCACACATGATAGCACTAGGTAGCAGGGGCAGTGAAGTGCATCTCCCTTATAGGCCTCATATATGGAGTCAAGACTTATTTCTGTTTCTGCTCTGTGTTTTTCTGTCACTGTTTCCACAGAAGTGTCACCATAAAGTCATCATGAGTTTGCTATCCATTCTCACCTTGCACCACTACTTCATCAGTGACCAATATGGCCCTACTCCTCCATCCATGATAGTTACTCCATGAGGATACCCCAGATGAACTGACTTCAGACCTTGTGGAGGCACTTTAGTCTGAGGAAAGAATGTCTTCGAGGAGTCTGTAGCACCACTGCTGCTTTGCCTCTAGTCTGAGACAACCTGGAGGTGCCAGAATCTCTGGATGGGACTGCATCATCCTGGGACATGGGATGAAGTATACAGCACGTGTAGAACTTTTGGATGCAGAGACACAGTCAAAGCCTTCTGCCATGAGTTGGCATCATGATTTCACCATATTCACAATAAATTTCAGGTGCCTGTAATTGTGTTCAGTTACAGTTGTCTGGCCCAGTGTGGACAAAGTCATAATCAAGATTGCTGGGACTGTTTCACAAACTGTTCACTTTGAACAGTGCATACACTGTTCAAGCAATATGATATGATCCAGTCTTGAAACTAGAGGTGGCATTCACAGTACTCATGAAAACTCCAGTGAAATTTGTACCTGAGGAACAGCGATCACTGGCATTGAATTCAAAAACTATGAGGTTTTAATAGTCTATGATGGTATGAGCAGAACATTTTGACAGTATATTCCATATGCAGCGATACAATATATTATGATTTCACAAAGGTTCCTTTTGTTATACTAATGTTAAAACTTAACACAAGAAAAAAAAAGGCAAAATACTGTTAACGTACTTAACATTTGTCAACTATGCTAATGCACTGCAATGCTAATACCAGTAGATTATTTTGGGAAGCCCCACCTCGGGCTCCACCCTCTATTCTGCTGAAGTGTTGAAATGGCTTGAAAACATTTCTATTTTGCCAGCCTAGAGCAACAATTAATAACTAAAAAGCTTCTCCAAACCCTATTCTGCCATACCACAGTTTAAAACTAGAATTTTGCAGTAAAAACGTCCAAGAAATATCATCTATGATTCCTAAGGGAGAAGCTTCTTATTCTTGCAAGTTTTAGCAAAACTGCGTATTTATTTTAATGGACTTTAAACTTTACTTTGTAATTTTAAAGGGATAGACCTGCCATTGTCTTATTTCACCTTTATATTCTTGCATTAAAACATTATGATTAATAATGAACTCTCCAGTGTCTTCCAAATCAAGAATTGTACTTTGCTAATTTCAATTTTTACAGTATTAGCAAGCACGGTAATTTTTTTTTCAATAGGATATATCAGTGTCATTGCAGAACTCAGTTAATTGCCACTGAAATTATTCTTCCCTCAGTATCTCAGATAATAATTGGGTCTCCACTGAATATCTTACATCAGTCACTGAGAAATGCTTTTTAACATGCATACGCAGTGAAATCTGATGAGTAGTCTGGCAAAATAATTTCCATAATTCAGTAGCTTTTGGGAATTCCATTTTCCTAAATAGAAACATAAAACTGGAGGAAGTCTCCACAGTCCTCTAGTTCAGACTCTTACTCCTGAGCTATCCACAAACAAGATTACTGGAAAATTGAAGTACCATTAGTATGGCAAGATGGACCATAACACTAACTAAACTCTGCTTCTCACAACCAGACATACAGGCAAACCCTCCATTCTCCTAGGACGACTCCTAGGTTTCAGGCTTCTACTCAGCCTACTTTAAATTCACCTTTCTTGAATATAATTAACCAAAACCCACATGGTTTATATATACACATACATACTAGAATAAGGTATCAAAATAAGTTCTGAAATATTGCATAATTATTTTGCATGCCACAAAGACAATATATTTTAAAACAGCAGTGTTTTCTTTAAAGACTATGATTGTGGAATATGAAAAGGATAGAATAAACCAAAATAATACAAGGTAAGAAACCAAACCAAAACAAAAAAACTACTATTCAGCCTAAAAGCTCAGAATGAGGTACCTTTTCCTCTATTCCGACCTTAAGGTGAAGAATTCCTCACCACTTTTTCTTTCTTTCAAATCTGATCCTGTGTGTTCACTCCTCCCAGATCTTCTTACAAAAGATGATCAAGAGACTAAGATCTGTATCTCCAGATCTGGCCAGACACAGCATTCCCTAGAATGTGTTCCCCCACACATAGCACAGCATCAGTGGTCCTGTCATCAATCACAGATGCAGAGAAAGGAATATAGATATGCTTATTTCTAAACCTAATAGCTTGTTGATACTTGAAAAGAGATAAATCACTCTACGAGTATCTCATAAATAGCTTACGTAAATTCACTTACAATGAAACCATTAATAATTCCAGTAGTATAGGCAAAGAGCTATGTAGAAAGCTATTTACCTATCCCAAGGTATGAAAAAAAGAAAAACTAACAGCATGAACAGTTCAAAAACTCTGAGAGGCACAATAAACTTAAAAGCTATAAAACTCTGTTGGAGAAAAATGTGGAATCACACTAAGATCTTGTGAACTAAAGCTGTGAATCCATATGCATTCCACTCCTCCACAGATACTTGCCCTGGGCTACTATATTTCTGAAAGAGAATGTCTGTTCAGAGATTTAAAAATTAACTTTATTCGATTTTTAAAAACTGCTACTCATCATTGCATCGTGTTTTCAATGAGAGCAGTCAAAGAAGCTAAAAAGCTTCAGCTGAAGTCATTGAGTATTTGCTAACATGATACTGATGTCAATTCCAGGGTGGAAAAAAACCCAGAAATTAAGGATCATGGTAGACCAATTTCACAAAAATTCTAAAGAGAACACTATTTTCTTTCTAACTTTTAAAACTCCTTTCTGCTACTTGAATTTTTTCTAGAGCTCTTTCTTCTCTTTGCTTATACTAAAAACATTGTATCCTAGTTTCTTCTCAACTGAAAGATGCTGATAATCACTAGCAAATGGAAAAGATGGAATAACAAGAATGTAATCTGCATTGCTGGTACTTTTACTTATTTCTGACAGTTTGAGCAAAAAAGAATAGTTTTGCAGTTGCTCCCACTTTACCCTGCCATGATGAACACATACTGTAAGCAATAATAAAATATTTTATCCATTTAGGAAACAACAATAGTTTTGAAAGTGAGACATTCAATCCGTTTAAAAATAACCTGAAAACACTGTTTCTTTGATATAGTGTGCACTTGTAACTCCTGGTAGGCCTTGAGTGTTCCTGCACGCAGGAGCATGCGTAGGAATGTCTTGTTTCAAAATAAACCCTAGAAACGTGGGTAATAAATATAATAATTATCATCTGGATAAAATCAGATGCCTAAAATCCTGTTGCCTCTGAATATAATTACAGTAATAAAAGTATTGCTGACTGATGAAGAAATGTACTATTTATGCTGCAGGGATTGCAAATCAACACTTCTTTATACTCAGCCAGTTAAAAAATCCGGTCTCCATTATAAAATTTCATTGGTATATAGAATAATTCACCTCTAGAATGTTGTGATTAATTCTTCTGGCTTTCTCCTCCTGTATTTTCTTTCCTATGATTTATATTATTGTCATAATAATAAATTAATCAATTAAAAGATAATACTTGGTCTTTACTGGATAAAACATGTTTATATAAGACACACATTCATTGTCCTAAATCACATCTTTAAGATATCTTTCAAATGTAGTAAAACACTGTCTCAATAGATTAGGGCAAGTATTTCCAAGCATGTCTACAAAGCACAACTCTCAGAAACCTCCTATCTTATTTTAAAATCATATCTTTTATCTTATTTTGCTCACTATATCCCTGGAGGGAATAGTAAAAAGAAGGCCTATTTTACAGTTGCCAAGCGAACAGCAAATTCAAATTTAGATGCTTTAGATCTAGAAAGATTAAAAACGTTAGCAGTGTTTTCATCTATATTTATGAAGTACTTATTGATAGAGTTTCCAAGTTCTGTCAGTAGGGGTAAAAGAGCCTCTTCTCATTCAGAGATGATGTGGATATTGCAACGCCTTTCCTGTTCTCAGAAGAGTTGTGGGCAGCAGTGTACATTCAATTGATCCAGCTCATAATTAATTTTACATTGGATCATTTTTTGAGAAAATAGAAAGAAAATATACTGTTCACTATATCCATTTTCTATTTTAAAATACAAAGATTCACTCAAGTGTCAGAACTCCAATAAGTAAGGTTTGTCTGTGCAGCCTATTTCAGGATACTTTTGCACAAGGCATTTTAATACCATATGATTTCTCAGTTTCTCACCCCACAAGATGCATTTGGAACAGCACTGACAAGTGCTGCAGACTACTAGGACTGGTAAAGTGATCATGGACCCCATGATCTGCTCCACCTGTGCCATGAAAAGCCCAGTTCATCGTTACTGCCCTGCTCCCAGCCTTTTTTCATTCTGTCTCCTGCAGTGTTGACTCCCATCTTGCTTTTTTCACCCCACCCAATTAAAATGTCTGTTTACCTCTTACCCTCTCTTGACACCAGGTGCCCTAACTGAGAGGGATTGTGAGCACAAAAATCACTCTACCCCATCTCAACTATTACACATGGTACAACAGCACCAAATGAGTGCAATGAGCTGCAACATGTTCCTCGGGGAAAAAAATGGGGAAACAAAACCAAAACAAAGCTCGTAAGGGGTCTATTCAAAGGCTTTGTGGAAGAGAGAGCCATAGGGCAGGCTGGAACCCAGGAACAATAAACCATGACAACAACAGAGGACTGTCTGCAAATTTAAGGGCTGTAGCTTTCACTAGCATCAACAGTGTATGTACGAGAGAATGTTTATATAGCTGTACCAATTGGCTAAACCTTACAGGAAAAGAGGAGAAGATATTCCTGATTTTATGTTGAC
Organism: Aegotheles bennettii; assembly: GCA_013398125.1. Taxonomy (NCBI): domain Eukaryota; kingdom Metazoa; phylum Chordata; class Aves; order Caprimulgiformes; family Aegothelidae; genus Aegotheles; species Aegotheles bennettii. The sequence continues at coordinate 175,933 of VZRW01008731.1, read as the reverse complement.
CCTCCTACCAGGATGCAGCTTACCTTCCTCATTAAATAAAAGTGGGAAAGAATAATTCAAAAATAAAATTTAATTAATTTACTGTATGTTCCAGTCCCAGCTTAGCTCATGGCTCAGACTGGAAGGATTCTCCATCAGCACAGATTCTATGAAGGATCCCTGTGAAGGGACAGAAGCTAGAACACTTCATAGTGGCTGCACAGGAGGTGTTGATAATCTGATACATAAGAAAGAAAGTATGTCTAATGAAAATAAAACCAGGATTTCACTCACTTTTCGCAAAACACAATGTTAGGACTGGCTACAAGTATTTACTAAGTGAACAAACCACACAGCTCAAACCACACTGCATACAGTAAGTCTGCTTTCATCTGCTGAGAGAACTATACAAACAAGAACATTCCTTTCTTAATTGGAGAACCATCTTTTTGCATAGCCAAGAGTTTTTCCTAGTGTTACCCAACAAAAGCATCCTATGTTTAAGTGAGAAAGCTTTTAGACAGTTTTACATTCATCTTGTACTTACCTTAGTTATCAAATAAGGTCAAATGCTAAAGAAAACAGAGTAAACACAATGTGTAGGGATATCAACTTGCTTACAGTGCTCACTAAAGCTTGTAGAAATAACAATCATGCTGCTACCAATGATAAAATCATACTAACAAAAAGATCCCACTGGATCAATACCACAGGAGTGTACTAGTCAAGAGTAAGTAACACCAAAGCACCCAATGAGAATGCTTACGCTATAAATTAGCACTCTCTGAGCTATTCTGCCCAATGTTCCCATCCCAAGTGAATACAGCTATACTGCTTCTAAAAAACACTTCTTTCTTGCAGCTTTGGCATATTTACAGCATGTGGGTAACCACCCCCCACCCCTGGTTTAAGAAACACTCATTCAAGCATTCTGGGTAATTCCTTGCACATTTTCCAGTATCTATATCAAATACGGAATATTGATAGAGAATCTCTGAAAACACACTTCGATGGTTTTACCAGTGCTACTACTTTTTTAGGAAAAACTTATTTTAAAATAAATTTCCTGTTCTATTTTTTCTGTGAAGAAAACACTGTATTAAGTCAGCCATGTTGCAGTGATTGCCTTTGATCTGGGGCAAGTGTGAATATCATTTTCAAAAGGCAACATGAAGAAAAATCTTGACTTCTGAAATAAGATGTAACTGAACGTTAGTGTGATTTGGGCAGGCAACTGGATGGGAAAAAATGATTGCTTTTCAATAATAACCCTGAATATTTTTGTATGTTTCAGTTTTGAAAAGATACTGCTCATGTCCCACTTAACCATGAATATGTAGGCAGTAATTAGGCACTGAGCCAGTGAGCCTCCAAGTGGTTTCTGTTAATGCTATAATATTAATTAGAACAAAATATGTCCTTGCTGAATAGAAGGGGAGAAAGGCCTAATTCATACCAGAAAGAATTAGAAGAAAAATATCCAGAGTTAATTCTGTAACATTTTTTGCCAGGCAGTGGAAAGCTGAAATAGACGGGTAAACAAAACAAATGAGTTTCAGATAAGCTATACACCAAGCCACCTATGCAAAATGGATAAAGGTACTAAAGCCAACACAGAAGGAAGGGAAAGGCAGTAATGTTCAATTAAAGGAATAATCTTGCATGTAGAGTGGAGGAGTCTGGATGATCGTTTTTTCTGTCTTTACTTTCTAACTTTCTGCATATGAAGAGGAAGAAACATTCTTGGGCACCGATTTTGTTCAGCACTGAACATTTTTTTTGGAAATAAATCAGTTTCAAGCACTTACAGACAGAGCTACAAGGAGCTGCTGGCACATGAAACCATACCTGCTCTTCCACTAGACATACAAGCCCTGTTAACAACAAAAGCATCACTACATCTGACAGACCTACCAACTCCCTAAAGCTGGCATGTCTTTACTGTTGCTGTCTGACACACAACCTGACTACAAAAAGCTCTATTAGAATAATTAGAAACTTTCAGCAGCTATTTTCTTACACCACTGAATTTTATTCCCACTCTCACTCTTGGGATAAACTATTTCAGCAAAGGGATTATATTGTTTAGGAAAGTGAATTTATCTAAGTGATAGAAAGCTGTGTTTTTCCAATTCACACCTGCAAAAGTGGGGTGGCAAGGTATTTTGTAGCAAAACTTAGACCAGAGAGAGATGGAACTAAGGAAAATGAGGAAGTTGTCTGAGTTCATTAGGCCAATTGTTCAATAAGCTCCAGGAAAAACATAATTAACATTTGTTGGATGAATCTAGGTAGTGAAATGCATTTTTCTTAGTCATCAGGAGAAAAAAAGCAACCAAACATGAAGTCACCCAGGCTTTCGAAAGAATGTTAAAAAGCTAAGAAGCAGCATCTACAGACAACTATAATTGTTATATTTTCCAAATTTTGTACCTTTTGCAAAATTTGCAAAGCTACTGCAACATTTGCCTTCTCTTCCTATGACACACCAGTAAGAGTGTAAATTAACCAGCAAAATCTTACATCAACTGGGTTAAATAAATGCACGGTTAGCAGTTACTTAGTAGCACAGGTAACTACTTAAAATTGGGTTTGAAGTAAACTTTAGTAAGTGGGATTCTGACATACAAACATGCTTAATGAAACTTCAGAAGTTCCTATAGAGTGCAATAAATCACCCCAAAGCATTCTGAAGCTTTATAAACAAAGCAGACTCATCTCCTCTCTGAAAGATTTAAAAACAGGAAATGCAGAAGACATTTTATATTATTCCATAAAAAATAACTCTCCATGTTATTTCCTCTAGACAAATCCTAGTTAAAATTATTTTTATGGGAGGGCTGTAGAGAGCATAGAAGCAACACTACCTCTTTCAATACAACTTTCAAACGCAGATTTGGTATGGCTTTATGAGAGGGGGCTTAAAATTTACACTTGAGCTGCACTGTACCATGAAACACATCAGGGCAAACTATCTTTAAAACGCCTGAGACAGATACATAAGGCACTGACAAAATTCTTCCTCAAATCAGGCACATAACTAGTACTAAGCAGAGATTGCTGTTCAGAAGCAGGTTTTCACCAGTAAACTCTTAGTAACAATTTAGCAGTTGAGTCCTGTTGCAGAAATCTTAGTTTTAAAGCAGTTGTAAAGCTGCTGAAGGTTTATTCTCAGTTCAAAACTAAGCAGGTATCGGTTATAGACTGCAACCCTTTGAGTATATCCATTAGTTTAAAAGCAATTGCTCTCACTGAAACTTTGCTCAGTAAAAGTAAAGAGCTTCTAAACTGCACATCTATCACAGCACCAGAGTAATTATGAACTGATCTACTTCTTTCATGTACACAGAGGGTGACATGGCTTCTGTCAGACCAAACCTGTGTGGAATCTTAGAAGCAACCTCAGTGTTTCAGTCTCTTTGCAGAAATGTAATTATTTTAGTCTGTAATCATTTCAGTGTGTTAATTATTCATCAGGAAGCAAAATAACAGTTACATTCCTGTCTAACACAAGCATATGGAGCAATTCATATATGGTTTTAAAAATTCAAGAAATAAAGGCAACATCAATACACTTCGCTTCAGTTTTTCTCCTGCTCAAACACAAAGTACCAAGGGCAGACTCCTCCTCAGCTACTGCCGCTGCTTTTAGCAACAGAATTCAGGATGTTTCATCTCTACTCTGGGTAACTGCATCATGTTTTGCCCAGTTGTCCCGTAACTTACATAGCAAGGACTTAAACCTACAAAAGTTATGTCACATATACATCTAGTAAAGGAGGAAGGAAAATGTTTTAATTAAAATTTCTTATTAAGAAAGGTGCACGACCAGAAGCCAGCACGAGAAATGGAGCTTCACCCTGACCCAGGCAGGGTGGTCCCTGAAAGAAGTAATTTACCTTCCATGGAAGGAACTAACACCCACTCTTCCTCCAAAAACAGAATCAAAAGAGGGAGGAAGGTTACTCTTGACTTCAGAGGAAAAGGTACATGCTGTCCCTTTCGACACCAACAATTTTGATTCATGAACTCCATGAGCTCATAGGATAGCTATACCATAATTCCACAGACTAATCTTTGTGCCTTGAACATTGCAAGCACGTAACACACTTTGAGGACAAAAATCAAAAGCCAAACTATGGAACTGGTATCTGATCTAGTCAAAGGAAAGCTCTGAAGCCATTTTTATCTCATTTTTGATAATGAAAGATCTCACAGGACATGGCTTTTCTGAGCTGGTGGGAAATTACACTATATGGCTTGGAATATAGTTAAAATATTATTTAGGAGGATGAATAAAAATTAGCTTAGGAAAACAGTAGCTCAAAGAATGTTTCAAAATTAAATATAATTAGTTCAGACTGTGAATGCTGAAGATTCTGCAATGGTAACATTTTCCACCTTTTTTTAATCCAAGCATATGACGTTCAAGAAAAATTCAAGAAATAAAGGCAAACAAAATTCAGAGGAAAATCACTACCTATGGAGGTTTCCTATGATTTACATGTCTTTCTCTGAATGATGGTAATTTTTTAATAAAATACCTCATTCTACTTCTGTTAATCCTAAATTCATGGATTTCCATATCTTAAGAGAATTTTCACAGTAGTTTAATCTAACTTCAAATACTATGCATCTCACATTGTCTTGAGATATGAAGAAACCTTCATACCCAGATGTTCCAAAACATATTTAGATGAAAGCCAGCAGAAATGTTTAGAGACTTAACATTAGTGAGACGAAGTTGCCACAAGATTTGCTCCTGTTATCTTTAAATGTTAAAAAGTAAATAGCTCTCAGTAACCAGAAGCAAGAGGCAGAATACAGATTGTTCTGACCTTATCCTTGGTGAAGAGAAACAACATGTATTTCTTGGCTCTGTGGGGAAGAGAAAGTAAGGGCATCAAACTGACACAAAAAAAAAATCTTCACAGAAAATATGGAACCTACTAAGGGTGACCATATTGAAAGCACAAAGCCAATGGATACTGCCTGGGCAGGAGGCTTGAGCAAGGGCAGAAAGAGGGTGTCATAGTTAAACCAGGATGAGAGATTGTAAGAACAAGACTACATCCTTCAAAAATGCAGACATGCCCAAATAGAAAAAAATAAAATAGAGAGAATCATATATTTTGGCCTAATAAAAACACAGTAAGGCAAACAAACAAAAAAGATTTTGAAGAGAACTAGCAAAAAGAATCAAAGACAATACTGAATCATTCCTCATACACATCAGAAGCAGGAAGTCTGTCAGAGAGTCTGTAGGGCCAACTGATGATCCATGTGTATATAATGAGTGCTCAGGAAAGACACAGCTATTGCAGGGAAACTAAATTAAGTTCTCTGAATTGGTGTGGGGAAATTCACATGCTGTATCTCCTTTTTGTTGACAGCCAAACAACCTGTAAAATAGCAGTTAACTGTAGGAGAGGTATGGAAGAAATTAGAGAGGAATGTAACAAATCCTCAGGACTATATGGCATTCACCCAAGAGTTCTGAAACTCAGCTCCTAATGGTGGTGCATAATCTCTAGCTTAAAAATTGCCACAGTAGGCACTACTGGGTGGTAGTAACAGCCAATTTAAGACAAGAAAAATCTGGAAAGATAGAGAACGACAACATAGAAAGCCCTAAGCCTGTATCAGGCAATTTAACAAAAAATTAAATACTGGATAGTAATAGCAGACAGCAAGTTAGAGATGATGGTAGAGTCAAGGTGTCTTTCTTTTGAAGTATTACTTTGCAATCTTACTGGATTTCTTCAAAGCAGTGGGTGACAGTTGATTGAATTTACTGGGATTTCTAAGACTTTAAAAAAAATTTCTTGCCAAAGGTTTTTAAGAAAACTAAGGTAGGACAGAAGTCCTGACATGGATAAACACTTGCTCAAAAGACAGCATTGAAAGGGTAGAAATAAACGGTCAGTTCTCAGAAGAGAACCCACATTGTTCAGGTGGGATCTGTTACAGGATCTACATTGTTCAACACATTCGTAAACAAACGGGAAGATAGTATGAGTTTGCTAATGATAAAAAATTCATTAGGGTAGGGCTGACTGAAACGAACTGCAGAAAGACCATTAGAAACTGAGTAATAGGTAACAAAAGGATAAAAGAAATGTAATATAAAATAATAATGTAATAAAATAATGCATGTGTATTTCACATTTTAAATTACAGGATCTCAGCAAATCATTATTACTCAGAAGCAAGACCTTGTGATTAAGACACTATTTTGTGAAGAACCATCCCTCTTTGCTTTCCAGTCTCTGTAGTTGTTTGTTAGAGGATGTAGTGAATACTAAAAGTTTATGTGGACCTCAGGAAACTAGGCAAGAGGGTAATACTTATTAGAATAATGGAACAGAGAATACAATAGAGAATAAAATAATAATAGAAAACAGCTCTGGCTCAGGAAATACTTAACAATAATTGAGTATAGGGAGAGAATTAGGGTTGTCGTAATATATGCTTGCTCCGATCTGATTCTCTCCTAGGCATTTCCTTACAGCTACTGCTGGACACAAGATAATAGCCTAGATAAACTTCTGATCTGACCCACAGTACATGGCACAGTAAATTATAAGCACAACTGATATCTTTATCATTGGATACAAGTAAATTAATGGAGCAGAAATTACTGATCTTGGCCTGTAGAAACCCTAAATTCCACAGAAATGTTACATCTCTTTGCCATATGATTAAATACAAAATCTGTAAGGCAAGAGAGAACCTACCTTTCAGAGAAGACAACTCTGCAGTAAAATACTGATCAACATCTCTATTACCAGCCAGACTAGCACTGACTCTATAAACTCCTATTTTCAGAGTTGTTTAATACTTCAGCTATAAAACTAAATTTTGCATTGAAACTGGAAAAAGTTATCTGAAAAATTTCAGCCACGTTTTTCACTAAAAAAGTGCATCCAAAATACAAAAGATCATTAGGAAACTAACAAAACAGCAAGCTGATAGCATTTTCAAAATGCCTCTTAAGCACAGATAACCATTTTAGTAAGCTTCTTTTTTATTGTTTTCTGTACTCAGAAACTAAGCCGGAAAAAACAGATGTACTCTGTACTATTTTGGTTACCTGCTAAACAATACCTCTGGGGATGGAATCATGGAAGCTTTGATGCTCAGCTTAGACAGTAAAGGAATATAAGCATCGTTTTAAGCTGAGAACTGCAGCACTAAAAACTCAAAAGTGCAACTGTCCGTAAACAGACACAATGGACTTCACAGGTTTCTGCTAGGCAAGCTATCAATGGAAAAAAAGTTAAAAGCAGTTTGTTTGCAAACAAAATTTTGTGTAAAAATCCTTTCATCTTAAATGTTTATGTTTCCACCATGAGATAGCAGGTCAACATCAAAGCTTTCATAAGAAGGGGAAAAAAAAGTCTGAATAACTCATAGTAACAGATTGGAAGATGAAACTCAGATTTGATACTCGTAGTATTTGTTTTTGCAAATGCTTCCAATTCAATATTTATTTTCTATCACATCAAAGTATTCAAAGTATCTAGCATAACTAATATATATACACTTTTCTAGGTTGCTATATTGTATATTATGTATTTTCCTTTCTTCTGGAGAGCTCAACATATCACCTTTTGAATCTATTTTTCCCCCAAAATTCCACTCCATATTATTAAGCTATTTTAAAATAATATATTTTATACAATTAAAATATTCACCAAAAAAACCCCAACTAGCAACCTTTACTGACTAACATTGCCAGCATGGCTGAATCTGGCTATAAATGCAAGGAAATTTAAAGACCATTTTATGAAGACATGACTTTTAAGGTAAGTCTACATGCCTTAATAATTTTGGCTGACAAGGTGATGAGAGAATTCTGATTTCTCCAATTATAAGTTCAATAGCTTAAATAAGTCTAAAAAGGTCATGTGTAAAAGGCATAAAACATTAATCTCATCATTTTCTGTGCAGCTTGTTAAACTCCTAGAAGCTGTAATAGCAGAGACAAATTGAGCAACCTTCCGACCTTTCTCTGATAAAAACCTATGCAGTTATTTAATAAAAACCCAAAAGGTTACCAATTATTTTTCTAAAAAGCTCATCTTCCTGAGACTGCAAGGTGAAGTTAGCTTGTGGAAATATGTCATTTGAGTGCCTTCACTAAAGTTGCACAGTTGTAATAAGTCCCCTAATTTATTACCTATTTTGGCTAGGAGAGGAGGAAGACTTGAAGGGAAACAAGGGAGAGAGAATAACAGCGACAAATAAGGCAAGAGAAAATGAGCAAGCAAATATAAGAGCACATATGTATGCATTCAAGGTAGACAAACTAAAACCCTGGAAAAAAAAGAGTAACAATCACAATTTGTTGATCAATATGGTCCAGCATCAGGCTTCAGGGTACCTACTAAAATCAGCAGCAATATAGGCAAGTGGCTGCACTTTCCACAGTGGTATGCGTTTCAAGCAAGAGAGACTTCCAGGCTTGGTGTCAAATAATTTAACACTCAAATGTTTGTCTTTTCTTGACTCAAAGTCTAAAGTTTCACCAATATTCTGTTAAACTTGGAATTAATATATTTCTCAATTGACTAATATTTCAGAGACGTGACATTTTTAATTTCTTGATTCAAATGGTACAAAAAAGATGGAGAAGTTTGGTTTGGTCAAACACATATCACTTCAAAATAAGAAAGCTACTTAAATGGTTTATTTTTTCTGTATATATTGCATAGCCAAACCCCCCCATATTCACACACATAAGTATTTATTTGGGACTACTCAACTTTGTTTTTCAAACATTAAATTTGAAGCTGGTTTTCTGTAGTTAAGTAATACAAATATTTCCTGGATAGAAATCTTAAGAGAACTCTCAATCATTTTTGATACTAACATGTAAGAAGTATAGAAATATGTTGCACTTGCAGGCAGTTGTTACAAACAGTGTGATTAAATCTGTATTTTAAAGCTGTGCTTTTTTCAGAAGCTCCTGTAAATGTGCTTTCCTGTGAGTAAGTCTGATAGACAAAAAATTCTGATAATCAAATCAACCAGATGGACCAATGTTTTTGATCATATACATTCTGAATAAAGCCTGTTAAGATTTCCACACATTCACACAGTAAAATATATGAATGAATGAATAATGAGCTCTTGGAGATTTCAAAATAAAATCAAAGACAAAATCATCAAGGTGGGTCGGAAAGTTATCTGTAATTGTGTGTGTGAAAATACTAATGGAGCACAATGATTCTCCTCCATGAAAGTATTTTTTTTACCAAAGCAAGTGAATCTCAAATAATCCAAATAATCCCCACTCAACTGCAAAACTCAAATATGAAGATAAACTAAGTAATACTGAAATTACTGAATATCTGAAAATCAATATATGCAAAATATCTCCTATAAACTTTTTATTCTATAAATTCAATTATAATTTTTGGGGGGTGTTAAAAGGTGACACGGCCCATTCAGAATATTTTCCTTTATGAGTGATCTTAGAGTGAGTTATTCCCAAGGGAAATAGGTAGTTTTATGTTCAATTTCTTGAGTATCAAGTCAATAGAGCCCACAGTTCTGTATCTTTTATTCACTGAAAATCCCATCAAGAGTTACTTGTGATTTTATTTTAGAAGTCAGTGTTTGTAAACCTTTCTCATCATGTCAGCCCTACCTGTGGCAAAATACGCAGTCATGATTGATCTCAGAGAGTAGCAAGTAATTAAGGATGAAATAGTGTCCAGCCTCCATAAATTGATTAATAAGCTTACAGATGTTGATTTCTATGAGGTTACTCACACTGAAAGTTTCAAACTGGATTTGTTTTCCCTCTCTGTCCCACATTCCCTGCAAGCAAGATCACTCTGGCTCATCACTCATTTGTCCCATTTTCCTTGATGAAAGAGTGAATAGTTTGTAGGCTCATTCTACTTAAAAGTTCAGTTTCTGGCTCTTGAAAATACTAAACAGTAATTACTTCACATTAAGGACTTCTATGAATAGATGTAAGTTTCCATATTCATTACAATCTATTGAAGCTGAAATAAAAAACGTGTCATCTTGAGAAGAGAGGTCTCCAGGCAGCGTCCCAATCATTCTAATCAGATTGCAATCATTTGATCAATTCTATGCTGATTAAAAAATGAATTAAGAAGCATGGAGGTGTCATGTAAGGCATGGCTCATTTGTTCTCAACAAGTAATCAAACTTTATTTCCGATTTTACTTCATTTGCCCTTCAGGCTCATTATCTCACTACTGGTTGCCAAATCACCTTCTGCTTTTCCACTTGGATGATGCCATTTGGGCTTGTGACAACTGTTTTAAGAATCATTGCCTTAATGTCTACACATAATATAATTTTAAAGGATCTTAGATGAAAAAGAAACTTTAAACATTTACCTTCTTGGTTTACCACACCACACAGAAAATACATTTAGCACTCTTAAGTATTTCTTGAGCCACCAAGCACTCCATAAATGGGCCTCTTGTCTTCAAAAAGTCTGAAAGACCACAATAAGTGTCCAGTATGTTTGCATAAGAAATCACTCACACTTCAGCTCCCTTTTAGTTTCAAGCAGCTTCTTAACAATTATTCTAATGTGTCATTTGTCTCTTTTTACTGTATGGACTGTAATTTTTCTGGCTGTCAGTGAATAGTTCCTTTATCTTAATCCATTAGCAGTCTCAGAGGTGAAAGTATTTGGAGCCACCTTACCCCAGGAAAGCCTTCACACATTTTTGCTTTTCTGATCCAGCATTGTCAGGACTTCTCTAATGTAGGATTATTTAAAATTAACATAGTTCTATAACCAACATATATTAGTAGTACTTTCATAATTTAAAGTTTTCTGTGGCTTCCTATGTCCATCCATGCATGCTTTATTTTGGATAATAATTGTTCCTTTTTATTCTCTGTGAAAAATAAAGTTATTACTGAAAATTCTAGACCAAGATTTTATCACTGTACCCTTTACAAGCTTCTGAATTTGCACTCCTGTGTTAGGAAATTCTGTTTATATTTTTATGCGTGATGACAATTTTTTGTAATTCAGTCATTAGACATTATTATTTTAAAAGAGAGAATAGTAGTAAATAAACAGTATTTTTTAAAACATTACTGTCATACTGAAGTATAAAACCATTAACTACCTAAGATATGTTTGAAGATAATAATGCATGCGTTTGTGAGCAAGGCCCAAATTCAGTGTTATTCCATTGCTCAGAACACAGATCAACAATTTCAGTTACTGGTTCCCTCCCAAATCTTGTCGTTTGAATGACCTAAACCAATGCTCTTCAAATTAATATATTTCCAGCCCTGCATGGATACAATGTCTTGACATTACCTTGTGTGATCTTTGGTTTATTAGCAATGCTTAATACCCCTTTTAAGTAATAACTTGTTTATTTAAGAATAACTTGGCTACTTTTTATAGCTTTTCCTCCTAATATTATTGGCTGTTCTGCATTAAACTCTACTAGATTAACTACTATTAAAAAAAAAAATCTTATTCTGATCTATAATAATACTATACCAGTCACTGCTATTTTCAAGGTAAAGTACTCATTAAATCAAAACAACTGGAATTTTATAAGTGAAATTTAAATCAACAATATTTTCAGGATGCAAGCTAGAGCAGTTATGAAATGGATTCTACCTTTGTATTCATATCAGTAATTTGGTATTTCATCCGTGATGTTTATGATAGCAATAAATATTTGCCTAAAAGCCAGGAACATGCACTCATTTTCAGCAAACAGAAGGTACAAAGCAGGTCATTTAAAAAGCACGTTAAAGCCTTTTCCTTTGATTTTCCTGATTAACTTCTTGAAGTATCAAATATTCACAGAAATACTTGTTATCTTTTTCTAAATACCAAATAAACACTGCAATTAAGAAACAAAAATGAAGACATACTTCTTCTTTGGGCTTCACACCTCCTCCAGTACTGTCAAAAATATACTCCTAGGTACCTAAAACATTTCACTTCCATTTCCAAAACACAAAAAACAATCACATATCTTAAAAAAATATTTATTTCAACAAATTTACCTTACGCAGGAACTTAGAGTGCATCCATATTCTTTTATGTCAACATTTCATCACATCCACTTTATCATATAAAATAATTTCACCTCAGTATTACCATGGTCACGTGACTCAGTAAATTCCTTGTCCCTTACGCTTTATGCCTGTTTTTGAATTAGCAAAAGCATGTATATCAACCATGCATGTCTGGTAGTGACTATATAACCTGTCAGAGAGGGAAGCTCCATGAAGTAATCTGTCATCACTCATTTTCTGAAAAAAACTATGGCTTGCAAGGACTTCTGGAAAGCAGATACTGACAGAAGGTATCACAACAAGCTGAGTACCCTGCATTACAGCACCAGGTGCTTTTCGTGTTTCCACTTCCTCTGAACCTCCCATTATGCCTGTATGAAATTCACCTTTCCATCCCCAAGCATGGTATTCACCTATAGATTCACCTATTAGCTATTAGTACTAAAAGTAAAATACATCAGTGATTCTCAAATCTGTAAAAGCATAAACTGATAGTTATTGATACCCACAGTATCTCTTGATAAAGCCATAGAATTTGGAGGGAAAATAAAGTCTTTGGTATACCAGAAAAAGATACATAACTACAGCCATGTTTAATCAATTGCACATAAACCCAAACACCTAACTCAACCTATAAAAATCAGTTGAGATGACATTTATTCTTCTTTATTAAAGTTTCCATTGAACATCTAACTTCCTTCTTCTTTCAGTGTTGACTAAGTTAATAAGGTGCAAAGACTGTTTCTGCACTGGAGGCAAGGCAGCCCTTTCTTCTGGTTGGCAGAACATGTTTCCCAGGCAGAACGGGTTATTTTAACTAGCTTTTGTGAGTACAAAGGGTGCTGGAGTGCTAAGCCCTTTTTGTCTCCAGCTGAGGTAATCTGCTGCTTTTGCAAAGGTAGACACTGTTTCAACACCTATATGCCACATCCTTTCTGTCTCCTGAATACCAAACACTGTTTTGATGAGGAATGTAAAATTCTGCAGAGCCACTGATCAAATGTACTTTTACTATTTCTTACTTTTTTAATGCTGCAAAAATCAAGTTGCTAAGCAGAAAAGCAGAAAGAAAAAGGGCTCCGACATTTTCACATGCTTCTAAAGAATGTTTATCATTTATTCCTCTCTAATCAAAATGCTTACATTTTTGCTTATAACTACAGGTTCATCTGAATTTTGAATGACAGGCAAGAATCTTCCAAAAAAATCTTTTTCATGTCATATTTTTTCCCTTTGATTTTTTTAAAATTAAGATTCTATCATTAGTTATATATATCACAAAAGAAGTTAATTTGCACATAGAAAAATAATTACATACCTTATACTGGATAAGGAGACTATAAACCAAAATATTTTTCTTTTTCACTTCCCTTGCAAATTTCTTCATCCTAGTTAGTTCTTCCATCCCAATACAGAAAGAAATATTTTCTGAAATATCCAAATGCACCTGCAAAAGAACAAATAAGAAAAAACCCCAGCAATTCCACTTTTCCATAGTGTGTTATTTTGGACTGCCAGTTTGTAGTTTCTCATTCTTCCATGTTAAGCACACATAAAAACACAGGCTAACAAAGGTTTTTCTTAGTTAGCTTCTATTGCTATTGAGTTTCACTACTTACATATTTAGTGACATAAAAATCATTTCTTTTCAAAGCACAGTGAAACCAATATGCTAGAACACATAAGAACAAAATGTTATAGCTGCATATTAAAAATATTTACTTAAATCAGAAAAAAAAGCATTCTTTCCTAAGCTCTAACTTTCACAGATATTTATTTATTTATTTATTCATTACTGTCAGGATACTAGAGAAATACAGTTGTTTTTCTTACACATCTTAAAGATTTTCAAAATGGGACTGCATTCTTTAAAGATTTATTTTTAATTTACTGCCTCCTCAGTATAGTATATTAGTTCCACAAACTGGATTAAATTCAAGATAACACTACAAGTTTAAAAAGTAGAAGCTACTTCAAAAGAAGGTAGGGATATGACTATCCTGAGCTCTTGGTCAGGGAAAGGCAGGTCTCCTATCCAGCAGGGATGCTGCACAAACCTGTGCTTCCTATTACTCCTGTAACATTAATCTTCCCTTTTCAGCCATGTCCAGATACAGTAGTCCGATTGCTGCTTCAACTTACAGATGCCACAAAAAACTCCAGTCAGGCACCAGTATAAAGGACAGACTTTGAAATCTGTGGCAATTTATAGGCTGGAATATGGACAGAAGTCACCATGTCCAGTGCAAACTCATCCTTTCACTGGGATAATTCTCCCCGAGCTGGTTAAAGACAATCTGGCACAGTAACAACACCTGTCATTTTTACAACTACAGAAGTTGAATAGTGGAAAGAAAAATAAAACTGATTCTCTTAATTATCAGATTGTTACAGAAGAGTTACTCATGGCCTGAAATCAAAGAATAGACAAGAACTTTTCAATTACACAGAAGTCTACATTAGACTATTCCTGATTATGAGCATAGAATGGAAGCAGTTATCTGCTCTGCTCATTTATCTCTTCAGTTCTTCACTACCAGGAACAGTCTTAACTTTTGAGAGCAGAAAAGAATAATGCTTCCCATACAGTTAGTACCTAAACCTCATGCATTTAGATGTCATCATATTGCTTAAAATTCTGAGTCACATTTGCCTTAGAAATATTAATGTGCCCTTTTACATCAAAAGAAAGTGTCTTAACAGGACTTTTCACAAATAATACATTCAGCTTTTATGTTAAACAAAGTATATACAGAAGAATAAAGCTGAGGAGAATCCCACTCATAAGCCTTAGTGAAGAGGACACCCGACACTGAATTTAATTAAAGACTGCTGAAGGAAGTTTCTATCCCCCAGCCATACCATCTGTAATGAGTTTTAGGGATCAGAAGTTTAAAGGAATTAAATAGTTCCCCATGATTAATATGAGACAGTGATTTCTTCAGCTAATTCTTCAGTCACTAAAAAAATATTTTCCAGTTCTCCTGTTTTTTCCTTCTTGTATTTCTACAAGATAGTCTGGTAACTCCATAAAATTTGAAAGTGTAGCATAAAATGCCTTTTTATAGTTAGGGTACTTCATTTTTTGAAAATACTTTTAATAAATACATGTGTATCTGTGTTTTAAATGTTAGCAACTGCTTCCACCTAGTTACGAGACTTTTCTCCCACTGCCTAGTTTTGGTGAATTTCAAGTAGTTGTCAGGAACATCTGATGGATCTGGAGTACAGTAAAGGGATTAAATAAATCATTATCTGAGACTATTTTAAAAGGTGTCCACCTAAATAATTTGTGCATGCTGCAGGCTGCTCAAGCAAGTACACTTTCATTAAAAATGGTGCTGTGTTCTACAATGACTTCAAGACCTAGTGTCTCAGGCAAAATCTCAGTTACATGGTGAGCTTGTGTAAGCATTATTTGCATTCATATCTATTTCTCAGGAAATACTAAATCCAGAATATTTATAGCTAAAAATAATAGAATAAAGATCTCACATTCCATGTGTCACACTAAAAAAGCACTTAATTGAAAGTCCAGAGTAGAGATTAGCTATGAATCGGGCACAAAAGAAGCACGCTTTTAACACAGTAGTTGGTTAATACTTCTAACTTTACCTGCACACTCCCAAAACTTAACAGACAGAAATGTTTTTTTATATTCTTAATAAATATGAAAACATTCTTAGTCCAGAAAAGTGCATTCTTCATATCCAGTAGCCTTGTAAATGGGCAACAGATTTGGAGGTGTGTCACTGCTCTGACTGTCAAAGGCAGAAATACTTTATCTTTGAAACTTAAGTAAAATTTCCTCAGTAATAGGATCAAGAAAAAAAAGAAGTGATAAATATTGATGTTCATAGAATCACAGTAGCTCACTCCAAGACAACACCATACAATAGGTAAGGATATAACTTTTTTAATTTGTAAAAGTAATTTATCTTCATGACCTCTCATTTGTTAGATAAGTAAGTAAATTTCATCACTTAAATTTCAGATCAAGCGTAAAGTTGAGAAGTAACTGCTCAGTTTTACCTCCAGATCACTAGACTATGCACTTCAGAAATTATACAGGTCCCATGTAAAATAACTATTTATTCCTTTTTCAAGAGTATATTAAATGCAGTGCAGAAGCACATTCCTTGTGACACGCGGCTTAATGACACCCATGCCACCCAATACTTCTCATACCTACCTATTAAGCCAGAAAACATGACAGAATTAATTGGATCTTGTTATACTGCACAGAGACTTTCAAATCTATTAATATTTTTTCCGTTTTAATAATCTGAATTGAATAAAATTCATGTACACCTTCAGCTGTTGTCCACATGAATTGTTAAATTATTCTGGCAGCAATGTTCAAATAATGAGAATTTCAGCCAAAAATACACTTTAAAACTTTTGCCACGTACCAGAATAGATTTTTCAGTCTTATATCTCAAATAAGTATTAACGTTACATTGCAAAGCTTCAAGGTTAAATTTTAATACTTGGACCAGAAAAGCAACAATAATTTTAAGACTTTGAATAAACCACACAGCATAGAAAAATTTAAAACTGAATTCTGTTTCAACTGAGCATTCAAGCAGAGTACATCATTTTCAGTATCCCCAACAGAAGAGCACAACAGCAAAGCACAAGTTCACAATTCAATATGACTAGCCACACTGAGCCTTTCACAGAAGTACATAACTAATACATTGTCATTTGCTAGTGTTGGTTTATTTCCTGACAGCATGAAGTACGTTTGCTGAAACGCAAGTGATGCTATTTATAGTCCAATTTACAGTTCAAATTTAAAATTATATTCAGAGGTAGCAACAGTTTAAACATAATTAACATGTAAAAATATTTCATTAGTTGCTTTTTACAGTAACTTACAAGAGTTACCTACCGAAATAAGGACAACTGGATATAAGAGAGGAATATTTGATTTTTCCAGCATATCCACTAGTTGCTGCGTTTCTTGAATGTCATACTTTTTATCCTAAATGAAAATAAATACTTAGAATTATTGAAAACATCAAACAATGATTTCTTAAAAATGGAATTCAAAGATCTGTTGTTTACAAAAAAAAAATTAATCACTTTTTTGGTTTTGGAGATTTTTGTTTGGTTGGTTTTAATACATTTGTAATACTTTTGTCTGGTGAAGTTATAGCTATTTGAAAAAAAAAATTGAGATCCTTAAGAAATATATATAAACAAGCTCAATGGTCTTGACCAGTCTCAGACATGGTTAATCTAAAACCTTCCTGTTCCCATACAGGGACCAAAATACAGACTGCATGGCATGCATGTGCTCAAAATGGGAAACACTAATTTTGAACCACAGTAGCTACACAGCTAGATGACCACACATGTAACATACCTCTTCTTGAGACAATTCACTTCAATACAATATCTACAAAAGTAAATTTTAAACTACTTTTTATTTGCATTCCTCTTGTTCAAGAATTCAAGGCTGGTTTAGCAACATACTGATGGAAGTGCAGAACCAGAAGGGAACGAATGGACCAGTACCTCAAAGGTCTAGTTTGGTGCATATCAGAAACATCAAACATTAGAACGGATACACCAGGAAGACAGAAATAGCAGACAACTTATTATTCAAATACGTAATTATTTACCATTACTAATAAGTTTAAGTGCAAAACTAAAACCATGCATCCTTACTACTTACATTTATGCAAATAAAATTGTAGCACTGTCCTGAAAAGATGTTTTGCAGATGGCTATCATTTATACTTAGAGACCCTGATGATATAGCTTCAACCTGAATAGAAAAAAAAAATTACTATGTCACAAACTTGACTTCAGCTATAACTATCTGCTAAAGCTTCCACCATCATGGCAGTGTTTGTTCATACAAATTATTTAAAACTAGCAATTACTATTTCCACAATTAAAAATTACTCAAAATCTTAGGTGACTCAACAGTGAAGCATGGCGTCCAACACCCTGCAGTTTACTGCAAGTTTTTGCTGAAGTGTACTGCTAGGGGCAATCATTCCAGAAACAGCCCTGGAAGTATCAGATGCCAGCACTGCTGCCTGGGTTAGGATGCTCAACTGTTCCCAGGGATGAAAACACCGTTCATAGAATCAAGATGATGTAATGATTTTAGACCTCTAATTTTGATAAAAATCTCTGTAATGTTCAAATACACATATATTTTGTCTTCATGCAACTAAAAATAAATGAAGCAGCATGTATGAAAGACCAGGCTCACAGATATTCTAGGATTCTGCATATGACAAGACCCACTTAGAATTTCTCCTGAAAATAATTTCCTCAGTGAATCCTTTAAATACTGTCTTAATCACAGACAATTATTTTGCAACCATTAATTACAAGTTCTGTTTAATATCTTTATCAATGACCTGGACAAGGGGATTGAGCGCACTCTCAGTAAGTTTGCAGGTGACACCAAGTTGGGTGGGAGTGTTGATCTGCCTGAGGGTAGGAAGGCTCTACAGAGGGATCTGGACAGGCTGCAGCAATGGGCCAAGACCCATTGTATGAGATTAAACAAGGCTAAGGGACAGGTCCTGAACTTGGGTCACAACAACCCCATGCAACGCTACAGGTTTGGGGAAGAGTGGCTGGAAAGCTGCCCAGTGGAAAAGTACCTGGGGGTGTTGGTCAACAGCCAGCTGAATATGAGCCAGCAGTGTGCCCAGGCGGCCAAGAAGGCAAATGGCATCCTGGCTTGTGTCAGAAATAGTGTGGCCAGCAGGACTAGGGCAGTGATTGTCCCCCTGTACTCAGCATTGATGAGGCTGCACCTCAAATACTGTGTTCAGTTTTGGGCCCCTCACTACAAGAAGGACATTGAGGTGCTGAAGCGTGGCCAAGGAATGGCAAAGCTGGTGAAGGGTCTGGAGCACAAGTCTTAAGAGGAACAGCTGAGGGAACTGGGGTTGATTAGCCTGAAGAAAAGGAGGCTGAGGGAACACCTTATTGCTCTGTACAACTCCCTGAGAGGAGGGTGTAGTGAGATGTTGGTTTCTTCTTCCAAGTAACAAGTGATAGAACAAGAGGAAATGGCCTCAAGTTGTACCAGGGGAGGTTTAGATTGGATATTAGGAAAAATTTCCTCATCGAAAATGTTGTCAAGCACTGGAACAGGCTGCCCAGGGAAGTGGTTGAGTCACCATCCCTGGAGGAATTTAAAAGACATCTAGATGTGGTGCTTAGGGACATGGTTTAATGGTGGATTTGGCAGTGTTACGTTAACAGTTGGACTCAATGATCTTAAAGGTCTTTTCCAACCAACACGATTCTATGATTCTGTAACAGCAGCCAAGAAATTATCTTACCCTAGCTAAAATAAAAAGTAGATTCTACTGTATTATTATATTAAGTAAAACAGCAAACCAGGTAGCAGAAAGGGAATTTGTTCCCCAAGAGAAGGTAATACTTAGAAGCCAATAAAAAAAAAAACAACTTGAAAATAAGGCCAAAAAAAATCTTTGCTTTGCTTCTATTAAACCAAACCTCAGTGTTTCGCTGCTCAAGTAAGATTTACTTCTGCCCAGAAGACATAACACATATAGCAGCAAAGAACAGAAGCAATCTACTGCTGTGTTCCCTCGAAATGTCACTTAATCAACAATCCAAAAGAAGTACCAAATGCAACATTAAAAAAGGCTTTGTGCTATTATCTACAACTGTTTATTTTTTTGATACTTGGGAAGCTAGTTAGTTTGTTTGCAAAGGACAGTGGTTTGAAACCCAAAAGTTAATATTTATGCACTAAAGATTTTAGAAACATTTTAGACTGAAAATTTGGTAACACGGCCCCAAATAGTTGATATTTAAACTATTAAAGAGATTTTTAAAAAAATTTTAAAAATCACAGAAGGCAAGAGTTACTTAAAGTGCTGTAAAATGCAATACTCCAGGGGTCTCCTAGCTTCAACTTCTGCAGAAGTAAAATCAGAAATTCCCAGTGCCTTTACAACCTTGCACATACTTAGACAAACAGAAGCATATTGCATGTCAATCTTTTCAGAAGGTTAATAGAACAGGACTCAAGATAGAAGGCCTACTTTTTTTCCTTGAGACATTACAATACATGATGCTTAAGTATTTCTGAATATTAAAAAGAATGTTCAGCTGCCTAGCTAGAAGCTTCAATACAATATCAATTAACAAAAATTAATTCTTATTCTTTTGGCATGTTAGTATCCTACGCAAAAGGGTTTGGGTTTTTTTTAACTAAAATGAATATTAATCAAAGCTATCAGCTACTTGAGAGCAAAAATTACCTAAAAATATCACCTCTTTAAAAAGTGTTTGTCACATAATGTTTCAAGTGTTTAAACAAGAAAAAGTATATGGATTTGCTTAATCACTTGTGGTCATTGTAGCAATTGACATCCAGCTAGTGTAAAGAAGCAGAAATGGTAAGTTTTATGAACAAGAAGACAAGAATAATAAATGTCTTCTTTAATGTTTTTCTACTTATCAGATGCCCTGTGCTGAAGTTTCAACCTTACTCAACATCCAATTTCATAAAATCAAAAAATACCAGGACATTGGGAATCTGTAAAAGTTAGTCAAATTATATCAGATATTAGTGAATTTCTACTAGGGAAACACTAGTTCATTTCCCAATTGAAAACAACCGAGTATTTTAATATACTGCTTGTAAGTATTTATCCAGTCACAAAAATAACACACAACTTCACCCAGCTGATTACATTTCACGTGACAGGAGCACCTTGTCACTGAATTAGCAGGAGTACATAATTTTCAGTCACAGAAGAAAACACCTTCAGCCTCCATTTAGGTTTGATTGCCTCAAAAGAAAGTGCTAAATACCAAATTTATGGAAAGACTTAGCTTATGTCTTTCACAGTAAGATATTTTCTGCAAAACATTCAGTTATTAGTTATGCAATTTAAAGTAACCCTGATTAAAACACTTACTCTTAAAGGACTTTGCAAGCAATAACTGTTGCCTTAATTTTTTCTTTAAGAAAAGCTTTTATTTTAATTTTCTTTATCTCCTCAATTCGAATTTTAGGTCTTTTTTCCCCCCTTTATTAGCATTATTGTGTTCTTAGAGTCTCTCTCAGAAAGCCTTCTAACAAAATTTCTATTGAATTTTTCTTTAAGAATTCTTTAAGGATGCATCTACAAGTTAATTACAGTAAACATGGCTGTTACTAAAAGCTAGAGCATCAAAACTACCTAGAATGTTAAAATATTGACCGTAGTTAGTTTAAATTTCAGATACTGTGTACTCTACTGAATTATTCCCAATTAGTGTCTTATTTAGATCTATTAACCTCCATTCAGCTCTTTGAAAAGGCCCTGCTTTCAGTGCAGTACGATTAACTTGCTTAAAAAAGTTAACATTGTACAGAGTCAAATCTCTATCACAGGGTTACTGTGCTTCACTTGAGAAATCATAGGCCAGGGGATATATCCTTTCTAGGGTGCTTCAAATTTAGTTGTTCTGTATATTGGTAAGCTTAAAAATGAACTCTCAGAGATTTTATTCTTTAAAAACAAGATGCTCAATACATAAATATTAGTTTTTATAGATTTTCAATCTAAGGGTTCATAAAATGAATTACTAAGGATGTTTCAAGGAACAATACAAGACAGGGATCTTTAAGTTCTTTGGCAAGTGTCACTCTGCAGGAATGTTTTAAAAGTGTTGAAATTTAACAAACAGCTTCATTGTCATGAAGGACAACATGGATCAAAAAAGAGAAGAATGGTGCTAGAAATCATCAACTGATTTAATAGAGCCATCAAAAAAATCCAGCCCTATATTAGTAGGAATTCCTTCATTTTATTTCCCTCATCACCTTATTTGTGGTAAATTTATGTGTTTTATTCAAATGCACCATAGGTTTAAGTGCCTGATCAACCCAACAATTAACTGATTTTGCAATGGAAATTTGGAAACATAAATTTTAACTAGTTTTGGTGCCAGTTTGATTTGAGGTTCCTCAGTTTGGAGTCAGTGTTGGTTGATCAAACATAATGCAGTCTGTGACTTTTCTTACTGGCTTGGAAGTATTTCTCATGGTATGATTAAAGAGATTATATGCAAACACAATATATAGATACAGGTAAGTCAATACTTAAAGAAGTACCTTTTTTCTAATATGGGTAAGTGATGTCTTCCTAGTAACTGCAGAATAGTTTAAATGGAGAGAAAAATAGCAATGAATATCAGTGAAATGGAAACATCCTTCTGCTCCATTATACAGCTATTCAGACCAGAAAAGATCTTTTTCACAGAAACAGTAAGGCTGGAAGGGATCACAGTGGGTCATCTGGTCCAACCTCCCTGCCCGAGCAGGGTCCTCCTGGAGCACATGGCACAGGATTGTATCAAGGTGGTTTTAATATCTCCAGTGAGAAAGACTCCACAACTTCTCTGGGCAACCATTTCCAATGTGTGATAACTCACACAGTAAAGTTCTTCCTCGTGTTCCAGTAGAACTTCCTGTGCATCGGTTTCTGCCCGTTGCCTCTTGTTCCATTGGTTGGCATCACTGAAAAGAGCCTGGCTCCATCCTCTTGACACCCACCCTCTAGGTATTTATACACATTGACAAGATCCCCTCTCAGTCACCTCTTCCTGAGGCTGATCAGGCCCAGCTCCCTCAGCCTTTCTTTGTAAGAAAGATTCTCCAGACCCTTGACCAACTTAGTGGCTCTCCACTGGATCTGCTCCAGGACCTCCATGTCTCTCTTGTACTGGTGGAGACCAGAACTGCACACAGTACTCCAAATGTGGCCTCACCAGGGCTGAGTAGAGGGACAGGATCACCTCCCTTGACCTGCTGGCAATGCTCTTCCTAATATACCCCAGGATTCCATTGGCCTTCTTGGACATAAGGGCACACTGCTGGCTCATGGACAATTTGTTGTCCACCAGGACCCCCAGGTCCCTCTCCAACAGCGCTGCTTTCCAGCAGGTCTGCACCCACCCTGTACTGGTGCATGGTGTTGCTCCTTTCCAAGTGCAGGACCCTGCATTTGCCCTTGTTGAACTTCAGAAGGTTTTTCTCTGCCCATCTTTCCAACCTACTGAGGTCCCTCTGAAGGAGCACACAACCATCTGAGGTATTGGTTACTCCTCCCAGTTTCGTATCATCAGCAAACTTGCTGAGGAGGCACTCTATGCCCTCATCCAAGTCACTGATGAACAAATTGCTGAAGTCAACTCTGCTACTCTATTCAACTCTGCTAATGTTTTGCACATTTAAATGTAGAGATTTAGTAGCTAAAAAGCATTATTTTTCATACTAAATACAATTATTTCCAAAGAAAAACTGTAAGTACAATGTCATATGACATTTCTAGATATAAAATAGCAAAAGAGTTTGCTACAAGACATTCTACTATTAACTAAGTACACAATGCAGAAGATCAACAGACATGAATAAAACCATTATAGCACTAACATTATGCAGATCAGGAAATCTGGATTTTTGAACAGCTATTCCCTGTTTGTTTCTCTGTGTAATAGAAAGTTGTGATATCATCATATAAGATATAACTAAGAATCACCCCAAGATCAGTCAAGATTTAAGCAATTACCAAATGTTAATCACCTTTGGAAAAATGAAAATGTGTGATAGTTCTACTAGTAGGAATAATGAAAAAGGAAAAGATAGTTAAATGTCAGTAGAAAATTCCATCAATATCTTGCAGCAAAGGCTTCAATGAGCATTCACTGAAACACACCCCCCATATCTCTGCAAAATGGCTGATTAACTTGACTTTGCATCCACAGCTCTACAGGAATACAACTTTAATTGGTTCAGACTCTAATTCAGACTTCAAAGTTACAAAAGCATTTCCTCTGCAACATATTTGTAACAATTTGGGCTTACTGAATTCATAAAATCTAAAGAAAATGGCCTCTCTGTTGTCTGGATCCAATTTCTCCTCTAATCTAATATCTGTAACATCCCTCTCTACAGCATAATTGGGCAGAAGATGCTTTTTTCTTGGTAACATCCACACCTGTTGTTAATCCCTTATAATAAATACTACAGTGACACAGGAAGTCTCAGTTTCTGTATTCACAATATTTAGACCATTTCTTATGAATTGTGACAACCAGAAAGATTAAATTAATCATACAGTTTACAGCCAGAGTTGTACTTACTTTTATTTGGTTTTTCAGAGATTCATGAAGGAGAACACCTACTTGTGCAACAGCTTCTTTCACATCAGTAATAAGACAAACTTGTTGTGATAGGTTGTCTGTGATCAAGAAAAAAACCTTAGCATTTCAAAAGATAAGTCAATCAAAATTACTAATCTGCTAAACAGTACCTTCACTCCATATACTGCTATGTCCTGACAGAAACTTTTCAATAACTGTAAATTTAATTTTAAGATTACTTATTTCAAGGGACAGTTAATATAACTATATGATTTATAAAACATAAATCTCAAATATAAGATTCATATTATATTTTATATTATTTTTTCCAACATGAAAACATCGCATAAGGAGCATCCATCCCCAAAGCCCATTTAATTAAGGGACTTCTACTAAAAGGTATTTGTTCGGGTCTACATTACAGACACTAGATGACAATCAAGAAAACATTTTTAAAACTTCATACCAAATATCACTTCAACAGATCACTAAATGCAGTGTAAGCAACATTGAGAAGAGCAAAAAAAACCCCAGAAGATAGCATGAATCCTCTTCCCAAAAATATATACTATATAACAGCCCCCCAAAAATGTATTGAAGATACTGTTCAGGGAAAACAGCAGATGTAACTGTTCACCTCAATATCAAAAAAGTTGCAGCCAGTGACAAAGACCTTGGCATGGGGAACTTCTTAGATCTTTTACTGGTTGGAAAAAAAATATTTTGTTGATACCAAGGATAATAGTTTCAAGTTATTGCCTGATCTGCTCCAGAAAGCAAATATTTAAAAAAAAAATATTTTCTCTTGTTACTGACTACAGTTTCAAGATTCAGTAAGCAATTTCCTTTCTTTAAACAAATAAATCAAAATAATTCAAGTCTGGAACTCTCACTTCTAATTCATGATTTTATCCTTTAGATGTTGAATTAACATGCAGACTGAAACATAAGATTTCCAATGTCTTTGGAAATTATGTTTAAAGCAGACTTCAATGAAACTTCAGGGACAGAAATGTACCAAACACCACCACAAAATAAAGTACTAGTGAAAGACATAAAAGAAATTATAAATATATGGCCTAACTGCTCTTCAAACAAGTCTGAATATGAAGATACATATTTATTGCATGTGGAGGTTTTTTTATAATTACATACCACACAATAAGTTCAATCAGATGCATTACTTAAGTAAACATCTCACTTTCCATTGTAAACTCAAAGGTTTGTTTACAAAAATAAACATACAGACCTGAAAATTATGTTTAAAGCTGCTGCACTGCAGAGTTAATATTATTGGAAAGTGACTTGTGATTTTTAAACATTCTTTTTTGTGAGCAGGAAAAGTGAACTAACCACTGAGGATCCCAAAAAGTAATTACAATGATTTTATGAATTGTGAGCATTTATTATGTCAAATATTTATAATGTGACAATGAAAACAGTGGTAGCAACTGCCTTTGTATTAAGTTAGCATGAACAGAGAGGGGGGAAGAAAGACAGAACAATAAACATCTGCTTATGAACCATCACAACCAGATGAAAGCGAGAATTAAAAAAATGCATGGCCAGTTCTCACAGGATTGGAAATCACAAGACACCACAACTGTGGGAGAAATTATCTTCCCATAGATTCACTGGGCAAAAAAAAAAAAATACTAAACATGCATCAAAGTTGGCTTCTACTTAACAGGTCAATGGGAAACCATATTGAATTCATTTCTTATCAGCAGAAAGAAACTAGTGGGTAGATTGAAATCAGAGCAAGAGCCACTTGAATTTAGTACTGTACATGGTATGCAGATACAAGATAGATGTACGTAATAAACCAGACGGGCATATCAGATTTCAAGAACCCAGATTCTATGGACTAAGTAATTTAATAAAGAAAGTCAGATTGGAACTACTACAAAAATCCACATGTGGAAGAAGGCTACAGAATCCAAAAAGGCACCATAACTTATACTAAGAGTTCTTTTTAAAAAGAAATCAGTTATTAACAGCAAATGTCAAAAGTAACCTCACAAGAGGATGCTCAATGACTAAAAAAAAACCAAACAAAAAACAGTAAAAGCCAATTTCACTCCTCTCCCCAGCCCCCTTAAACCTCTAATTCATATAAATGAGAAAGGAGAAATGACTACCAAAAAAGTGACTAAGATTTTCATGTTAAATTGAATACAGAAGCAAGAAAAATTAAATGAAGTGTGAAGAAATGTATTTTTGATCTGGTGGAGGAATGTAATGTTTTAGGGCAAAAATCTATTAATAAAGTATGAAACAGATAAAGTAATAATAATATCCACACTGAAAAGATGCTGCATGCTTTTAAATGATCAAGAAAAATGAACAAAGGAAGTCTGGGAAAGCATTGTTTATAAAAATCGTCACAGGAGAGAACAGTTCTATTCTACTTTAAACCTCAATTTCCATTTAAATCCCAACTGTTTCAAATGGCCAAATAGATCTGTATGTTAATTTTGATGTTCTGCACCTTTGCTGCCATGTGGGAAGGACGGCTGAGTGGAGCCTTCCTCCCTGAGACTGCCTGTGTCCCACCTCTGGTAAGCTGAGGAGCTCTCTGCTGCTCAGCATAACCACCCCGAACCCAGTGAGCGCAGCTGGAGTGCTGGCTCGCAACTCCGTGAATTTCCCAAGTTCTGCTGAATGCCAGTGAAGCTGCATGCTTTCATTCCTGGTTTTCAGAAGCCTGTTTGGGTGAACAAAGCAGTCATTCTGGAAAGCTACATCAAGCCACGTCACAAAGAATTTTAATACTCAGCTAACAAAATTTTGTTTTTCATTGGACCACTGGATAATTCAGGCTGGAAGAGACCCCAGGAGGTCTCTAGTCCAAACTCCTGCTCAAAGCATGAGGACAGGCCTGGCTGCTTAGCCCCTTAACCCCCTGGCACATGAAAACCTTTAAGGACAGGGATTACACAACCTCTCCAGGCAACCTGTTCACTGCTTGATTGTTCTCATGGCGAAAGTTTTCCATTTTATTGAGTTGGAACTTCCCTTGCTCCAAGATTTTGCCCGTCACCTCTTGCTCTCCCACTATGCACCACTCTTCTCCCTTTCTTTCCCATTTTCACATCATACCTTCCTTTCATCTGCCCAACTTTTTCTTTCCTCTCACTATTACATTACCTATCAAAACCTCTCTCTTGCTTTGACTTCCTCTTATTCTACTTAAAACTCATTATTTCCCTGGAAACCTCCTCTTCCCAATACACATTCCCATTTACTCTCTGCTTCTTTCCAGCTGTACCTGATTATGCATCACATTTCACATCCACTCAGTGTATCTTTTGTATGAAATTAAAAACAGTTAAAACTTTACACTGCCAAATTCTGTTATGTTAAACATTAAAATTCTCTATCAGGAAAGGGGTAAGAATTTTCTTCATTTAAGATAAATTTGATATGGGATTTCAGGATTTGTTCCATTAAACCTCCTTCTTTCCACCAGAAAACTTAGTTTTCAATTTTTCTGCGCACTTCTTTTTTTATTCTGAAACCTTTAGATCACACTCTTATTCAGTAACACCTGTTACAGTACTTATCCTAGGATCTCACCCAAAATTATATATTAAAATGTGTGCATATTTATGGAACTACCTTAGTTAGATAATGTATTAAGTGTACTCTAACGAATGACTTAAGTTTACCCTGAAAAGCATGCCACAAACATGCAGCAATTAAAATACTTTGTTTGACTAGAGACCATAAATATCATATCCTAGGGAATTATAATTAATACCATAAGAATAAAAATGCATCTGAATGGCAAATAGGTTTTAGCCTACAGACATAAGTTTTTTCTCTTAATTGCACCTATATGAGTATACAGACACTTGTTTGTGTAAACATATGTTCATACCATGCTATTCTTGGTCTATCATTACAATTCATATTATTTTGGAAGCATATCCTATTCATTAAAATACTTTTGAAGTCTGCAGTGAATTCAAAATAGTAACTTTATTTATCAGAATTCTATTTTCATTTTCTACATAGTAATGGCTTGACCGGTCTGGAAATTCAGTATGGTTCTCTCTGGCATTTTTAGTGTCTCATAACCGAGAGGTTTCTACCACTGTAAACACACAAAAAATTAAATAAGTACTGCCAAGCATTCAGTTCATTCATGCTCAAGAGAATGAGTTGAAATTGTTATTTGTGTAACATAGGTAACCAAAAATATCTAACAATTTTTTGTTTACACATTCCACACTTCTCTGTAGCCACAAAAACCAAGAGCCAAATCTCACACTGTCCCTACCCATTTTGTGGTAGAAGACAAAGAAGAGGGTTGTTTTCACAAGACAACAAATATTCTCAGGAGTACCTCCCCACCTGGCAGTCTATTTCTTCCCTCACAGCTGAGAACAGCCACTGGTTGGTGAGTGTGCCATGAAAATGCAGCCTATCTCGCGTAAAATACCTGTCCTTTGATAAACAAGGCTTGTGCCAATTTTTTATATTTTTTTTAATAAAAAGTCACATGAGTTCATATAACACAAAACACAGTATAAGCCAACAGTCATAAACAGTTTGGAGGCATTATGATATTTTTCTTAACACTTGCAAAACATAACTGTATCTACATCAGCAGACACTTATTTAGCCAAATGCCAGGGCAAAATACCCACTCTCCCAAGTGCACGCTCTTGTGAAAAAGTCATTGCAGAAGAAGGGCCCTTAAGAAAAGCGAAAGGAGGTGAGGAGAGAGTCAAACTCTAAGTTACAAACTTGTATCGAGAAACACCATTTAAAGTTTACATGTTGGAACTGGAGTTCAAAGATACCTACCTCAAGGGCAGTAATCTTAATGGAATTTTTTTAGGATGTTTTGTGTTAGCCTGATCTTAACTACATTTCTACATGAGTCACCCTTATTGTCAGATGATGTTGTCTTACCTCAAGACTATTAAAAATAGGCGTGTGCCACCTTGTCTGCATAGTCTGCAAGTTTATACTTGCTTAACTAAAGAAAAGCATTCAATTTACTGTTTATAGAACAAATCATGTTAGAACTTAGACTTCCATAATACAGAAGAGACTTGAGGAAGTAAGCAAATAATAAGACATGTTTTAAGAAACAGATAATAAAAGAAACAGCTCAAAAGATAAATAACTCATTAGTCTATTTACATTAATGAGGTGTTTCTTTGAATTCTTTGAGGGGTGACCTCATCCATGTTTACAAATATGTAAAGGGTGAGGGTCAGGACGATGGAGCAAAGCTTTTTACAGTAATGACCAATGATAGGACAAGGGGCAATGGTTGCAAACTGGAGCACAGGAGGTTCCAGGTGAATATCAGGAAGAAATTCTTTACTGTGCAAGTGACGGAGCACTGGAACAGGCTGCCCAGAGAGGTTGTGGAGTCTCCTTCACTGGAGACATTCAAAACCCGCCTGGATGCGTTCCTGTGTGATGTACTCTAGGTGACCCTGCTCTGGCAGGGGGGTTGGACTAGATGATCTTTCGAGGTCCCTTCCAACCCCTAGGATTCTGTGATTCTGTGAATTGCCTTGAATATGAATGATACATACATATAAATATCTAAAGTACAAAAATGTATGTATGCATGTATGTTTTTCTTACTTCCACCCAAGTCAAGTTTAGCAAGCTGAAATTTGTCAGTTATTATGTGTCATTAGGCCAGCAGTTAAAAATCTAGCTGTGCTTCTATGAAATATTTGCGACTTGTTACTTAGGTAGAACCAAATTTGTAATACAGCTGACTAAAGGAATGGCTTTATAATTATAATTACACAATTAACTGTATTTTTCAGACACTATTTAATTGTCAGGCATATTATCATAGCCATTTTTCCTGTATTTAATTTGATTAATTACAAAATTATAATTTAATATATAGACAATAGACAGAAATGCAAGAGTACCTCAAAAATAAACAGGACAGCAAAACAATATGCCAAATTGAACCACAAGGAACTTGTTCCTTAGCAAAGCTTCCTAGAGGCACAAGGTAACCTTAATAATCTAGCATAAAAATTGAAGTATTTAAAGATCTGTTGTTCAGAATTTAAAGAGAAAAAAAAACAAACAAAAACTATTTGAAACCAGAAAGGGAACAGTTGGATGAATAATTGTCATAAAAACAAATAACAAATATTTTTAATATAGCTTAAATGGATTTTTCTAGATGAAACAGGTTAACAGGAAAGATAACTGTCATTCTCTGAAGTTGAAGGAAACCAAGTTTCAGTCACTAATATAACTGTACATGACATGAAATTTGGAGCCATAGTCACAAAATTACATGTACTCAGAAGTTCTTCATCACTGCTCAATTCATCCAGTGATAAAACATGCATCCAGCAAAGTAAATTGGATCACTTAATAATAAAGCAACCAGTTGTGAAGACTGGAACAATAGTGGGGAGCTGGTGTGAGGCCAGTGCCCTTAGTAACCTACACCCTCCCAGTCCATACATTTAGATTTTGGGACATCTCCTGACAGCATGCAAGGTGGCATGATCAAACTGGTACCTTGCAACCCAATCTCACAGTGTCATGCATGACCTACCCCTGCAGGTAGCCTATGTGGTCTGAACCTAGAATTTGAATCCACCCAAGTATGTGATACAGGACTGACTATCCAGTGTACAATGCTGCATTTCAGTTCTGTGTCCTCCTTAACAACTTGACACAAAGAAGAACCATCACGTAGACCACCATCCCATAGGTAACACGATTTATAACCAAAGGGATAGATAGATACAGATATATAGCCAGGAAGAGACACCCTCTTCTCCATACAGGTAGGGAAGATGCCGGCTATGCTCAGGAAGGTTACAGACACACTAGCAGTCTACGCCAAGCGAAAGTAAAAGAAAGACACTAAATTCCTCATGGGAAGGCAGGTATTCCTACCATAAATATGCCTTTCTGGAGTTCCTGGTATCTCATCATCATCCCAAAGAAGGAAAAGGAAAAGGGAAGGAAAGGAAAAAGGGGAGGTAGATATCTAGAAAACCCATCCCTGAGGATGCCTCTAAGGGGTAACAGTATCTGAAAATCCACAACCACATGGGTCTCATGTGACCCACAAATAGCACATTAGTACACTGGGAACTCCTGCTAACCAAGTCTGTATCTTTAAACTGATCGAAATCAGCAGAAGGTCCTTCCCCTCTCTAGAGACTAACTGAAACCATCAGAAGAAACACTGAGCACCACTTTCTTGCAGTTGTTGTTTCTATATCAGTCTCCATGACATACTTCCATGACACTAGCAGGTCTGTAAGAGAAGCTCACAAACAGCAATGAGTAGCTACCACACAGTAGACAGCTACCTAAAATGTGGAAGAAAGCACAAAAGGGTAATGAGAATCCGAAGCACTTCATATAGCAGCATGTAGTGGGTTCCAAACTCTAGAGAAAAGCAGACACTGTGATACAGTCACTCAGCTAATAGGAAAGGCCTAATTGAGCATGCCTTGGCTTGTAGAATGGTTGCCATTCTGAAAGGTGATCTATCCTTGAAGGTTTCCCATAGGCACAGCACAACATAGCTATTAAGATTTCTTCTGTAAAACTAACAAATATAAGATTGAATGATGCAACATGGAGGTACAACAGGATGATGCTCAATAGCATCATATATTCTCCCCTTAAATACAGTTTCCTTTAAGTGTGGCATGAACTATAAATAAAATGCTTGCTTCATATTATTTACATGGTACAACTGTTCACTACAAAAATAAGTCATGTTATATCAACCTGAAAGCCTGGTATTTGAAGCCTTTGGAAGGGCATAGAATAGAAAAGACAACTCTCAAACTGCAGACTTGGAGTGCTAACAGTGTCTATTCAAAACCCCATTAAAAATAAGTAATTATGTAAGATAGATTTGTTACAGGGTGCCCTAATTAGCTATGAAGGACTCAATTACACTGCTTGTATAAGGAGTAAAGAACATGTACTTCTTCCCCTTACTGAACTCATGCAATGCAACGAAAAGCAAACCTAAACTTCAATGAATTTACAGCACAGTTTTTCATAGAGACCAGGCATAATAAAGACTACTGTGGTTACTGAAGCAAATACATTGCATCTTGACACAGAAAGAACATTAGATAAGTAGAGATCAAGTAAGAGATTAGCCTGATTTACCATCATGAAGGTCTTATTTTTTACTTTAAGCTACATAAACTTTTTATCATAATCAACAACTGGAAAGAGACTGTATTGGCTTTAGTGAAAGCAATGTGACAGTCATGAAATACACATGTAAAATATATATCTATGAAGAGAATGACTGGTCATTAACAGCATTTTTGCTCCAGTTATAAATAGAAACAGTTAAATTTCATGAAACTTCATTTGAATAAGCAGCATCCTCATTTTCTACTCAAGCAGTTTTAGACAAATCTGCTTGGGAAGGATCTAATTTTAAAAATAAATTATAACTTATCTTGTTTAATGATTTATGACATTATTGAAGCCCTTATATACACAGGAACATGGAAATTCATTTGCATGAAGGTTACAGTATTGTCCCAGGTTTATATTTTTTTTGTTTGAAGTCAGAGTGTATATGTGTTATAATTAGCATAAAATACTATAAAAACATTTTTTTAAAGCAAAATGTTTAAAAATATACCAATCTACTTTTCTTTTAAATAACCTATAAAGAAGAAAGGATACCACTGATTAAAAGAATAAAAGGAGAATAAGGATGGGAGGGCAGCAGAGGGAGAGCACAGAAACAATTTTTTCACATTGTATTCGATTCTAGTTTGCCCACAAGAAGCATGATGACTCAGTTCCCACCTTCACAAGAGCTGCTCTGCAACAACGGGGATACGTGGGGAAGGAGGCATGAGCAAACTGGACAGCTGAATGATGGGAGCAGGGTGCTGCCTCCTTCTCTAGTTACATAAAACAACATATTCTACATAAGGTGTCCATCTGGCTTTCTCCTAACCCATTACAGAAGAATGTATCTAGTAAAGGATCAAATGAACTGCAAGAAGACGAACAAGAACTTTTTAAAAATATAAATCAATACTGGTTTTGATTTTTCTTTTCCTTTAAAGTTTACACACCCTCAGCACATCCTGAAGGTCTTCTGAGCTAAATAACTCTTAATTATTTGAGTAATAGTCAATGATACAGTTCAATAAATTTGCCTTTGTATTACAAAAGTACAGACTACAGATAAGTCCAAGAAAAAATTGAAATGAAAATGGATCTACTTGGTCCAGTAATGATTGATAAATTGCCATTAAATATTTTAAAATATTTTCATATTGAGAACATGAAACAAACATAAAAACATGAAAATACACAGAAAAAAGGAAAATAAGATCAAAGTTAACACAGAGCTATGAATTTGCTGAGATTTTTTCCAAGTTGAATACTGAACCTTTTGTCAAGATATGATCAACATAGTACATTCATTGAGCTGATTCATGGCATTTCCATCATTTTATGCTGGCATTACTGGCTTCAGAAAGCTTGACTAACAGAACTACAATTCTTGTTGCAGCAAATATTTACAAATGTTGTAACAAAACAGCACATTCAAGTAACTGAATCAGCTTTCTACTTTTCTTTATTAATATTACCATCAGAGGGAATTTTTTCTTTGGCTGTTTCTATTATATAGATAATATCCAAAATTACCACTAATACTTAAAACAAGTCTGTACTGTAAAAGCATGGATACTCTGTATTAGAATTAGGAATTCAGTGAGAATGCCATTTAGACTGAAAACCCCCCCACACTTTTTTTTATATAATTACTTTTGCACTTCTCAAAGATCAGAAGCTTCTCCTTTTTCCATTGATCTGTCATTCCAGGTAAAGTATTAGTTTCAATTCCTAGTCATCAAGGAGATAAAATAATTGCTTAATTTCATATCATACTGTACCATGAAATCCCTCTTTTTCCTACTGATTCATTCTATTAACTATTTTTTTGTGTCTTATGAGTCATTTTGCTCATATGACAACCACATTAACATCTGAGCTTTTAAAAGTTACACTCAAACTGAATTGTTTTAATCAAGGAAAGATCACTTAAAATTAAATTAAAACTACTATGTACTTTTTCAAGAGCACAAGAATTTCAGAATTTTTTTTTAAAAGACTTGATAATCACCGGGCCAACTTAAGAAATTCTTATCTAGATTATATTTGTGAAAAACTCTTAATGGCAGAATGAACTCTGTTTGCATGAAGTTTGTAAATGTCCCATAGCTATCAAAAAATAAGCAAACAAAATGGAGAAACTGTAATTTGAAAATGTTTCTCCAGTTTAATTCAGATCACACCTCCATTTCCAAAGCTTCCCATAAGCTTGGATAAGCTAAAAATACTGTTCTGAAAATATTAACCTGAGTAATTTCTGAGATATTCTTTTCAGTAACTCAATAAAAGCTGATGAAAAATGGCATTTATAAGTCAAGAGATGCCCATATTGGCAATCTCAGCTGAATGAATGATTCCTAGGAAATCAAGGACAGACAGTCTTCTTTGTGCCTTGCAGCTTCATAATAAAGAACCTGAGAATCCTAAGCATTCCTGGGCTTTCCAGATGTATAAATGGAATTTTCTGTATTTTAGTTTGTGTCCATTGCCTGTTCTCTTTATGCTGAACACCACTGAGAAAGAGTCTGGCTCCATGTTCTTCACTCAGCTCCATCTGACATTAATACACATTTGCTAAGATCTCCCTGAGACTTCTCTTCTCCAGGTGTAACAGTCCAAGCTCTCACAACATCTCCTCATAAGACAGATGCTTCGCTACCATAGTCATGGCTCTCTGCTCAACTCTCTATGACCATGTCTCTCCTGCACAAGGGAGCCCAGAATTGGAACCAACACCACAGATGGGACCTCACCAGTGCTGAGTAGAGGGGAAGAACCATCTCCCCCAAAACTGCTGGCAATGCTCTGCCTACTGTAGCCACAGGACTTGTCTTTCTTTGCCATAAGGGCACATTGTCAGCTCCTGTAATAACCAGAAACATCAAAATTGTTGCATTCCTGGAGGTCTACAGAAGCAGCATGCAGAATACCACAGCAATATCTGAGCTCTGTTTAAGCTTCCTAGCTCATCTACAATGACAGAGCTGATCTCTTCTTGGTCTAATTTACCCAAACCAGAAGCTAAGCCAATACTGGATCCTGTAGTAACACATGAGTCACCAAAGTCACTAGCCAGATCACCAACTAGCCAGTCAGTCACTATGCCCTAGGAAGACATGGGTTTTACTCTGCTTTTCTTAAATAGGAACTCATTCCTCTGGAACAATATTTTTAATCCAAAATGAAGTCCTTTTCCCTTCATCAGCTTCTGAGCTTTTATCCCTGTTTTCAACAAGGAGTCAAGAGTCCCCTGAATCAGTGCCTATCAGTTTACAATAATCATCAGTGTGCTCATTATACAGTACTGAAGAACGCTTTTAGATTGAGTCAATCTAAATAAAGGCTAAATCTAGTCTTTATGTTAAAGTCCTGTGAAACCAGTTACCAGTACAGGAAAAGGTTAAAAACCAGTTCAACTATTTACAAATTAATGCAATACCTCAATAGTGTATAATTGCTATATCAATTTCACAGAATCATAGAAAGATTTGGGTTGGAAGCGATCTTAAATATTATCTGGTTCCCACCCCCTGCCATGGGCAGGGACACCTCCCACTAGACCTGGTTGCTCAAAGCCCCATCCAACCTGGCCTTGAACTCTGCCAGGGAGTGGGCATCCACAACTTCTCTGGGTAACCTCTTCCGGTGTCTCACCACCCCCACAGGAAAGAATTTCTTCCTAGTATCCAGTCTAAATCTACCTTCGTTTAGTTTGAAATTATTCCCCCTTGCTCTACCACTACCTGTCCTCATAAAAAGTCCTTCCCCAGCTTTCCTGTAGCCCCTTCAGGTACTGGAAGGCTGCTATAAGGTCTCACTGAAGCCTCCTCTTCTCCAGGCTGAACAACCCCAACTCTCTCAGCCTGTCTTCCTAGGAAAGGTGCTCCAGTCCTCTGATCATCATTGTGGCCCTCCCTCTGCACTCACTCCAGCCGCTCCATGTCCTTATTCTGGGGACTCCAGAGCTGGACACAGTACTCCAGGTGGGGTCTCACAAGAGCAGAGTAGAGGGGGAGAATCAACTCCCTCGACCTGCTGGTCATGCTTCTTTTGATGCAGCCCAGGATACAGTTGGCTTTCTGGACTGCAGGTGTGCATTGCCAGCTCATGTTGAGCTTCTCATCTACCAACCAAGTCCTCCTCGTCAGGGCTGTTCTCAATCCATTCTTCACCAACTTGTATTTGTATGTGGAATTGCCCCCATCTAGGTGAAGGACCCTGCATTTGGCCTTGTTGAACTTCACGCAGTTTGCATGGGCCCACCTCCCAAGCCTTTCAAGGTCCCCCTGAATGGCATCCCTTCCCTCCAGTGTGTCGACTGCACCACACAGCTTGGTGTCATCAGCAAACTTGCTTAGGGTGCACCCGATCCCACTATCCATGTCACCGACAAAGATGTTAAAGAGAACAGGTCCCAGTACCAACCCCTGAGGAACACCACTCGTCACCGATTTCCACTCCAACATTGAGCCATTAACCACAACTCTTTGAGTGCAACCCTCCAGTCAATATCTTATCCACTCAGTGGTCCATCCATCAAATCCATGCCTCTCTAATTTAGAGACAAGGATGTCATGCAGGACAATGTCAATTTAGGTAACAACTTGATGTATGCAAGAGTGAAAAGCCCTAAAGAGTTAATATTTAATTTTCAGTCTACTACTTTGATTAGAAAGATGGAACATATTCAGAATTGAACTGCAAATGAAAGAAAAAATGTTTACTCCTTATAAAGCCATTCAAAATTAATCTCTGTTTGACTCTGTAATATACACAGCTTTTTATAAGGTTCACTATTCTAACAGAAGTAAATAAAGGTAAATAATACATAATACAAGTATTCCAATGCACAAGATAAAACAACTTGCCTAAGAGCATTTTATTCATCATAAAACTTTTTAAAGACATTTAAAACTATAGCACACAATATTCTTGATTAGACTCAAGAATATGCAAACTGACAGCCACAAGGACAAACACATACCCTTAATAATCGATTCAGCTGCATACAGATCCCGCTTGTAGGTCACCTAAAGGACAGACAAGACTCATTAGATTTAACATAGCAGGAAGGAATGTAAAACCAATAAAACAACGCCCTGAAGGCAATTCCTTACATTTGAAATGGCATATACAAATTATATCAGTTTCTTAATTCTGGTAAAATATCACTGGAGAGTCATGAAAACAGAAGTTGCATAAATTGAGAACTACTACAATTACAGTAATCTTATTTTTAATTAGGATGCCATGTAGTAACAAGTCAAACTTCTGCCAACCATATATTGTATCAGTACCACCATCTTTAGCAGCCAGGACTACAATCTTGTGAAAAATACTTGAAGTTAATTTCACAAAATAAGTAAATTCCATGCCAGTTGACATTAATTACATTAGTCCCTTACCTTTTATTAACCAAGTTCTGCCTGCAGCTGTGCTCCCTTTTGTTTTGTTGATCAATATCAAAGTTATAGGTTTCTAATTACTCAGATTCTCTCTTCATGTGACAACATTACTTTTTATTTTGTTCTCTTGAGCATCTACTGTTTCAACATTTTCTGAACGTTACTGCTGCAATCCAGAATATTGCTAGGCCAAGACAGATACCTCACTATCATGGAATAGGAAACCATCATTTGCTTATTTGGTGAAGGCAGAATAGCCTTACTTATTAAACATTTCTCTACTTTCCTGTACAATAAACAATCTACTGTATCTATTTAGCAAAGCCTCAAAATCATCAGACAAGGGTTTGTTTGTTTTCCTGTATGTTTTCCTTTCTCAATTGTCAAAATGCAACTTTTCACTACCTAGGCAAAGGCTCTTTTAAATGTTCCCCAAGGTTATTCCCATTTAATGTCTAAAAGTCTTTACACTGATTTAGCTTGATGAACATTTCAGATTTGCAAGACTGTACACTAAATGCAAAACACAACTCTCCACCAAGCAAATACAATAAACTTATGATAGCACATACATAAAATTCACTGCATTTTAGTATAATGAAGTATTTCCCTTTGTTATATGGTATCATACAGCTGTCCTTTGTATGGGATATTTTTATATTATTAGAAAATAGCGGATTGTTTTTAGACATGGCGAGGATTTTTTTCACTATCAGCAGTGTCTTTAAATGTTTATCAATCTTTTAAAAACGTTCCTACAATGCAGTTTTCATCTGTATCATGCATACATATGTATATTAGACTCCAACAATTACATCCTGTTACATGATATTATACTTTAAGAGGATTTTGCCCTAGAACATTTAAAGTAAATTTGTTTCAAAGGTATCAGGCACAGACAAAATGAAAATGTGGTGCTGATAGTGTCACTGTTTCCTTTTGCCACCCTGATACTAAATATCTTATAAATAGTTATTATATAACAAGATTTATACTAAAACTTACAAATATTTGTAACACTGAAGTAATTTGAATGTTCTTGACTGGTTGTTGTCAATAAAAAGAATTATTTTAATTTTGTAATTTGTTACCAGAAAGTAAACAAACCATCTCTTCCTTTAGCTTCAATGATAGGTGATTTTGAAATGTTACTTTTTCTATGCAATAAATAGACAGTGCTCAGGAAGAATAATTTGAGTTAATTCAAGAAAATTTTATATATATGCACACACAAGCAACTTTTTCCCACAGTTTTGAGTCATTTAATATGTAGGTTCTACATCTTATAAATAAATGACATTCTTACAAATATCAGATCTGCTCTTTAAAGATTCAAGGTAACAACTGAACTTTAGAAACTGTTCTCCGTCAGCTAATTGACTACAGATTTTTGTTACACGTCCTCCAAGACCTCAGCTGAACAATGATTATTTCAGTTCTCATTTATCTGGATGGAATATCTTCTTGCCTCTTGTTGAAACAGTAAGACTGGGGCCACTGGGAGCACATCAGTTCTTGGCATATGAAACCTAATTTATCTCAGCATTGAAAAGCCTTACAGAAAAAAACAGCAACATACTACAAATTAAACTATTATGACAGCTAAAGAACGACAATTCTGCTTGTGAAAGGTAACAAACAGCAATAGCTCCCAACTGTTTTGTAGGCAAGCATCACTTCAGAAAATTGGCAGTCTTCTGCACTCCAAATTGCAAGAACTGACCATGAGTGTTCTCTTCATTAATGATTCTGCCCCAAGTCGCCTCCCAAACACTCCGGCACAGAGTGACAAACACCAGGGTGCTATTCAAGCAGGAAGGAGCCACCTTCTTACGTAGCCTCTAATCTGAGTATCTGCTGCAGAAACAATTTACTATTTTACAGACTTCATCATTTCACAAGCCACAGAAGACTCCAATGACTTTTAGCTACAAAGTAAGACAGGGAATAAGATGAGAGGTATAGATACTTCAATGACATGGCACCAGCATCTTTGTGTATACTATATATAGCATATTCACTGCTCTGCACTGCCTACAGCACAGTATCTGCATGTAAATGGGTGCTGTTGCTACTGTCACACACTTCACAATACTGCCAACACAGACTCTGTGATGGGTTGTCCCTGGCTGGATGCTCGGTGCCTACCAAGCTGCTCTATCACTTGCCTCCTCAGGTGTACAGGGGGGAGAGAAAATGTATCAAGTTTCATGGGTCAAGATAAGGACAGGCAGAGGTCACTCACCAATCACTGTCATAGGCAAAACAGACTCAACTTGAGGAAATTAATTTAATTTATTGCCAATCAAAATCAGAGTAGGGTAATGAGAAAAAAAATCAAATCTTAAAGCACTCTCCCCCTACCCCTCCTGTCTTCCCAGGATTAACTTCATTCCCAATTTCTTTACCTCCTCCCCACCAGTGGTGCAGGGGGACAGGGAATGCAAGTTGTGGTCAGTTCATCACACATTTTCTCTGCCGCTCCTTTCTCCTCACACTCTTCTCCCGCTCCAGAGTGGGGTCCAACCCATGGAAGACAGTTCTCCACAAACTTCTCCAATGTGGAAGCCTTCCCATGGGCTATAGTTCTTCACAAACTGTTCCAGCATGTCCCCTTTCCATAGGGTGCAGCCTTCAGGAACAGACTGCTCCAGTGTGAGTCCCCCATAGGCTCACAAGTTCTGCCAGCACCCCTGCTCCAGCATGGGTTACACTCTCTCCATGGGTCCTTCCAGGAGCCTGCTCCAGCACAGGCTTTTCCACAGGGTCACAGCCTCCTTCAGGCATGTGCCTGCTCCAGTGTGGGGTCCTCCACAGGCTGCAAGTGGATATCTACTCTAGCCTGCCTCACCATGGTCTTCACCACAGACTGCAGGGGAATCTCCGCTCCAGTGCCTGGAGCACCTCCTCCCTCTCCTTCTTCTCTGACGGTGGTGTCTGCAGTTATTTCTCACCTAGTCTCAACTCCTCTCTGCTGCTGCTGTCCAGGGTTTTTTTTCCCTCTTCTTAAATACGTTATCATAGAGGTGCCACTACTGTCACTGATCGGCTTGGCCTTGGCCAGCGGCAGGTCTGCCCTGGAGCTCTGTTGAACATTGCCAGAGCCTGGCATTGGCTCTGTTGAACATAGGGGAAGGTTCTAGCAGCTTCTCACAGAAAACATCCCTGCAGCCCCCCTGTTACCAAAACCTTGCCATGCAAATACAGACCGATTCATCTGGTCCACAGTATTTTCAGCTTTTCTACCTGAATCTCCTTCCCCATATTCTCCAGTATGTCACCAGCTAAAAAAGTTATCTGTCCAGTATCTTAACATCTGCGAGGAAATCACTCTTTGTGTGTTATCATTTTCCGTGTATTTACAAGGCCTCTTTAAAATCCAGTGCTATTGCAATAGGTCCCACATGGTAGAGAGTTAACAGCATGGCAGAGATGTAATGCAAATATGCATGACATAATCTGTCCCTTAGAAGACTGAATAGGAAAACAGACAATATACTGTTTCAGAAAGACCATGTCCCCAGAAACATATTGAAAGAAATTGCTATATGCAACAAATGTCCGAGTAAATTTTGCTGCTAAACTGTACAGGAAATTTGCACTGCAGATTCAGGATATTACCTTTCTGTGTAAGATTTACTGTCATATTATTAGGAATCATGTCCCATTGGAGGAAATTTACTGTCAAAGACAGATGAAGTGATTTGAGCTGCTTCCAGATCATTCAATGTGGTAATGAATAAAATAAAAAAAAGGGCAACACTTAAAAATTGCATGACACGACAGCTACTGAGAAAGAATAATGTCCCACCACCCAAAACAATGAAATGGGACACTTTTAAGCAGCAAGGACATATCCTTCAGCGCCTGTATACACACCTGCTTTGTCAGTCATCAGGAACCTGCAGATTATCAGACAAGGTGAATGATATTTAAAAATTTTTAAAAGATTGTTTGAAGAGGTCTTAAACATTGCAGTGTTACTGAATAGAATTAACTGCTCTAAGAATCAAACTGCTGTTACCCAGGTGTTTAGCATCAGAGAAGTGATGCCCTCATAGGAAAAGTGGATGAAAACAGACAAAAGATACAGAAATAGTTAGAGAAAGCTTATCTCAAAAGAATGCTCTTAGTTTCAGAGATTATGGATTTATAGTTTTACAGATTCTCAGGTTTTTAAGTATCTAGTTGGTTTTCCTACTTTCAGATAGATACTCTGTGCATCTCAGGTAAGATTTGCCCAAGTTTGTCTACAACAATGAGCTCTAAAAAAAAAATCTCATGATAATCCAAAAACTATTGTGAAATTTAGAGTAGAAGAGCCCAACTACTACAATTGAAAACACATCTAATTTTTTACGGTAATATGTGAATTTTATTAGTTTTAGAATACATATAAAAAATAAGGTATTACTATAGCCTTTACCTTCCAGAGGTCAGCTGGTCCATCAACAAGTTTGGCATTTGTTTTACAATATTTCAGAGCCAGATGCAAACATTCAGTTCCATAATCCAGGTCATAGTCTGTACACTGTAGCAATTATAAAAAAGAATAAATGTTCTTAATCAGTCTTCAAGAAATCATACTTCTAAGCAATAGCAGATTTTCTTTCATTAATTAAACCTTACATCTCAACAGTCCTGTCCAGAATAATACATGCTGTATTAGGTAGGTAGGTTCAGGATGGATCAGAAATAAAGCCCTTCCAAGAAGCTTACACCAAATTCTAGTTTTCCAGCAAAGTGTTACAGAAGTAAATAAACACTTTATAACCACAAATGAATTCAATTAGTTGCTGCAAGTATTTGCTGCACCTTTATGTCATTAACTAAGTCAATGAGAAGTTACATGTATAAAAAAAAATTGATGGAGTTGAGGCCTCACCAAAAGGAATCAGCCTTCTAGTGACAAACTTTTGGAGTATGGGAAAAAGTTAATAAATTGTAGAAGCATGATTCTTCAAACGCCTTCTCTGTTTTGTTTCTTTCAGCATCAAAAAAAGATGGTAGTAATCAAGAACCTCTATGTTACTTTACATATTTCTCTCTATTTTTCTCCAGTTATCTGCACACAAGATAGCAAAATTTCATGCTGCTTCATGAGCCTTCCAGATTAAAAAAAAAAAAAGAAAGTAATAAAATCAACAAAAAGCCAAAAAAGTTTGTCCACTTTTTAGTCATCTGTAAGAGGCATTCTCCTCTTAAAACATCCTTTCCAAGCACTTTGGCTTCCTATAGTTAGTGATTATAAGAATCCTATTAATGGGAAACTGGGTAGGAAGCAGAATCTCCCGAGCCAAAACATAGGTAGGTACAAAAGCAGGAACTGGGAGCTTATCAGACAGGACTACCTCAAGATGAATTGGCCTGATTAAGATAAGAAAGTTCTAGTCTATTTTCATATTGCTGAATTACCAGCCCATCCAGAAACATGAATTACATGTAACAAGGAAGGATAATTTAAAGATAGCATCTTTCATAAAAATGGATGTATTTGGTAAGACGACAGGCCAGCTAGCCCAGTATCCAGTCTCTAGTGGAGGTTGACAGTGGATAGTCAAGGATAACTAGATAAGAACAAGGTAATAATATCTTCCTTTCCCAAAATACTCTCTTGGCCTAATATAAAGCTATTATCCTGGCTTAAGAAATCCCTAAATTAAGAAGTGCCTGAGGGACACACTGAACCAGAAGCAACTGCTTTAACAGTCCTCAGTGAATTACAAGAATCCTGAATTCACCCAATTACTTTTTGA
Organism: Aegotheles bennettii; assembly: GCA_013398125.1. NCBI lineage: Eukaryota > Metazoa > Chordata > Aves > Caprimulgiformes > Aegothelidae > Aegotheles > Aegotheles bennettii. The sequence continues at coordinate 132,465 of VZRW01008731.1, read as the reverse complement.
ATAGCAGTAGTTTTTTAGCACCTGCATCAGGGAGCATCTGATTCATCACTCTTTTCATCACATATTCTGTTGTTCTGACAGAAAAGGGAGTGCAAAACCACCTTCTCAGCCCTTCAAAATGCTCCACCACATCTCTTCTCACATCTTTCCACAGGTCAAGAGATCAATATATATTCAGTCATTTCATGTGTGGAAGCTACTTCAAAACTTTGATCAACATTTTCACTTTCCTTTACCTTTATCTACACTTACCTATCATTTGTATCATAACACGTTTCTACAAACCTTCTTCATGAACCCTCATCTCTGTAACGCAGAAAAAAAAAAAAAGTATCTCCACTTAAGTATCTCCACTTCCTATTCCAAATTATTTAAGAACAAAATGAACTGTACAGGTGCCAGCACAGTTCACAAAACTCCTCTGGTGATTTACTGCTATGAAAACTGGTCATGCACTTTACTTGTTGGAAGATAAGAAACAAGGTAATCTACTCTGGTAAATCCTTACTCTTAAACGAAATCTGTCTCCTTAAAGAGTCTTTGGCAACAGTTTTGGTGACACATTATGCAAGTAGGCTGTTATCAGCTTCAGCAACCTCAAACAAGATGCCAGTTAACTCCTTAAAGAACAACCATTAGCTCTGCAAGGCATAAGCTTTCCTTTACAAAAGCTGAAATAACCCTTTCACTGTGTCAAATTTAGCCATGTGTCTACAAAGACCTGTTTCAAATAAAATGTGACAGTTCTGAGCTCACAATCTCCTCGAGGATTCAAAATTGTCAAGAACGCAAGAGTCTAAGTGAATTAAAGAAGAACCAAATGAGAGTGCTACAATACAACTCCACTCTTTTTTATCATTTCCTCAAGTTTAATAAAAAAGATAAATAAAACTTTTAGTTTCTACCTTTGTATTACAATGCATCAGTGAAATTCAAGAAATTAATCAGCATTAAACATCTAAATTGTATTGCTAACACACGTCTCAAAAATCAGTTATCACTTTTATATTATTTAAATTAGTAAGTTTTGTCACTTCAGTTTGTTATGACTGCTATCAAAAAGAAGATCCTTTTACACAGCCCACTTAGAAAAAAAAGTAATTTAAGTGCTATACTTCTCTACAGAAGTTTTTTAAGTGTTTTGAGTAGCAAAACAAAATAGACACAAGATGATAGAGTAATTTAAAAGGAAAGACTTCAAAATTCTGAAGAAAATAGGAGTTTCAAAAACACACTTTGCAATACTTTTAAATTAAGCAGAAATTACTTGTATTCTTTAAATAATCAAGATACAAAAAAGGTCAACAGAAGATATAAAGGAATAGAGAACTCTAGCTCCAAAATACGTAAAACGGAGTCATGTCTCAAGTAAGAGGTCCAGAGATAAGTTGCCGGTGAAACCAGAAATGGCCTAGCAGCTTTTAATTGCAAGTATTTGTTACCAAAATATTTCCTTTTTGGTTTTGTTTTGAAGGAAAATTCTCTGGTAGAATGCAAACTATTTTCTACTAACACAAAGATTTTTTAAAAAAAACCTTACATTTTTCTTTTGCCTCAGAATGGTTGATAAAATTCCGTAAAATTCATCTGTGAAAGAACATACTTTGATATAAAATTTGATTTAAAATGACATCTTCTAATATATGAGTAATGAATGATACTGGGACAAGACTAAGCAATTCCAACTTTTCAGCAAGGTATTAATTACAGATAATTAGTAGGGAGTGGAGAAGTTCCATAAATGGGCTAAAGCATCTTGAGTGTATTGCTGGCTTCAAGGGATAAAATATAACACACAGCAAAGTAATAATTAAAAACATATTTCACTAACACTTGTACATCATGACATTTACCACTCTAATTGTCTGTAATGGTTTAAACCTAAACATATTGTCACAGTGTACTCTTCTGCAAGTCTGATACACTGATGTCAGAGAAGAACAATGAAATGGAAGTATCAGCTCAAGACTAGCTTAGTTTATATGTTATCCACATGCTTAAACAGCTCTACAAGTGAATTTTTAAATCCATATGTAAGGTGCAGAATTTGAAAGCTTCTGTATTGCTCTAAAATTCAGTTAACAAATCAAGCATTATCAGGGAGTGCCTATAATAAAAAGTTGCAAAATATCTATGAGGAAAATTCTTACTGACCCAGGCATGCAAACATTTTCATCCTGTCTTCTGTATATATTTTATTGCACATCTAGAAGCAATTTACATTGCAACAATCTATTTAAAACTCTTACTATTTCTAAAGTAACTTTATGTTAAAAAGCCTTTTAGTCAAAAGCTTTGACAGAGTACAGTTAACTGAACTTGACGTGCACACATAGCTATGTGGAACAATAGAAATAGTTTAAGTTTCAGACCACAGATTTGAAATAGTGGAAACAGCTGGAAATATTGGCACAAAACATATTCACAAAAGAAAGAAAACAGATTAGTTTAGTTCTTTAAATGACACAGAAGGAAATATGTTATTTAAAAATTCTTTGAACTGTTGAATATTCAAAGGCATTCTAATAGGTAGTTTTGGAGACTGACTTTTTTGTGGGTGGTTTGTTTGTTTTCCAAGAGTGGAAGTTTGAATAAAGTGCTACGGGTGGAGAGAGACCCAGATTTCAGCATTATACCAATTCTTCTTCCCCTGCCTCCTAGGTCAGTTTGAAAATATTTTGATAAATAATATTACTTCCTAAAATGCAAGATATACTGTTGTTGCTTAGCCATAAACATGTAACAAGGAGTTAGAGAAAAGAGCAGCTACATAGCCTGTATCTCCCTGGTACTTACTAATAGTCCATAGGTTTACTTGTTTCCAGTACAATACTTCAAACAAGAAAAATTACAAAGAAGAACAATTCCTTTTACCGTTAACATGCACTATTTTACTGTATCTTTATTCTGATAAAAGATTTTGAGTGGATATATGGGAACTGGTTACCTTACAGCAGAACAAACATAGATGCAAGAAAAATTTTATTACTGCACTGTCATTTTCTTATTTTCTCATCATTCCTTAGTTTTATAATAAGGAAACAAAATCAATATTCTTTATGTATTAACTGAAAGAAAAGCTTGAGATTTGCTCCTTTGCACAGGTACTTTTAAAGCCTGTATAGTCAGTCTCATACACATCTGTAACCATTGGCTGTGTCATCTTTAGTACATTTCCCAGTGTCAGCAAGTGTCTCTATTTTACTCTCCCATATAAATCCATTCCATAACAATATCAGAACACTTGCAATTAAAATGCATAACTAATTAACAATAGCAGAGCTTTATGATTTTTCCAGATCCTTGAAAATCAAGTTTCCACTGCTGAAGTGCCAGAGCACATCATGAACATTCATCATCAGGAACATTTTACTAAGCTAAAAAAGAAGCAGACACAAGCTCTTGCTGAACCTGAATTGGTCGATTTTTATCTTATTTTATAAAGAATTTTTTTGCCATGTTCATTACTATGGAAACAAAAAAAAATGCTGAATCCAACAGCAGATTTGCAGCAATACAGAAATAACAGGAATGAAACAGGAGGTAACACGTGAATGAGGAAACAGTGTGACTAATACAGGTTCAGATAAGTTTATCTCTGAAACAATTTCCACTGTAGTCAATTATTAAACCTGCTGTGACATACATCCAGATGCAGTAGTGCTTCACAGTGAATCGAATAAAGATACAACAATTTACTCTATAATAGAATTAAGCAATCCTGTTTTTCTACAGTTCTGTATCTATAATCCAATGCCTTGCACTGCATAACTAAGTGCCCTCTCCTTACATGCCACCATTTCCCTGCACTCTATTGTCAGATCCCCTGAACACTTCCTGGCTGCCCATTGACGTATTTTGGTACTCAAGTTGCTTCTAAGTCCATTAAATACCCATTAAAGAACTTATGCATTGATTAGTTTCAAGATCCCATGTGCTAAAAGGTGTATGACCAAGAAAAGAGAAGATAACAGTTGAATTTACATTTCTGCCACTGAGCTGAAGGCCTAAGAGCATGAAGGCTCTGAGGCTCCAGCCTTCTCTCAGTCCAGGCATTCATTTGTGTTTCCTTCCTCCTCACACTCGCTGATTTTTCAAAAAACTATATAGGGACTTAACATTGAAATCCCTGTGCCTCTATCAGTTTTGATTGGAATCATTATCTTAAGGGTCTTTTCCAACCTAAATGATTCTATGATATGAAATTGAACAAAATGTGTAATTTAAATTCAAAAATATTATTGAGACAAGGGTTAAAAAAGGTATATATATGCTTTCAAGTATATTTGTAATAGTAAAAGTTAGAAATGAAGGAGTAATTTTGCTTCTTCCCTTTCTGGAGTAAGTATCCTGGGTCAATGAACACGGTCCACATTGCCATCACCAGCAGTCATGTTCTATACTCCTGCTCTAGGCATACAAGCTCCTAAGTCAAGTCAGCTATATATTTTCTTCCTATCACTCACTTTTGAAAACATTTTATAATTTTACTTCATGTTGAGGATGACAATTACTGCAGTAGGAGCAGTAATTGGGCAGTAGGAATTCCACAGGCAAGAATGCAGAGCACAAACACACACTCTGGGCCCCATGAAATTTGCTTTCCCTATCACTGTTTAAAGTTTTAGCTTCTAGCCAAGGCTGGGGATAACTCTGCTTTTTTTTTCCTTTAAATACAAATTTGCTTGAAAAACTCACTGCCACAATATGTAAAAGCAGAAACTCAGTGGGATTCAGAAATGCACATGGATGCAGAGAACAAATACTTGTATCAAAGTTGCACTTCTGAAAATAAATTAAAATAAATCACTGTGTAAGATCTAGGAACAAAACTTTTATGTAGATATTTCTGTCCATTTTGGACAGGTTCCTTCAACTTTCTTCTAAGCAACAAATCACACATGATTCTTGTGATGATGATAGGATCTAGGACTAATGAGTGAGATTGAAAAAATCCTTGTTTTCAGTGTCCCATTCTATCAAAATAGTTAAGAAAAAATGTCATTTACTTTGTTTTATATTCATCAAGGCATCACTACAATAAAAACACTGAAATAAGGTAACTAGACAATTAGAAAAAATATCCATTTTATAGACTGACATTTTCTAGCTCTGACCTCAAAACGAAACAGAAGCTGAAGTATAATCGCAAGATCAGGTCCTAGCCCCAGCATCCTTAAATGTGACTGGATAAAAGAAAAATCAAATTCTAAATATTTTTTGAGACAGTGTATGAGCTATCTTTCTGTTCTTAAAGCCACGCCTGAAGATACTTCCAGATACCCTAACAGGATTATTATGTTTGCCTCATTGCCTCAAGTCATACCAGGGCAGGCTTAGATTGGGTATCAGGAAAAATTTCTTCACCAAAAAGGATATCAGGCAGTGAAACAGGCTGCCTAGGGAAGTGGTTGAGTTGCCATTCCTGAAGCTATTTAAAAGACATGTAGATGTAGTGTTTAGGGACATGGTTTAGTGCTGGACTTGGCAGTGTGAGATTAACAGTTGGACTCCAAGATCTTAAAGGTCTTTTCCAACCTAAGTAATTCTATGATCAAAGCCTACTCTTTAAGTCCACCTTTTTCTGGCTGCTACTGCTTCTGTCTCTGCAAAAGGAAAAGTCCAAACAAACCAGTCATCCTGTAAAAGAAGTACATGTGCTCAACTTTACACTGAAATCATAAAACACTAATACCATCATTTTGAAAAACCCCTAGTTCTGTTTGAAGATTAGATGGAGAGTCCTAACCCCTACGTACCCAGAGTAATCCATAATTCAGTCCTTCCAGAGAATGAGGTCTGCTATGTTCTCCTAGACAAGTCATGATCAACCTGTAGAGAGAGGGGAAAAAGTGCAGCTTTGCTATTAAGGAATAAAAACTTAATCAAGAATAAATGGAGGTGCTTTGCTGAGGAAAGAAAAGCACCGGTGGGCATAAAGAAGAAACGTCAAGCGTTGTGTCTACATTATCAATTTAACGTGCAGAAGAGGTTCATTTTGGTGCAAGTCTTCCCTGCATATCTATTCAGAATCATACAAAATGCACTTGACTGTGCTGCTGGAGAGCTCAAAGACATTTCCTTTATGGTGGAATCAAGGTGGAAGTCATGCAAGGGCACCTGCCAAAGCACATCATTTGCAGTGTGGACATATGGTGCTCTAGCAGCCAGGACTTGGCACATATTGTGTCCATTTGACTGGCAACTGGGATGAGTATCACTGCTGGTAAAGTGCCAGTTTACACGCACAAACCTGAAACAGTAACAGACCACCAAGAATCAAACCCCAGCAGTTTTCTCAGTCTCTCTCTCTTTGTGCCACGCCAGTAGATATGCTCCTAATGTTACTCCAATAAAGTCCACACAAACTAGCATAATGAAAATGAGAATACAAACTAGGTGAGAACAAACAATGGTACTGGTATGAAAATGAAACACTTGATGCAACTAAGAGCTAGTTATTAATCAGATTGACTTCATAAAACAGGTCCTGAGTTACCGTGAGACAGTATTGATTTTTCCAATACCAAAAAAGGACACGGGAGTCATTTTGAGCATGCAGATGAACATGGATCAGACCTCATATACAATTTCAGCTTTTTAAAAAGTCGTATTTTAGTTACAACGTCAAGAAAAAATAAGAAAATGCTAATTTTCTATGTGACAGCAGTAGTAGTCAAAGTACTGTGTTAGGACTCACTGTTTACACTTTAAAAAGTTGTCTTATAAATTGGAAAATTACTTGGAAAAGCATTATATGGACAAGACAGACAAAAATATTGTCCCAGTGTAGAAAACTACAGATTATTTAGGTTATTCTAAAAAAATGTAAAGTGATTGCTCACATTCTCCCAATAGAGATTTCTAAATATATCAAGTCCTAAAATTAAACAACCAACAGAGAATTTACTCAGGCATAGAAGCAGAGGTAAGCCAAATTCAGGCCAATTTAAAATGCATGTTTTATTTTAATTTTTTTTAATATACGATTATTCACTCTTTGAACAATTCTCTTAAGAGAATCACCTCTTGAAATTACACAAGATCATAAATGGTCCTTTTCCATGCCTTTTGATACACTAAACTGTCTGTAGCTAAGAGATTAAAAGTTTAGCATCACTACCTAGTTTTCCTCTTTGCTCTTTCAGAACAAGGAGCAGATGACAATTTAGATGGGTGGTCTCCCACATGCTAGATATAGTGATTCTTGCTCTCTACTCAGCATTTTTTGAGCCTGTGCCAAACGGGTGATTCTTGTGGATACAGTACACTTATCAGGGTAAATCCAGTAACACAAGAATACTCTCATAATTCAGTCTAATTTTCAATTTGAGTAATTGCAGGGTGTATCTCTAACATACACCCTCCAAATTCTATCTGAATACAAAATGCCTCCTCACTGCTACAGAGATGCCAGATTTCACCCAGGGTGTGGCAGCTTTGCACCACCACACCAAATAGTTCCAAGAGCTAAAACGTGAATTCACTAAGTGCTTTGAGATCCTACAGGACAAGAAATGCCATAAAATGGAAGTAATTATCCCACTAGCAAAAAAACCTTTTTTTTTTTTTTATGCAAGGCATTAGAATTTCTCCAAACATTCTTGTGGCAGAAATTAATTAGGGCAAGGTGGGGATTCATACAATATCCTGGCTCTGCCATAGCGCCAAAGAACTAATCAAGTACAGAGATATCTAAACTAGCATAGTTTTCTCAGACCACATAGTTTTCTCAGACCACCAATCTAGCTTCAGGTTTTAAATAAATCAAAGCTCTACTGACAAAATGTATTTAGTTTATTTATCCTAAAAAGTATTCTGTAGAATTGGGTAGGTTTTCAGGATAGGGAAGGGGGAAAAAAATTTATTTCTCTAAATCCCAGGATAAAGCTGCTACAGTAAAAAGAAGTCAGATGAAGTAACTGTAAAATCTCTTTGGAATACATCTCAGAACTATAACCTGAAAACTGTACACATTAGGATATTCATTTAGGTGAGGTTGTCAACCCTGTATTTAAGCAGCAGTCAGTGCACCAGCTTGAAAATGAACGGAGAGAGGCAAATCAAAATCTCTTGCAAAGCTCCATTATTAAAAATTTGCTCCATTATATATCAAAATTAAAAAATTACCAATTTTCAGCAGGAATCAAATGAATCAGAACTCAAGTTCTACTGAAGTTCCAAAGAAATATTTTTTTTAAATATCAGAGATAAAATCCAAGACAAAAACGGACTACAGCAATGAAAGGGTCCTGTTTATACAGCAAAAACTTCTCATGTAAAGAGAAACGAGATAGTAGGTTTTCTTTCAACATTTAAAAGCTACACAGATTTCCTTGTCAAACAATCGGATCCAAAATCCTAATGACCCATGGACAAATCAGCAGAAAGGCTTCTTTGTTAAGCTATTTCATATGCCTAGACTGCACACTGAAAAACTCAGATACTTCCCATCTTGATACTATTATACAGCTAATTAAAAACTATATTATTATACCATCAAAGGAATCGGAGTAGGAATTTCAAACTGAAGCAATCCATGCTACTTTACTATTCAGCCAAGTAGGCTGATTTGGACCAACCAAGTAGGCAGTTACACTAAAGCTGTAATTACCTACTACATTTCATAGGCAGATGGAAGTATGCTGCCTTTAGGACACCATACAAAGAAAAGCATTGGCTTGTAGCATTGTCCTCATACAAATCATACATGGACAATGTTAAAAAAAAAAGTTGAGGTGCCTTAAGATTCAGGTATCTTTAGCCTTAGGAGGGAGGTGAGCAGTGGTTTGGGTTTTTTTTCAGGATTCCAGCATTAGATTTAAATGCCCAAATTCTGCCTCACTTACAAATGGACCCTTCAGTCCTTTCTCTGAATCTGACCCTTGCTCCCAAAGTTTCTAAGGTTTTAGTCAACAATTTGTCCGCTACTGTTCATTTAATCATCTGTTGCTCCTGGCAATGTTAATTTGACAGACATTGATTTCTTTAACAAAGAATGAACTCACAGGAAAATCCCCAAATCAGTCTAGACATTTTGCCTCGAAGGACTTGCCTGACCTATGCCAAAGTATTACTGAACAGCTACAGCTGACTCCACTTCCCTGCTACAGAGGATACTAAAATGCTTCACACATGTTTGAAGAAGAATCCCAGTAATGTTGTGCCCTTTCAAAAAGAACTTTAGAAGTTTACAAAATCCACATGGAATACACCCCCTATTATTTACATACAGAAAAGACAATACTTTGAGCAAATTCTTCTACAATGGGCTTAACAACAGCCAACTTCCTTTCTTACTCTGGCAAAATCTTCCCCAAACATTCTTAGGGGTTCATTAGATGAAAACAATTTTGAGATTTCCTTTTCTTCTGCTAAGAACCAGGTTGGACAACTTGCAGAACATCTCTCCTCCCCATCTCAACCTCCATCTGAGGACATCTTGTAATCATTATTTTGGGGGGAGTGGAAGAACATCTGCCACCCAGAATTTCGCATCAAAGTATTTGCATGATTCTCCCTGACATACTAGTATTTTGTATCTTGTCATTACTACGCTTTTATATAGCAGCTCTCTCCTATGCAGGCAGATGCTGCAACCTCCCGTCAGTAAATGTGACTGCTTACTATCCAAATAGTAGGTAATGTTGGCTATGAACAGATATATTAATTCAGTGTAGTCCCAAAAAGTTACTAATCTCTAAGTGTGTTGAAGCTCATTCTCCTTCAATGAATATTCCTGCTTCCTGTTTGTACTTTTTTTTTCATTGTTCTTATTAGCTAAATATAAACTTCCATAATCTACAAAAGATCTACTATCATCATATGATTAAGCTAGTTGCATATGCAAATGCCCCAAAAAAATGGCGTGGACTTTTGTGGTAAATTTTCCCAGATACAGAAGATCTTCAGGGTACCTGTAACATAATATAAAAATTACCAGAAAAAAGTGTGGATCAAAATTATTAAATTAAGATTGTTATAAAACTATCACTATGTCTAAATAGTGATCAGACTTTGCCATGACATCCACATGTGAAGGATTCCTGCAGAATACCCTTCTAACATGTCCCATCCTCTCTTCAGTTGTGTGCAGCTCTTTTGTCTTATAAGGTCCTTGGCTTCACCAGCCTGGGCACACTGGTGAACAATTCTATTGTATCCCCAGCTTTCATGCTGGCAGCTCTCTAACCATCGTATCTTCCCTAGGCTTTCTGTTTATACCTCTGACATAGACACTAGTTGGGATTTTCTACATTACACTCCTCTTATGCTTCCATTTTCAGTTGTTTCTCTGCCAGACCAGAAAAGGCAAAGCTTTTTAATTGTTCCTGCTACCTTCTTTACTTTGGCAGATAGATTTCAAATACACAATACTTTGTTATTTTGGGGTATTTCAGTCTTTGTATATTGTGGTTGTGTTACTCTGTACACTGTGACATGACACAACAAGTTGCTTTGTGTTAAAGACAAAAGATCTCCCAGATCTCTGTGCATTTCACAATGTCAGAAACAGGTATTACAGAAATCAGTCTCAGCCCACTCTGATTAAAGGAAAAAGGTAGTCTACCTGACTTCCTGATACTCTAATTCCTTAAAAGATACTGCTCCAGGGGAACACTTAACTTCTAGTAAGTGAAATCTTCCCCGCACCCTCCTCCTCCCAGGCTTACAAGATTATACTTTGCATTTGCTCCTATTTAATTTAAAAACTTGAACAGAAACATGAAACTACCTGAAGCAAAAATGAACAAGTCTGGTCTAAGGAATTTATCCTTTATTTGCTATCTTTGAAAGGGTGGATTTTCAATTAACACTTAAAACTTTTCTGATTTCCCTTAGGGTTGGTAGGAATAGAAGAGAAAATATGCAATTCCAAAGATTAGGAATTTAATTCTATTTCAACTATTAAAAAAAAAACCCCCACAATACAAAAAAACAACAACCAAACTGGCTGGTTTTGTCCCAGGTAGGTTAGAATTCAAGTAAATAATTGGTAGTGCAATTTTAGAACTTTTCCACAGGTTTTACTAGTTATTAGAGATTTGCATTTTTGATTTTTAGAAGTTTAACTTGTCCACTACTAATATATACTCAAGGTTAGTGGTATGGTTTGTTACATTGCGCAGGAGACAAGAACTTACAAATCCAGACGCACCAGAACTAAGAGCACTGATACAGCAGTAAGTTTATCCCCTCCACACATTTATATGGCCTTTTACCCAACATCTCAAGAAAAACCCTGGCTAAGGTAAAGCCTCCTGCCTGCAAGATACCACACACATTAGAATTTCTCACAAATTTACTTCTACCCCTTGCAGTTGTTTGCATCTGTCACTTGTTCACCTTGTGTCAAGCATACATCATAGAAACAAAAGCTCTAACTCTATAAAAGTTATAAATTTATAAAATGTATAAAATTAAAAAAACTGAAGGGCATGAAAGCAGTGCTATGCTTCGTAAGAATATGTGGTAAGGAGGCATATATATGATGAGTGACACAGTAACACTCACATGCAGGTGTAAGGAGTCCTGTATAATTCATCCTTTTCTCACCTCAGGACCATCCCAATGCCAAACTTCAAAATGCCTAGAACATTACTATTATGTTATCAGCTTTATAGTAGTGCTGTTGAAAACTTTAAAATTTTGTTGCTCAAAAATTGCATGCACTCTAGTTATGATGTCAGAAGTCTTGACATTGTCACAGCTAAATCAGAAAGCAACATATATTCAACATAGTGAAACTAAACTGAGATCCAGCACACACAAAAATAAGATGCATCAAAATGAAATGCATGCAAACAACCTGGCTGAATTTTCCCCAAATCTGTGCTGGATTTTTGGCACCAAATGTAAAGGGAATTCACTTTAGCATACATATATTTTAAGATAATATTGTAAACCAATCATTGGCATTTGTTACTTCAATTAATTTTATGGACAAGGCATGTAACTTTGTCCAAATAATTGCTTTTTCAACCAAGCAAGAAATGGAAAAAGTTTTCTACAGGAACAACTTTTAATTTGATAAATATGATACAAAAGTATTTTTATGTATTTTAAAGTATTTTTAGTAGTGTTAATAGTTTATTCCTTTCTAAACACATTCAAAACAGCAATAGGAGAGGGAGCACTAATCTGCTCTGCTCAGGTGGGTACCAGACAAGAAGAGCAAAAAAGACTATAGATGGCAAATCTGTAAGGAGAAGAGAACTGACCTTTAATTGAATGTTGTAACTTAGTGGTCAAGATACTCAGAGATCTTACACTCATTAAAAAAGAATACATCTGAAAGTAAACTCTCTACACTTATCTACTCACAACAGACAATGCACTTAGAGACAGAGTTTAAAAGCAGTATTCCACATCACCCACATTGTAACTAAAAAGCCTATGTTATTTGAATCAATAATTCAAATGGACAGTTTCTGTCTAAGGAATGCGTGTTTGACTGTTGGTTTTCCCCACACTGTTGTTGCATAAAGGTCACAACTATATAAAATACACAGAAATAGGATCATGATCCCAAGCAGAGTAAGACAAAATTAATTCCATTCCCAGCTTTGTGAATGACTTGCAACATGAGTAACAGAATTATCCTTTTTTGTTCATCTGTATAACGATACTTACCTACCTCACCAGGTTGTTGTGGGAACTAATGATAGGTATGTTCATATTTAGAAAGCATCATAAGTTGCAACCATTCCTTCAAAAAATAAGTCCTACAGTAGCTTGACTAAGTTTTTCAGGACAACTATTATCTATCTTTCTTTATTTGTTTGTACAGTTCCCAGAACAATAGGGTCTTAATCCTTGACTTGGACAGCTAGGCACCATTGAAATATAAATAATTAGCAAACAATATGAGTTGAGAGGTTTAGTGAAGTGTTATCCTTCCCAGAGCTCAAAGGCACAAAGCATTTAAATGACCAGAATTTAGCCAATGCAAAGGGAACTGGGGACAGGGAACCATAGCCTTCATTGCTTACTAACAACTTTGGTGGCTTGTTCTTGAAAGAGCAAGGATATAAAAAAGAGGACTGATGGAATTCATATGTGAGAAGAGCACACTATTCAGAGGAGCATAGGAACTGCAAATATAGTTGATTTTTGAGCAAGGCAAAAGCTTTTCATGTATTTGTCAACTCTACTGTATCTGCAAACTAAGAGCAAACACAGTAGGAAAAACCAGGGGTTTGGTTTGGGGTTCGTTTTTTGTTTTTGGTTTTTTTCAGAAACAACATATAAACACGCAATTTGCTAAAAGAGATACACACCAACAGGATACAGCTGTATGACCAACAGTAGCTGTTGTCTTGAGATGTGTCCTAAACACACCTATGCTGCCTTTATCCTGAGTATGCCCACAACATTCAAGCTAGAGTCTCACTCAGAAGCATCAGCTGTGTGTTATCACATACACCAAGAACATCCTGCTTCCCATCCAAAGTAAAAAGGTTAAAGTTAGTCCAACCCATAACTTGAGTAGCTCTTTGTCTTGGGACAGCCCTTAATCTTCAACATCTAGGAATAGCTTTAAGTATCAAGCATAAAGGGTGTGACACGGAATTTGTGTCAACATTTCTAAGAAAAACAATTATTGAACAATTAAGCAACTGTTTCTTCTTCATTGCCTGTACACACACATTTGTTCTGTTGTTGGTGACTTCTAAGCTATGTACTCTCTGAAGGTGGATATCAGTAATTTGGGCTTGTTTACTCTAGAAATAAAAGACTGATGGGAAGCACAACTGTCAGCATTACTGGACTGAAAAATAATTCCTTTCAATGAAGAAATGCTCTGCTTTAGTCAGTCTTGAAGATACCTGGAAGACAGGCAATTTCCAAAAGGTGATGAATGAAAAGGAAGTAGAATGCTGAGATGAAAACCTGGCATGTTTCCAGTAAACTGTGAATGCAGGGTGGGGCAAATGAAAGCAGTCTTCAAGAGGGATAAAGGCAAAAGAGTCAGGGTTTAATACACTGCCCACAATTTTCATTTTCATAAATAAAGATGAAGTTAAAGCAATATATTAGGAAAAAAAAAAGGAAAGTTACAACAGAAACTATGAAAATATTGTTTTCAGTCACTAATCAAAGTGTGTACAATATACACACAATATGAAACAAATTCAACACTTATTTACCTAGATGTCTCAAGCTAATATTATCCCAATATTTTAGAACAGCCTGTCATCATTACACTGTGCATCCAAAACTCTTTGATACTCTCAGTCAACAACACATACTTAACTTTAAAAATATTAACCCACTCACTTAAGTAATATATTTAATGCACAACACAAATTAAACCAAATCTGTCTTTCCAATAGTTTAGATCCCTCACCCCCTCTTGTATTTGGCAGTTTGATAATTGAAAAACTTGAATAGGTTAGAATGATAAAACATTTCCATCAAAAGACTACAGAGAAGTAATACGCATCGTTTGATGTGATCTGAAATAGATGCTGAATATCTGTTTCTGAAAGAGAAAGTTATCTTTTTTTTAACTAAAAGAAGTGGGAAAATGCCTTAGAAGGTCTCAAAGTCTTACCTGTTGGTATGCTTCATAGATTATATCAAATAAGAAAGCCTGAGGCATTTCACTTGCTCTGTACCTGGAACGTTCCAATGAGTGGTCTAAAGAGCCATCTGCAGCAGAGGCAATAACAGTAGAAACTAGAGGGCGAATTGCTCCTGCTGCCTGTCAAGCAAAACAAAGAGAGGCCTAAATGTTTTTAATATTAATGTACATCAGCTGATATAAAGTGAAATACTAAGCAGCTACACTCACCAGTGAAACCATTGGGAACACAGTATACACATCAGAAAGTATTCAATAAGATAATTCAAACAGATAACTAAGTGCTTATATTCCAGGTTTTGTTTTGTTTAGATTTGAAATCAATGAAACATACCTTTGACATTTTCATCTATATATAGTATTAAAGATCTATGGCATCTCTGAAACAGAAGTCTCCTAGCTGGTTTTAGTCATTTTGATACCAGAAAGCTACCCACAAGTCACAGGGCAAAAGGCATGCTCTCTAACAATGCTAACCACTGAGAAAAGCATCCTTACACTATACTCTTTATTACCTATTTTTAAGAATAGTAAAAAAGAATAATCAATGCTGTTCCAAAGCATTTGGAATTATTCAACATCCTCAATCAGTATACCTAGAAAATCACTTCCAATGGTAAAATGACACTTTCACTGCAGCCAAAGATCATCTTCTAAGGTCTAGTGAGGTTTGACACAGAAAAAAAATAGGTCCCTTATCATATAAGAGCAGTTATTGCTGACTTATCTTTTGTTGCCAAATCCTGCCCTCATACATGAGTCCTGCCCATTCTTAAAAAATCTCAGACCTCAGATAAGCATACAGTGGCAAAATGAGACACCAAAAGTGAGCTCCAATGTTTTTTCTCTCCTTTCACACTACTGAACAATAAAACAAAGAGGAATGCAGTCAGCATGTTGAGCACTTTATGAGCTCTAAAATACAGCTTCTTATTTCATTCTTTTAGAGAATGAGGACAAAGATGTGAGCCAATGTGCATGAGCTACCAGAGCAGGGAGAAGGGAGAAAAAAGATTCAAAAGATTAATATGGCTGAGAAATATCTTAACCACTTTCTCAAAAATTTGAAGAGCACTTTTTCTAATACATGGGCAAAAAGATCTATATAAAAATACTACATGGAGCAATACACTATCATCCAAAGGCAAAACATGGTACAGAAAGATCAGTGAGAAGTATGAAATCACAGAACTGTCTGCAAAGAATCTTGAGGGGTCATCTAGTCCATTTCTCTGTCCTAGGCAGTATCAATTTTACTTCTGTCATAGAAAAGACAAACCAACAAGACTAAATACTACTATCATTTTAGTAATAGGTCAATGTATTAAAAGAAGTATATTTAATGGATATACTTTGAGGAAAAGCTGTGCACAAGCAAAGCAGAGAGACTAAATTATCTGCAGCTTGTCCCCTCTCCGTTCCCTATGATTCCAGGACATGAATTATTACCTCTGTCACCCAGCTGCCGGGCATTTGGACTATTAAGTTAGAAGGTCATGGGAAAAGAGACAGAGCAGCATGCTAGCCGCAGCTTCTGTCATTAGTTAAGCCTACTTATTTATTTATTTATGAAAGAGTTACCATTCCAGAAAACCAGTTAGCAAAAGAGAATTTCTTAGGCTGATCCAGTATTTTATTAGTTTTTAACAATCATGTCATGTGACATTTTAAGCATAAAACGGGCCAAGAGAACACAATGTGACTTGCATAACCAAATCTCACAAGTGAAACACACACTCTGAGGAACAACAAAACAAACTGCAATTCTAAATAAAATTGAAATACCAAAATTATATTCTTAAGAGCTCTCAAAGACATTGTTTTCTTGACATCTGGTTTATTGCACAATAAAAACTCATGAATGTCTGTATCGGCATCTTTGTGACAATACTGAACCACATCTGCTCTGCCGACGCCTAGCTCTTCCAGGAGTTTCAAGAAGATCTAATTTCTAATAAATCCAAAAACTTATTTAACAAAAACCCCAACCAATTAATTTCTCAAGTAATTGAAAGCTTCATGGCATCTGAAACTTAACAAATGGCATTTTTTAAACAAGTATAGTTTCATTTTTCATTACCCCAGCACTGAGTCCAGTGTGGCAGGCTGAGAGTTTCTCATCTGCCTTCCCTCCATTTCAATGAGAAACCACAAGTTGGGCACAATAAGATGTCTTCTGCAGCAAGTCCACTCAAGCTACACCTGACACTGACTGAAAATACGAAGTTTAATGCAAAGAGTAAAAATTATGGCTGACTTCTGATTGTGTGAGGGAGAGAAATTCTAACTATGTGTGCAATAACAGGATAACTAGCAATCATTTGATTAAAAAAAAAATTAAAAAATCAGCTCTTATTCCGAAAAAGAACAATTCAGTCCATGATTGCTCTATGCTCTATAAACAGAATGCAGAGCTCTAGTACTTACTGAAGTCAGGAAGTTTCTACTACACTGAAAGCCTTCATATAATGTGCAGCTGGGGTCTGAAAGCCATGAATCCATGAGCTAGAGCACACTTGATAAGGTGCAGCACTGAGCTGAAACCTTAAAATTCTGAGACAAGATACAGAAACTCATTGGTGGTTGTCCTCAGAACTGGCACACCATTCTGCAGGACCTTTCTCTGTCTCAGCACACATGCACAGGCTCCCTCAATCAGATGATGTGACCCTACACAGGGCTAAGTTTACCACCTCAGTGACACAAGCAGTCAGTTCCTATAGCTGCTTTCAGACTGGGTGAAACTGGGACCAAACAAAGGAAAATACTGGCCTGTGTATGCCCTGCATTGTTTTCACATGGGACAAGGCAGCCGAGTTCCTAACACAGGAAACCTCGCTTCTGCAGTACTTCTGGTGACATTCTCTAGCTGGCATATGCCAACACAGCTGCCAAACCCAAGCTGGCTTAGACCTCATTTCATGTGCTTCTGCTTCCAAAATTGGCTTGTGGATATCTTCACTCATTCATAATATCTAGCACATAAAAGCAGAAGAATTGAGTTTTTTAATTGGATTTTGTTCTTATATACAGGCCAAAGAGGGGCACAGTTTAAGGTGTATGGCTCACTCTGAAGTATTTCCTTCTGGTTAGCGCAAGCATCCTCCATACTCAGCACAGTCTTTTCTGAATTCTACTCCTAGCAGTATTTCAATAAACTGAACAGGGAATTTACATACTTAGGACAGAGCTACAGACTACAATTTTAGTTCAGAAACTTAAACATTAGAGCATAGCAGGGCAACTAATACAATAGGATACTAATGTATCTAAAGAGGCTTTTGTCCCTGATGGCTGTAGGGTGTAGAAAAACACAATCATCCAGCTAGTCTACATCTATTCAGTTGTAACACCAAGTATTTTATTCCTTGCAAGGAATTTCCATGTTGTTTTTCTGGTTATAAATGAGTAACAAAGAACTTACCTCCACATTAGTAAAGACAGTATATACCGAGTCTCAGGTATTTGAATTTTATTTGATCTGATTTGAGAAGCTTTGACTTGCTATTTATGTCAGGAATGTACAGGTATTTGGCCTGGCTCTCAGGAAAGAGGTTCAGACATGAATTAAAAAAAAATGATAATAAAAAAAGAAAATCTGTCCTCATTTAAAATCCTAAGTACTTGTTAATGTCATTATAGTTTTACAGATTTTTTTAGAATTAGCCTACCACAAAATATAAACTGTGAGTCTAAAGCAAGTGCCTGGGTCTTACTCTAAGATTTCCCTACCCAGAGTACCCATCTTCCAAGTTCTAACCATTTTGACCCAGATCTCAAGTAGATTTGCTTACAAAATCATCCATAAAATGCATCATACACCCTTCCTGAATGTGAAGTGCATAGTTAATGGATAGTTAAACTGAATTTCTTTAAATCTTCACTTCACAGGTTTCAAGTCACTTTGAAGACAGTCAAGCACTAGTTTTGGTGAATCTGGCATGTTCAGGAAATGCATACACTTCTTTCCACCTTTTTTGCGTATTTTGTTAAACAAATCAGTTGAAGTAGCAAAAATCTGTGAGCAAGTTCTTAAATATTCCTTCATAGCATAACAGGCATTGAAACAAATACCGCTAACTAGTCGGTTTTCTTCTGCAGACAAAATATTGAAACAAAAAACATCCTCTTGATCTATCATTTCCTTAAAGCAATCCTAAAAAGTCCTGAGAACGCAAAATTCCATCAACTTCAGTGGAAATGACAGACTGGAATCTCTCAAAGGCAAGCTCATCCATCCATCTGCTGAAAACTGAATCAGCCTCTAGATGCTTTTAGAGATGACAGGCATCTTTTATAACCCATTTTAAACAGCACAAAAACATTTACAAAGAGGTTCTCAGTCTTGTATTCATTTTTTTGCATAACTACCTAGAGCACAGCATACATTCAAGATTTAAAGATTCAATGGTGCCTGAAAAGAAGGTAGAGAATGAAGTGCATCATGCAGGTCAGTATAATAACATAAATATTTTCAATAGATTCAAGGTGTACTAATCCACCTTTCCACTAAAACCATTCTCTGAAGGGTTCTCATTTTATCATACTTTTATTCTGATGAGACATCGTTTAGAGGTGTGTGTTCAGTGAATACATAACCAGGGCTGTTTTAAGATCAGACAACAGAGCCAGTTCAAGGACAGTAAAATCCAAGCAGTACACGATGACACTTTTTGTTACAAAATGAAGTATGAATGTTTAGGCCACAGAAGCCTACACACAACATAGCAACCTGGCTAACACAATGCAGTATAGCTTATTTTCACTGAATATTCACAAAAAATGAATATCCTAATTTTATTTTAAAATTAACCATTAAAATTTTGAAAAGGATTACTGGGGGTAGATGGAGGTTGTATCACAAGCATGAAATTATCCAGATTACAAATACCCCCAACTGTGTTATTCAGCCGAGACCAATGCTCCACATCTAAGAACGCAACCTACCAAGAACAAGTTATCAAAGAGCCAGAAGCTCCACACAAGCACGAAAACCAGGACATCCACATCACTCATCTGGTCATTTTTGGTAGCCAGAGTTGAAAAGGAACAATGCTAAATAGCTGCAAAGTTCAACAAGTTGAATGATATGGATTAGGAAGAGAAAAATAATGCAGTGGCACAAAATCCTTACAAAAAATACCACAACTACAATTCCTTTTGTTTTACAACAGTGTGGTAACAAGCTCAAACAACCACAGATTCTCCAGGCTGGTATACTAACAAAATAGTATGCTATGTCTTTGGCACACCCCTGTTCCCAGTAGGCCCCAAGTACTAACGCAGACCCACAAAGTTCACTTACACAGCCAATTTGCAACCCTGAACATCAAGTGGTAATCACAGCCTAAAACTCGACAGAGTCTGGTCCTAAATGAGCAGACTCTCTCATCCCTCTAGCACGGCTGCCTTCTACTTTTTAGTTATACCAAAATACTTTTCTTATCCATTCAAAGCCTTTATCTCCCCTGAAATTACTTTTTCCTATGCTTTATCTTCTCAACTGCCTACTAGCATTAAGTAAATATACATTTTACATTTCTATCATCCTAACTGCATTAGATTCAATGTTTTGAAATTACTTCGGAATAGGCCTGATGTCAAACACATACAAGCACAGTTTATGAGTGCTACCTTTAAAATAATGTCCCTATTCTCATACATATTTATTAATTTTAATTATTTAATTAGAATTGTTTTCAACTCCAACAAAGCAAAAAACTTCTTTCATATATAAATTGTAAATAGAAATACATATATAATATATAATACATATATGCATATATAAATTGTAAATTGGAAATATCTTTTCATCATCTCAATCAGCTGACTTCTTCAAAACAGTATCCTGGAGATTGTGGGGCTAGTCACACTTAGTAGGACAAACACATCCATCTCAGAACTCCATTAGAGTCCAGTTTGCACAGTTGAATTTGGTAAATATACAAACAATTTCATCTTGCTTTTCCATGAAGACAAGGATTGCACTAGGACACTGTTCAACTACATAACAATAACAATCGATGTTAATTTAGACAAGCTAGGTATCTAACAGTTTACAAATACGTCCTGGAATGGTTTTTATTAGGTGAAAGATTATTTATATGTTACCAAACACTACCATCTCCTAAGGATTTCAGTCTAAATTAGGTCTGGCTATGAACCAGAGAAAGAAGCTCAGAATAACTATGATTAATTTCTTCTCATTTTATTCCATCAAACTGTTTCCACATGTTACTACAGGGAAAGTATTCTTTTACACAGATCAAACTGCTTGCCATGAAGGGCATTCACAGCCATCTACAGTACGAAAAAATACAGAAATAAACACAGTATTGGTGAAGCATGAAACAGGTAGAAACATGCATTTCTATTCAGACATCTGCAATCAAACTAATTGTATCTATAGTAATCAACATGCTTCAGTCACACTCAGTAACTACCATTTAAGTTAGAAGAATAATCTATACTGAAAGTTTTCTTATTTCAAATTTATCAAATAGAATCTTCAAAATTCAAAAATTCAATAATAAGATTAAAATATTTCACACATTTAAGATGATGTTCTTTTCAAATCTTTTATATTTGAAATTTAAATCAAGAAAATACCTAATAAAACAAAGCCATAACTATCTTTGTAAAATAAAGCAATTAGAGAATTTCTCCCAATGTACATTCAAGGCATCACATTGAAATGTCCCATCTTTTTTTCTTATGTTTCTTTTTTTCTTTTCCTTTTCTGCATTTTGTATCCAGCTGTTGTCTAGGACTACACTTCATCTTCTCTATACTTGGAAGGTGTAACCTATGAAAAGTTTTATGATTCCACTGCAGACATGGAAGACCTGGGAGTATTCCTCCTCCAACCTAGAGAAATTCTGGCAAAACAATTCTATTTGTATGAAAAAGACTGGGGCATAGACGAAGTAATGACAGAAACTATAAGCTTCCACTCCTATATAGAAGTACAGCTGATAACTACAACTTGGCTAGATGTGCAAAGTTTTTTAAACTTAGGTATGAACACAAGTTCAAGCCCAAACTAGCCAAACTTCCAAACTGAACTGATTCAAGCCTGCACATAGTCCACAGAGTTCATAACCTCATTCTGCACCCAGAACCCACTCACTTGCTGTAACAGCAAGGCAAGGCAGCCAAATGGCTACATATGAGTTAACGTCAAGCCTGTCACCATCTGCCCCCATAACTCTTGTTAACATCATGTCCAAAAGACAAAACACCCCCCACCCCAAACCAATATCTCAGCTGCAAATTTCTGCTGAAGGACCAGATACAGCATGCAGTCAGGACTACAAGACAACCAGGATGACTCAAGTAAAGAATAGCAGACCACAATAAAGGTAGAGGTACTCTCTCAGTCATGCAGAAACACAAATTTGAATCCAGGGCATATCATACTTTCACCCACACTCACACCCAGGCTCTTATCATGTAGCATAGACATAATTTGTGTGGCAATGCTGTGGTGAGGTCAGGATTCCTTCTACCAACAAACAGGTACAATCCACAACCTGGGCTGTGTAAGAGATTCAGGCTGAAATAAAAAAGGCTACCTTCTTTCTGCCAGGTATTTTCCTTTTTTAAAGCGAGAACAATTCTTAAGTCACCTTATTCTGAATTTTGTTGGGGGAAAAAAATATCAAAACTCATAGGCATTATGGGTACACCATCTTTTATTCTTATTAGTGAGATAATCACTAACATTTCTTCTATGTAGGCAGTACCACCAATCAGTCCAATTCCAGCTATCTTGACATATTTGTACTGGCAGCTTTTAATTGCCTAAGGACAGCACTGGTTGAAACATTAAACAAGCCTAGTGTAACACAGATATTATAACCTAATCATCAGCCAGACAAAAAGAAGGTTAATTAGAACAGATGTAAGGAGTTTTGAACACTATGAAAAAAGGCTTGTATGCTAAACTTCACCTAATTTCCTTAAAGTTTGTTTACCCAGCTGGTTAGGAGCAACAGACGAACTCACTAAAATTGGGCACATGTTAATCTTAAACCAACACCAGGAAGGAAGAAGTTATAATTATGTTTATTCCTAGCTGCAAAAGAAGGGATGTTTAATCAGAAACTTAATATACACTTTGATCCAATGTTAATGAGCTGACACTATGTTGTAGATTGAACTGACTTCAAAGACACAAGATGCCTTAAACAAATGTAATGTATATTTATGGCACTGTTTAAGAAAAAGAAAACATTTCTTCTAATGAGGTCACCTTTATCAGAACATACTATCTGAGTAACTGGGGATAATACATGTACAGCAAGACATGTCAGAGTCCCAATTAGCTATAGCAAACTAAAGATTACTAATAACAGAAACTGATGCTCAGAAATTAAGACTGCACATGTACTCTATTTTACATGATTTCTATTCTTCTGTATTTAAAGCATTTACCTCTAAGTGTCAGTAAATATTGGTTTGATCTAATCAACAACATGCTAAATTTTAAATGTTATTTTGTGGAAAAAGTAATATTTTAAAAAAAATATTCCCCTCAAAAACAGGACAACAAGAATATGCAACTGAAAGTATGAGGTGGAAGAAGAAAACAGAAGTAGACTTATCATAGGCTGGAATTTTTCAACACATAGCACTGAAAACAAGCTCAAGAACATACTGAAAAAGGAAAAGAAGCAAAATCAAGAATGTACATATGCATTAAGAAAAAAAAGAGTGGTATTGCAAGCAATGATACAACCAATTTATGTAAACATTTGGTTTCATATTAAAATTGGGTATTTTTAAAAAAGCAGATTGAAAACAAGTCTTAAGAATATGCCATTTATGGTGCTCTTGTATCATGAATTACTGTCATAAATCAGATGAACTGTTTTTAATACAATAAAGAATTACAAAAGTCAGCAGGATTAAACCAATATATACATTTTTAATGATGTAATAAATATTATATAGCATTCCTTCTAGTACATTCCTTATTGGTGCATTTCACATAAGAAATCCAAGAATGGCTGAGGAAATTTGTGTTTTCCATATATACAATACTTCTGTATATTCAATAAAATATATTTCATCATATTGTTAGTCAAATAACATCTTATTACCTTAGTCAACATGTTTAGCTAATTTTTGTCACAGTGTAAGAACTGGTAATGTTTAACAACATGTTCTCATTTATTAAAGTTTTGTTTTCTTCTTGATAGATTTTCTTTTAAAGTACTTCAAAGTTTGCATAAAGTCTGCATAATGCTACCTAAGATCCATACTAAGTATATGATCCAGACCACACATAGCATCTCCCACCTCAAGAGCAGCACAAGCTGGTATCATGCTTCAAGATTTTCTTAGATTTAATCTTTTCAGTTGTCAGCAATACCTGTGTATTATACACTATTATGATGGACTCTATTAAGATGTAAAATTATCAGTCTAAGCCATTTAAACATTCCAGAGCAAATCCTGTGGCCGATATTTTCAGTATTTTTAGAAATACATTTAGGATACTTACAGCTTTAAATTTTGGCATTCAGTCACTGTAAGATGACAATAAGATGAGCTACCAGCACTTTCTTGTGCTATATTGCAAATCTAGATGGCAAAAATTAAACAGAATATTTGCTATAAAAATTACTGAATTACAAAAACAGTATTTTTTGCCTCTAAAATTTACAAGATCACTTATTTTACTTTGAGTGCACAGTATTATCTTGCATTAACAAGTAACAAAGCACATCTTACAGTCAGCAGGCCATATTCATACCCTAATTACTAATTTACATTGCAAAAAGCTATCAATGAGAGTGCACTGTGCCACAAAGGATTTTGCATATTAGAGTAAGTCAATATAAAGAAGACTTAACATTTATATTCAGTGGAGTAGAAATTTTGAAGCTACTGCCATAGTAGTTATAATTACAGTTAAGAGAAAGTCTATATCATTATAAAATCAACAACATCATGATGTGACAGTTACTGATCCACTGTAGATCACTAAACACATGATTTGCATCATATTACGAAGAAAGAAGAAAAAATCTTCAGGTGTTGTAGGACCACTCTTGCACAATTTAACCAACCAAATGCAAACCTGCAATGTTATTAATTAATAACTCTTTCCCACACTCAGTCCTGAGCAACCAAAACAACAGGCACTAGAGTTTGTGCTCATGGAGTTCCCTAGGCAACTCTGTGCTGGCTTATCAAATGTCTCTGTCTTCTGAATTCGCTAAGCTGCTTCTCTCAGAACTGCTTGTGTCCTCTCCTTGCAGGAAACCTTGCACTCGAGCTGCTTTTTCTACAGCCTATTCAAAATTTCAAGTCACCTCTTTGTACAGGCCTCATTTAAGACTTTCTCTGTTATCAAGGGCCTTACAAAATGGATCATTATACCTTACCACACCAGTTCAGCTCAAATAGCGACTCCAATACATGTATGTATGAATTCAATACCTCATGAATTCTCTCCTACATGCTCCAACACTCCTCAAGGCAGTTTTAGTTCTAGCTGTACCACAACCCACTTACCTTCTTGGAAGCAGCAGGATAAGCATAGAGCCAGTCCAGCAAACTCTTACAGCACATGAAACAGGCCAAGCCAGCTTTCAGAAGCTTCACCTAACCTGCAGGGCTGGTGTTGTCCTTGCCACAGCCACCCAGCTCCACAAACTCAGCCAAAATGCAGCTGGGGGCATTTCTGGATGAAAACTCAGAATTCTTTTCATTGCAATATTTAGTGAAAAAGGGAAAAACTCAAGAGAGGCGTGGATGCATAATCCTTAGCCAGAGAGGTATGGCTAAGCATCCCTTCCAGATCTTGCAATGCAGAAGTGGCTAGAATGATCCAAAGGCCTTCACTCAGCTCCTCACACATGCTGGACAAACTGAGATTTCCCTTGTTTTAAGAAATTACTCTTTACTCCTTTGATCTGCTGCAGGAAGGAGAAAGCTGAATGACTAATTAGACATATCTTGGCTGCTTCATTTTCCAAAGTCATACTGTTTTCTCAGATGAATGAGAATTAGCTTCAAACCAACAGCAGTATCCATATATGTAGTTTTGCTAAATTTAAAGGAGGTACATTTTACAGACATGACATAAAAATTACCTCAGCAACCACTTAAGTACAGGAAGCTATGTTCAAAATTTATTTCCAGGATAACCTAATCCTACCTAACAAATAGGGTAAAAATTACTGTATGTGTAGACGTCCAGAAGCTAAAAAATGTTGGATTAAGTCACTTTTTTAAAAAGGATTAAATATTAGTTGTATTAGGCACAGATGGCTCTGTTAGTGCAACACAGAAATGCTGCAAAGAAGAAAGGAAGATTATAATTTAAGTTTGTCTATGATTTATGTATTTCAGTTGGTTGAATCCTTCCTAATGCATGTGATGCAATATCTAAATCACTCAAACTGAAACTGGGAAATGACAGAGTTGTTTCTCCCCTTACCAGTGCTTTCCTATCACCAAACACTACATCTTGCTAGGACAAAGACTTGAAATATCTGCCAATAATGAATTAGTTCTCCATTCAACAAAGAAAACAATTAACAACTTGGCTGAGGTGGTTATAACTTTCTATGAGGTCAGTAATGCCATAAGCTATGGAAACATCAGTATGATTCCAATTGCTATCCATTCCTACAAAGCTGGAAAAGGAATAATGCATTCTATAACAGTTTTCCATACAGCAGCAAAACCACACTTGATTTCTTCACACATTCAGAACAGTTTCAGGGCTACTGAACCGATTCTTTACGATAATGTAGCTCTTCAAATGTTGGGGTTTTTTCATCTAAAATTGCTGTAACAACCCTGCAATTCATTAATATGTATTCTTGACATAAGTCAGAGTCTCCTAAACTACAGAACTTATTCCACCAGTGGAACAAAAATCATGACAAGATGGTAATATGTCATCAGTTCTTGATTCTGCTTTTGCACAAGTGTCTGACAGGACAGCAGGAGCCCCTCAAAGTATCTGGCATACAATGAAAGCAAAATCTGAGAACACAGCACACGATGACTTCAGATGACCCAGTGTATAAATATGAATCAAAAAGTCTGTTACTGATGCAGCCCTTACAGCTGACTAAAATCACTCTGAGTGTAACAAAGACGACAAAGGTCACATGTAAAATATTCTATATATGGCCAAAACAGAGGAGATAATAAGAAAACATAAAAAGATGATTACTTCTAAGAGAAAAAGAACAAAGAAAAGGTAAGAGTGAGCAGAAGTGCTCCAGCATGGCCCTCTCCATTCAAGTATACAACACGACATCAGTCTGTTCATCTACCCAAGTCCCCCTTCACCTTTAGTGGAGAAAGAGGTGCATTTTGGTTTACCACTCACCGTACTTTTCTAACGCAACTCAAAAATCATACATAAAGCATTTTATTTTGCAATCCAACTGAGTGAAAGAATGGCATGCATATGGGTGCATATTTTCTGCTCCAGCCTGCCGATACAGTAAGACTGATAACCACAGCACTGAGTCCACGTAAACTCAGACAGACCAGACTGAGCATACTATGTAGTGCTTTCTGTCTGGGGGTATTATTTTGACTGACCGTGTATGTGAAAAAGAGTCCACGAGACTGAGTAGCACTGTACATCTGCATTGGCATGTACACTTTGTTCAGATCCTTGCGAAAGCTGAGAATAAAATAATGACGTTAGACAGCTTCCAGAAATCAGCTTTTAAGAATGCCATTTTGATTCAGTCCTTTCAAAGAAATAAACTATACTTTCAAATCTAGTTTATGTTAGCTACAAAAAGAGTCTTTGGAGTCCTTGACTGTATGTGTGCCATTTTTCTTTTAACTCTCAATAGCAGAACTGACAAGTTTCCCCCCGCCTTCCTGATCTATCTTTCTTGTAAGCAATTTTTTTTTTAGTTATGTTGTTTAAAATGCAGTGTTGGCAATGAGATATTGCTAGAGGCTTTGGACTGATGCCTTCTGAAGCTTCCACTTTTCCCAACTTTTACTAGCAATAAAAGAATTTGTTTCTAGAAACATGTAATTTTAATTACGAAATTACCCCAAAAACATAAATGGAATTTAATTGGTTACAAAGTAATATTTTCACATAATCAAGGGATTGTTTGGGGGAGTTGAGGCATAATTTATTAGTTCTGGATAAAGTGCACATTTTGATTCCTACAGGCAAATAACAAACTGATTAGTAAGCGTAATAAAACAATTTATTTGTCTGACAATTGGCAGCTAGAAGTGCAATAACTTACTTGATCAATTGCCATTTTTAAGAACATTAAAGCTTCTCATAATTATGCTATCTATATGGTATGCAGATGAACAACAATACACCATTACCCCTACTACACTAGTGATTTAATATGATGTTTCTGCCAGGTTTTGTACCTTTCTACATAATGCAAAAGGAAGTAATTACTTTTTGTAATGAAAGATTGAAGAATTTACTCCCTTTCAGATATGCAAAGAATTTGAGTATAGGAAGAACTGAAAATAGTAGCTTCTCTCAATCAATTTTTTTCTGATATTCAAGACCATGTATGTCAGTTTTTGCAACTGAAAGTAGCTCTCCAGTCATTTAGCTCTTCAGAATTTTGTAGTTGTCAAGTGCAAATAGACACCTCTCTCTGGCAAGAAGCTTTTCCAGTTTGTTACATAAAGTTCTTCTCATGTTCCTTAATTCAATTACTTCATGAGGCAACATCAATAGTTATCAGCTTTTGGAGACCAGTTCTCTGATGGCCCAGCCTCACTGAATTCAGTGGACCTATGCCAACACAGGATGCTACCACAGAGTCAACACCACACACCTTCCAGACAGAGATTATACAGTGGAAAAGTCTATGACAAATGTATAAGATCACCTTAGTAAGATCAAATGACACTGAAGCGATCTAGGTAAGGAAATATTTACCAGTCAGAAGTTCAGATGAACTAGAGTATACTGCCTTGAGAAGGTCAATGGAGACTGCCTTTGTTCCCTACTGTTTTACTGAAAATTACATACACAATTAAAACCAGGAAAAAAATATTACATTAAAATCACACAAGTTTCAAAAAAAAGTCAACAAGTTAAACACAAAGGAGATACGATATACCATAACACACAAAGACACCTAAACACAAACACATTCAGAAAACAGTTACTCTCATTTCAACTCGACATCAGTAAAACCATCCCCATTCTTCTACTACTCTCAAAGAATCTCATTTAAAACAGATTTACAAAGGGGATCTAGTTTAAATTCTTTGGCAGAGAATCAATTCTGGAAAGCTATTTTGTGTTCTATGAGAAAGGTCAAAAGCCTTGTTAAAATTGTAACAAAGTTTTAATGACTGGAAACTTATGTTTTGTATCACTGAAAACTATAGAGCAGAGTTTCTATTTTATTGCCAATCTACAAAAGTAGAAGCCTACCAGTAAGAAGCTCAGTATATTTAGATTTCTAACTTAATGTTCTGAGAGACCATACATAATTCAATTTTCATAATAAATATTTTAAGAAGTCCTACATTCCCCTTCTACACTATGAGCTTTCAAAAAAAGGTGGAGGAGCACTAAGAAAATACCACAATTTATTCTTTGGACTCTACTCCACTGTCAGTTGTGAATCATCTGTCAATTATTTATCTTTTACCTCATTTCCTGAAAAAGACAAGCAGTGGTAGGTTTTCCTAGCTTTCTAATACCCAAACAATCTGCTGTCACTAACAACTTTTACCTCAAATCATCTCCTACCTTAGCATTCTATTGTCTTATTAATGGATAACTGAAGTACAACGTAAAGATAGCAAATTATACAAACAAGCCTGTGGCCAAGTCGTGATTTCTTACATCTCTATCTTAGCCAGTCTATCCACCAGTTCCTCTTGTTACTAGGGCATGCCCTTAATGACTCTACCTGCACAATACAACTTCTATCAACTGTTTGCCTTCACATATCACTCACTCAAGTCTTTCCAGATCCTGTGAATATTCCCAGTCCTCAGATACAGTGATGACCAGGAGGATCTCCAACCTATTGTTGGAGGCTTCCTGCTTCCCATTTTTCCCACACAGTTTGCAATGCTTACAGATTCTCAAAAATTTATCATTAATATAGAGATAGTTCTCTTGCCACTTATTCAAGACTTGCATATAAGTTTGAGATGAAAACACAAAGTTTGCGAGTCAACCAATGCAGTACTCTCTTTGGCTATTACTAGTAATCACTATCTAAACTACTCTAGCATTAGGAGAGAATTCTGCATCGTATAAAAAGGTAAACTATCATTATGTAATCTACCTTTCAACTAAAAAATTGCTGATTAAGTCAATCTCTTATTGATAGTCTCTATGGCAATAATTATTCCCCATAGCAAATAATGCCTTCGGCATTTAAAAATGTCTCCCTCTCCCATCTGACTTGTCTGTGTAATAGGGATTCTAGATCTGTTCTACTTAAAAATCAACATAATACATTAATACAACTGCTGGAAAAATCCTTATTTGTCAATCATTATTTTACACTGTATAGCATAAAGAACATTGCAGAGTTGCATTACTGTATAGTACATACCCCATGTTCTTTAGCAGCCATAACCACTTTTGAAAGAATATCTTCTTCAACAAATGGCCTCACAGCATCATGGATAATCACTACTTCTGGTTTCTGAAGCAGATGGCTGGAAAATTTATTCTCTGCAAATACTTTCAGTCCATTGAAAATTGATCGGTGACGAGTTATTCCACCTTGTGCTATCATAACTCTTTTGTGGCCATATTTTTCAATTATAGACTTCATTGTTTCAATATTTTCAGGAGAGACCACCACAATAATGTTGGAGATCCAACCTATCCTAGAAGAAACAGTACAAAAACAGAGAAAGCAGACATGAACGGCTAAACAAAAGTACAGGTATTTCCATGAAACAAAGAGATTCATTATCAAAAGAAATTCAAGGTGGCCAAATAAAGCATCTCTCAATATACTCAAGTCTATGTTTTTGTGTGTTTATTAGCACTCAATCCCCAAAGGGAGAGCTACATGAGTGGATCTCTACTGATAGATACATGGATGTCAACCAAAGTAACCAGAATTCTGGGAAGGGACTTGCTTTGGACCTGCAAACAACCAGTTTGCAGAGAAGGAAAAAAAAAAACCAACCCCTCACCAAACCCCCAGACCTGTTACTTTAACTTTCTCTAAATTCAGTCTTCAGTAAATTGGTAAATCCTGGGACCTGTAATACTCCATGCTCTACTGTGCAGTACACTGTGTACAAATGAATAAGAAGATCAAGAAAAACTGAAACAAGGATCACTTACAAGACAGGCATGAGCAGTAATTGACAAGATTGCTAATGAATCAAAACTGTCACACTTGACGGGAAACATTAGGCTGGGAGTTTGCAAAAAAATATATATTCAAGGGCTTCTGCTCTAGGAAGCTAGCAAAATGTAAAAACATAGCTATGCTAAGTAAATTTAATATGAAAAACATATTTTTAGAGTACTTCAAGCTCCAACTGTTGGTAGCAGTCTAGCTCTGCAATTAAGGGGGTGGCATGGGGGTAGAATGACCCACAACCCACAAGATTAAAACCAGTCATAACTGAAGTTAGGCTGAAGTCATACTTGTGTCAAAGGACCCAGGAGTACAAGTCATAGTCATATGTGGCATACTGTACTTCAAAATAATGAAAATACCTAATTCAAATCCAGCTATTTAAGTGTCTTATTTCCTAAATGCTATGTAAAGAGCATTAAAAAGGATTTAAAATTGTTTTGTTTCCCTCCTGTGTCTCCACAGATGACAGAAGGAGAGGTGCACGACAGACAAGAAACTCACCAGACAAGCAATGATTACAAAAACAATTTACAATTTACTATAGTAAAACTACTCATGTGTAGCCTACACATCCAACTAGGAAGGGAGACAAGTATGGTATGTTTTATCAACTAGTAAAGCTATTGAAACTAATAGACACAAGACAGACTAAGGTACCAAATACTTCCAGTTAGAGAAACAGGAGTAAGAAATTTACAGTTCAGAAATATACAGGCTCAAGCTATTGGTTTTTGCAATAACACATGAGAAGGCATTGCCTAGGAACTATCCTTACTCTGAAAGCCAAGTCATCTGTCATACAAACCACTCCCCTAGAGCTATGTGAAACAACAGAGCATCTTCCATCTTGTATTTTTTTTTAATTAATAGAACTCCATGGAAAATTATTTTAATGAATTTTAAAATAATTATTAAAAATAAAATAAATGGAAGTGCTATTAGAATTTTTCTAAAGAAAAATGCTTGTTCTTCTGTTCATTTTATTATTAACAAAGGCAGCAAATACAGCCAAACCAACATATTCTCAGAATTTTTAAAGTATTGAAGTTGTTCAGATGTAAAATCTTATGTCATATGGTTTCAAGTTTCATTTCCAGTTGTCACTCACCACAGGTTCATCAAAAGGTTTTCAAATTTCTCAAATGAATCCTGGCAAAGTCTTACATTTAGCCACAAAACTTAGCACCTCTGCATGACTTCAACTCAGAACTAGGGCAAACTAATTGGATTCATCTCAGTTCTTCTTTTGAATATTGAGTCAGTCATTTAAATAATGCAAAATTCAGAGCTATTTCACACTAAACAAGAATAAGAACTCTGCACTTAATATATCCAAAAAGATTATAGCCTTGCACAGTTCCTAAAACCAGTGGACAGCCTGCACATTCACTAATGACTGTGTAAGAACACAGATATTTCCCATTCTGGAGTCAAATGAAAGAGATTAGGAAGCAACTGGGTAGTACACAGCACCTTCTGAGAAGAAGACAAGAGAACAGAAGTACTGGCCAGCCTAGGATAGATCTCTGCATGGGGCAGGGCGGTGGAATGGCTCAAGGCCTCCAGTGGTACAACACACCAAAAAGTACCAGGATGCGGTCACAGCTCCACCCTGTGCCGGGATAAACACATTTATAAACTGGAGTATGTCCTTAAACTCATTCTGGATTGATGGTCTATAATTAGAGCTGGGATTTAGAGATGCAGCCTACTCATAGAAAAGTATAAAGATTGATTAGACACAAGAACAGCTTAGGCTTTGAAGCCTAACACGTCTCACCAAAACAGATTTATAAAACTCATGCAAGCTACTAATTCAGTAAATTATGCTACATATTCTCACTGATGAGAACTGTGCACCACACAGGTGCTTACCCTTTTAAAGATGTGCTTATGGAAATGTTGCAAAGTGTTTTAATAAAGTAGAAAGATATCAGTATACACTCAATCTGGCAGTAAACAGATTTTTTTTTTCCACTCACATTGACACACCCTTTTCTTCAGAAAGATTTCATACTAAACTAATAAGCAGCTCAGGACCTGCTCAAAATCGCTTTAAATTAAATAGTAAACCCTCTTCTCATTTTATAACTGTAATATTAGATGAAGATAATGCAAAAGCTTCAGAAAGAATAAGCACAAGGCATGAAAACAATCAGAATGCTGCACTTCAATTTGCTTTAACAAGCACTAAATACACAGCTCTAGTGCTTCCATACAACATAGGCTGTAGTTCTAAGGTAGAAAGTCAGGCCTGATCAAATGAAACAAAGCTAACAACATCAGTTATAATCACTTTACAACTGCCTTGAGAAGAGCTTAATACTAGTAGAAGGAAAACAATGAGGCACAAAAGTACTATGTTTGTGTCACGTGCCTGTCCTTCTCATCATCTTCTACAGACAGACCAGCTGCCTAGTAGAAAGTAGTACTGTTTCATTAAATTTCAAACAAAAGTACGTACATTTATATTAGCCCAGCTAGAACTCAAAGTAAAGGAGCTTATTAACTCATCAACAGATTAAGCTATTATGGGACTTCACAGCACAGATTGCAGAGGAAATTAAATAAGCTGTGAGTTATGCTTTCAGACTATCACCTAAATAGCCTGCTCAGGTACAACTGTGACTGAGGTTTAACCCTCTATTAGTTCACTCACAAATCAGTGCTGAGCCTTAAATCTGACATGAGGCTTAAATATTCACACTCAGTCTCTTCCAACTCTTATCTATTTAATATAGAAACTATAGAAATCAGCAGGTGTATGAGCAAAACAAGGCCAGAACCAGGCAGTCACCACTGAGATGGCCCTTATTAGCGTAAGATATGATCTTTCACTGCCACAGAATCTCTTCAGAAGGACAAGTTTGTATTGTTTTTGCTGATCTTCTTGTTCAAGCACCAAATGAGAAAAAGTGTCAAGAACAAAATGCATTTGCAGAATGCAAATGTAACTTCCTTTTGCTCCATAACAACTTTGTTACGACTTCATTGATACATGAAAAAATATATGAATACCTATGCAACTTCTACAGTACAAAAACGGAAGCAGGGAGCGTAAGTCTGAAAAGTTTCAGAGGTACATTAAGGACATTTTGAGCATCTTGTGTACAGAAACCATTCCTTTTTTCCTAAAAGAAAATGTTCCTTATTAGTCAGACAAGATAACAAAGACACCTCCATAAAGTTAAAACAATTGGCTGTCATAATTTTTAGCTCATAAGCAATTTCAAGAATAAGCTAATGATAACTGGACAAAAAGAACTATCACAATAGATACATTTAACAAAACTGTAACTGTGTGACCTGTAGGGCCAGTGAACATGCATCAGCCAACCAGGAAAAACACTTGGCAAATAAACTACACAAGACTCTTTCGAGGAGACAATTCTTTAGATGCTTCCCCCAGGTGATGCTTTTTGGTATCAGGCCACCTGTTTTAAGAGACTGCATTACAGTAAATGAAGAAAACAAAGCTGTCTGAAACCTTCATGGAAAATTTTTATTCTGCCAGTAAACGTATTAACTCTGCTTTCCTCTTTTATAAATTCTCACTGCACTTTCAACAACTGGTGAAATATGAGCACAGCAAGAACAGCAGCAGCTTATTTATTCCACAATGATTTTAAAATCAACCTCTGCCTTAGCTTGGTTTTCTTTATATAGCTTTAGTAAAATGTGTGCATAGAGCTCAGATTCCTCCCTGTCTTAGAAAAGGAATTGGAAAGGTTCTATTCTAAACAAATTTTCACACACACAAAAAAAAAAATAAGGAAGAGCCCTACTAGTTTGTACAAAAGCAAAAGGAAGGAATGACATTCTAGTTCTGTTGAACTTGATGCAAAAGCCTTGCATAGCTCAACAAAAGCAGAAATAAATCCAATGGGAGAAACAGACATGTAAGTTCTCTAACAAACTTTAATTTTAGCCCCAAGGTAGGGCCTGACCTTCCTATCAACACCATCCCACTGACAATAAAAGCAATCATTTCTCCTCACCCTGCTTATTCTCACCTCCTCTTCCTAAGGGCATTATCTTTGATTATTATTGGCAAGCCAACATTCTACATGCTGTCATCCTATGCAACAGGATGCACTGTTTATTCATTCATGTCTGCTCTTGTCTTTTCTGCCAGTTTTTCCACATCAATATTTACAATTCTCACTACTTCCAGCTGAACAGTGTAAAAATCTTTTTTCTTCTGACTCTTAAAAAACACATGCAAAGCAGCTGCAAATTCTTGATTTGCTCATGTATTTCTGTCTATATGTTACTACATTTTTTCCATATTAAAGAAAGTTCAAAAATAGCTGCAGTAGCTGAGATAACAGTTCAATAGAAGTTATTACAGGCTAATGAGTCAATGATTCAGTCAATTACAGCAGGTAAACAGCAGACATCAGAAGATAGTATCAAGCTGAACACAGAAAATCTGCCACTTCTGGGTGATAGATTATGTGACAAACTGCAGTTCCTCAATATTACAACTTTGTGCGTATGTTCACACAAAGTAAGAACAAGGCACCTCCTTTGCAGTTTCAGAGCCAAAAGTAAAAGAGGAAAACAAAAGCCATTTCAAGCTTTGGAGTACATCTGTTCCCAACTCCCCAGACACACACATACCAGCCAACACTCCAGCTCAGTACAGAGGCGGCAGAAAGCTCTGCCTGTGCAAGCACTGGCACCAGTTACTGCACTCCTAAAGTTAAGCAAAAGCACTAGGTTACTCACACAATCAACTTGGGATCACACGCCTGGTTGGACTGTACAATTAGAATCCAGCTTTCTAATTTTCAGCTTTAGGACATAAATGTAATACTGTTGCTCAAAGAACTGTTATTTTCCCAGAGCTTACTGGCAGCAAAAATGAAATATTTTCTTAAAAATTAACAATGTTTTATTTTCCTACAAATACAATTTATTTCCCAAACCTCACTCTGTCATTTTTCCAGGTCTCCAACACACTGAGTGAGGATATTATTCTTCTCTGTAGATTCCCATGACATTTTGGCAGAAGTTACAGCTGTGACAAGCTTTGGATTGGAGGTTTTGCTTACTGACGTGTTTAGCTTTGTGACTGGCTGCTGTTGAAAATTAAATGAAGAAAACAAGTAATATTTCTTTCATAAAGTAACAAGTGACCTGAAGGAAGCCTCTCTGGGTGGGAATGGAAAAACTGTCCCAAGTTTGATGTTGTACAAGTTTCCATGAGTTAAGAACTTTGGGAGACGTTGGCAATTCTATTTCTTTTCACCAGCCTCCAGTCATCCCCATTTATTCTCTCTAAAATCCAGAGGTTTGGTTTTCTGCAAGTTACTGCAAAACATCTAGAATACATCTGATGCTGCACTCCTACCTGCAGTGTTTCAAGTGACACTAGATACAAGACTCACATTATGTTAACATTTGACAGTAATATATTAACTGTCAGTCACATGCCTAAAACTCAACAGTCCTATGGCAAGGGAAAACCTGACTGCTGAGATATCCCATTACTTAAATTCTTCGCTCCAATGTAAACAAAGAAAAGCTACACATGCAGCCTCACGCTGTGCGAGCTACCAGCTTCTAGCCCAGTAACTGGATCTTGAACCAAGCCACGGGGCCATTTCAGCTTCCAGCTGAGGCAGGGCCTCCACCCGCGGCCTACAATGGCAAAGCACAGTGCGCTGCTGGAGGCCACAGACTTCATCCCACCGTGAAGAATGGAGCTTTCTTCGAGGCCTCTGGGCACTATTAAGACCATCACTAATGTCTACGGCCAGACAGATCTTTCCTCAAGGTCTCTGGGTAGTATCAGGGCTGCCTCCAGAGCCACTGCAGCGACAGGAACCCTCCAGCTTCGAAGCCGAGGGCCTCGAACACCCCTCCCGCAGCAGTGGGGAGCGACCCAGCTCCAAGGCAGCGCTGGGGCGAGAGCAGAGCTGCCCGGGACGGCAGCGACAGAGCCAGGCTGGGACCGGGCACAGCGCCCAGCGCCCCGCTCCCGCCCGGGCCCAGCTCGGAGCGCCCCTGCGCTGCGCCAGGCCCACGCGTTCCGAGGC
>VZRW01008731.1:46596-93615 GCA_013398125.1 Aegotheles bennettii | reverse complement strand
AACTGCTTGAGAGAGTCCAGCGCAGAGCCACTAAGATGATTAAGGGAGTGGAACATCTCCCTTATGAGGAGAGGCTGAGGGAGCTGGGTCTCTTTAGCTTGGAGAAAAGGAGACTGAGGGGTGACCTCATCCATGTTTACAAATATGTAAAGGGTGAGTGTCAGGACAATGGAGCCAAGCTTTTTACAGTAATGACCAATGATAGGACAAGGGGCAATGGTTGTAAACTGGAGCATAGGAGGTTCCATGTGAATATCAGGAAGAACTTTTTCACTGTGCAAGTGACAGAGCACTGGAACAGGCTGCCCAGAGAGGTTGTGGAGTCTCCTTCGCTGGAGACATTCAAAACCCGCCTGGATGCGTTCCTGTGTGATGTACTCTAGGTGACCCTGCTCTGGCAGGGGGGTTGGACTAGATGATCCTTCGAGGTCCCTTCCAACCCTAGAATTCTGTGATTCTGTGAAGGTGAGCAAAACTAGCAGCCTCACCAATAAGAAGACAGAGTGCTCAGCATGAGTCAGGGTCAGGATCTGGCCCTCGTAGCCAGGCATAGTCTAGCGGTCACCCAGCAAGGTCTCAGTGAGGTGGCAGGTCCCAGGGCAAGCCGGGAAGCCAAGCAAGTGTGTGCTGTTCAGGGTCAGGGAAGCACCAGACCAGGTGCAGACACAGGGAGGCAGCAGTAAAGACTGTTTAATAGTAGCTCCCAAAGGAAAAGCAGGAAAGGAGGTTCAGGCCCTTGCTTCTAGCTTTATTCATAACAGCTTTTATTAGCGGAAGAGCTGCCTTTGGACTTGGCAAACTAAACTCCTTAGCTCAGCCAAGTAAACATCTTGAAGGTGTGTGCACTCAAGGCCTTAACACTGTCCTCTGACATTATT
The DNA here is from genome assembly GCA_013398125.1 of Aegotheles bennettii. Lineage (NCBI taxonomy): Eukaryota > Metazoa > Chordata > Aves > Caprimulgiformes > Aegothelidae > Aegotheles > Aegotheles bennettii. Next base: position 92,737 of record VZRW01008731.1, on the reverse strand, counting down.
TTTAGGAAAAAAATCAGTATCTTAAATGCAAGCAGTCCTAAAATGACCAGAGGCTTTAGAGTCTGCAGGATTTTTGTATCTATTCTTTATATCTTTGAGAAGCTAACTTATTCACAGCTTTTCAGGTTTCCCTTAGTTGTGTTAAGAGGAACCTAAGTAGAACACGTATGGAGACTTTTCTGAGGAGTAGGTCAGATTGAAAAAGCAGCATGAAAGGAAGTTTGTTGTGTCCTAGCTGGGCTGCTTTGCCAGTGCCAGCTGTGGACTGGAGTAAAATGATCCTATGGGATCACAGAGACGTCATAAGTAGGAGTCACACAATAGGAGTGAAGTGATCCCTGCTAGCAAAGGGATATCCTCAGTAACTGCAATATCAGGAAAGTCCTGGAAAATTGAACAGTACAGTGGAGAACATAGGCACGTTACGTGCAGAGTTGTCTTGACAGTTAAGACAATGAACAGAAATCACATCAGCTGGTACTGTGCAGTGAAACATGGGAGGGACTGATGCCAACAAAGGAAAAAAAAATAAATGAAAGCTTACAGATATGCCTTCTAGGTAATGGTGTCTCCAGAAGGTTCTGTAAAGAACAAATGTATTACCATGGACATTGAGGGGAAAGGGCATGTAAAAAAGAGGAAAGAATATGAGTTATACAGATTGCTGAGAAGCTTTTGGAATGGAGACTCTTTTCACCAGTGAAAACATTATCTTGAAGTTAAACTGCCTTCCTCACAGTGAGCTTTGGTCTCATTGTCTTCAGGACTGTTTTTCATGTGGGATGTTTTTTAGAAAATCCATTGGCTCAGAAACTGTGTTTACCTGTTTCTTTTCCTCTTCAGTGGGTCTTACATTTTATTTTCTTGTAAAGTATTTCTCTACACCTGATTCCTGACTGATGACAAACATTTATCTGTTATTTCTTTTCAGGACTTCCCAGTTTGCCCTGACTCTTCCCCTCTGTGTAGACTGCCATCCATTCAGCATCCCTTCTTTGTTATCAGATGCCCAAAATGAATTTTTCTTCTTAAGGTAGGCACCTCCAGCATTCTCAGTCATCTTGGATCACATAGATCACATGATTCTGACTTTTCTTGGAGCAGTTCTATACAAAAATGTTCGTGGCAGGTTGTTCTGCACCATTCCCACCGCTTCCTTTTTTTCAGTGTAACAAACATTCTGAATTCCTGACTCAGGTCAGGAATACTGCCATTGATAAAGAGCACAGACATTAATCTAGTCAAATGTAGCTGATTTTCCAGACTTTTTTCTTGTTTACATTATTATAGGGAACAAATTAAGATATTTTTAGTTCTCATGGCTGCTCCCACTGTACATTGGTTCTGAGGAGTAGGTAAGTAAGTAGGACATTCACAAACACGGCCTTTAGAACTGTTTCCCCCTTCCTTCTTGACATTATGGTTCTGTACCTCTTCCCCTACTCCAACAGTCTGTTGTGCCTAGTACCTTCTTTCTTGCCCAGCTGGTGTTTCCCCACTTCATTTCTTTCATGCATATTAATTATATTATTAATAAAAGGGCAGTAGAGATTGAGGAAAGATGGTCACATACCAAAATTGGTTCTAATTCTTGTTCTGAAGCCCATTTTCCTTATTATGCTAGGTGGACGAGGTTTGATCAGTCCAGAAGAAATTATATCTGATAATAGCTTTGATGTATGCAGACTTCAGCGTTATCAAATATGTTGTGCATTTATGGTGAGATTTGATGATCCAGACAAACAGTACTTCGAAGCTGCTTTTGGCTGCATTTGAACATCAGATGTTTCATAAGTTTCATGCTTTTCACCGTCCCTATGGGGTCGATCTATTCCTGTCTTGTGTTGATAGTATTTGTTAGTTCTTCAAGAAGCCCTTCAGTGTAGATTCTTGGGGCCTTGGTTAGCCGGAGTGTGTTACTGCTATTTCTTCTCTTATTTTCTGTTTTCTTAGACAATGATATGGAAGGAAGAGCATATCATTATCAATTTGTGCTTTGTCTTAGCATGAGTTAAGGATATTGGGATTTTCGGTTTTACATCTTTTTAATATTCACTTGATAGTAACATGCAATGAAACACAGTGGAATTTTGTTAATACATAATTTGCTTCAGTTCCGTTTTGCATTTTATATTGAATCAATCTAATATTTTAGTTACTGTGCATTTATATGCATGCTCATATGTAAGCATTCGTAATGGGATAAAAAGTAAAGTCACATATATTGGGAGAACAATTTTACATGCTTTTTAATTGGATAAAGAGGGACAGAGGCAACATTTTTGCCTCAAAGCAAGAGTATAGCAGGCTAATCCATCATTTCTGTGCAGGAGTATAACATCTGAAACCACAGTAGTAGTTTGCAATTATGCAGTAAATATGCCAATCATATGTTTGAAAAGTGGGTTTTTTTCTTTTTCTCGAAGAAAGAAGACATATACAAATTGGAATCAAATTGCAGAAGTGAAATTCACCTGAAAATTTAACAGCTGGGGAAAAAAATAATCTATTTCTGTGACTGAAACTTATAATGGTGTTTCCAGATAACATTAACTTACTGGAGTGGTAGAAATCATACTGAAAGGTTTTTGTGAAAAATTAGTAAAATATTAAAATTTCTTGTTTAAAAATCGCAGTTGAGTCTTCTGTAGATGTGGTATAAATTAACTGAGAAATTGTCTGTCCCTTTTTCAAATAATTTGTAAGCTCTTGAAGCATTTTGATTTTAATGCAGGCAAAATAAGATTAATTTACCTTTTCTTGACCAGTAGCAATGTTCACTATTGTGTGTTTTAAAGGGAAATGCATGCAATCAAGGAACATTTGGCAAATTAAAGTGAATTGTGAAAGCACGATTACAAAAAAAATACAATACTTCCTACTATGGAAGCGCAAGATCTATAAAAGACAACAAAAAGCTAAAAATACTTAAAATCCAAGAGCCAGTCTTGCAGCTAACATGGTACCTGCAGCATTCTGAGCAGTGATGCAGGCTTTTAGCCAGAACCTTGTGTTTGCAGGACTGTATTTCACTAATTTTATCCAGACATATGGGTTGTTACTTCAGTGGTGGCAAGCCTTAAAATGAACACCGAAAGCTGTAAGTAAGCAAGTGGAATGTCAGTTCTCTTTAGAGAGTTTTTCTGTTCCAAGTAGAATAGCAGTCTTGGCTTCCTTTAAGTCACCAGTAACTGTCTATAATTGTTGAAGTCACTGTTTACAGAGACAGACACAGGTTCTTGGCATATCTAAAGAGATTATGAAGTCCCCCAAAAGGTGGTACTTCAGGTTTTATCTTGCATGTCTATTGCCATTTGTAGCAGTTTACACGAGATCTCAGAGTCTGAGGCTTCTTTTTAATTTCTGTATCTATATATGAAAAAAAAAGGTTGAGAAAGCATAGTCTGGGTAAGCATTTTGTTTCCAGGTATTTTATTTCCATTCTCATTGATCACTAGGAAAAATAATCAAGTGACAGTTTGCTTTTATGCTCTTAACAATCTTCTACTTGTTGCCTGTGACTGAGATCTGATCGACCCTCCACATAGTCCTTTTGGGCTGACTTACATCTTTGCTGTCTCAGTCTTTGTTGCACAGCAGCTGCCTCAGAGCATTTGCTCTGTGGTGACAGTGGTTCCCAATTCAGTGTCATGTCATAGGGAACATACAGCTTGAGGCAGTATTATAGGCAGTGGAATTTTGAAAAAGGCAAAGCTATTTTCCCTCCAAATCATAATTAACACCTTCAGGGAAATCTTATCATATTTCATATAAGCATATTTTTATGTGTGTGTTTTTACAGATATGATTGCAAAGGGTTATTTCTTGCTCTGAGATTCTTTGATGAAAGATACTCTAGATGTGTGGAATACTTACATAAAGCATTGTGCTATTGATTTTCTCCTATTGCTATGTGGAACTGAGCATGTATTCAGCAAGGAAGTTCTTCACATGCATAACTTAAATAATGTAAATAGTTGACTATCAAATATCAAAGAGTACTTACATGTCTAATACACAGTGTGCGTTGAATCACCTATAAATCAGATTCCTAGGGGGAATTCTAAGTGCTGTTGCCTTCATACACAGTTCTGCAAAATAGTTCTGATATATGTTTTTGATTTTTGACAAAATGGTGTAACAAGCTGTAAATTTTAGTTAATGTGATAGAAGTGTTCCATGATTTTTAGTTTGTTAATAGTTGAAGTGTAAATAAAGAATATGAATGATACAAATGTAATGGAAGGGTGATCTCTGAACACAATGGAGTGTTTTCATACTTGCACGTCATTGTAGGTTCAGTGTTGAAAAACATATGTTGAATTTCAGGTGTTGTATCATGTGCTTTATGTCACACCTTAGGCATTGTTTTACGTGGCTCCAGTAGATAAATTTCTTCTAGAGTCTATAAATACTTGATACACAGGAGAAGCTTCTTGCTTATGTTCTGTGCAAGTGCTAGAGAAAAAATTGGCAGAGATCTCATTTGATGTTTCACACACATATTAAAGCTTCACCCTAAAATGTTATATTCTCCCTGGAGTGTTTATCCGTTCTGTACTCAATAATCCTTTAAGCTATTCATCTGGGGTATGGAAGATTAGTTCAAGAGCTACTGTGTATTTTGTGTACACAAAGTAGAAGAATTTAAAGATAATTACCCCATAGTATCTAATCCAATAATTCATGAGAGTGAGAGTCCCTGACTGGAGGAGTTCTGGTGAAATTCAGAAAGGTTAAAGACTTGAAGAAAGTCTTCTACTGCTTTGGGGAGTGCTTTGGCAAATAGATGATGAGCTGGAGGCCTCACGTAATTTTTCATTCAAAATAGTTGACTAGTCTTAAACACTTGGCTCCGGGACAGTCTTTATAGGTTCTAGGTACGTTGGTCAGATGTTAAGTAATGCCAGGGTTGGGTAGGCCTATCTGCTCAGCTTTGACATCACCATTTATTGTGCTAGTTTATGTGAATTGGGTTTTATGGTGTTCAACTGTCAGAATGCATCGTATGGTGACCTTAACAGAGTTTAAGATGTGGAAGTTGAGGGATGGAAATCCCAGAGGCTTTTTTCCACTGTCACCGTGACTCAACAGCAGGCACCAGCCATTAGGATAGTGCCCTATCATCCCAATAAAAAAAGAAAAGTTTCATTTATTCTGTTTTCACAGGCGTCCAGTTGTGACTGGAGAAACAGTTACCTCTGAGGAAAGACAAATGATGGTTTCCTTTTCCCAAAGCAATTGAAAGCAAAGATGAAAGCAGTCTATGAACTGGTTAAATATGTGGTATTAAGCCGCAGATGCCAGTGGTACAGAATGATGTAGTGAACATTAGAGAATACTTAGGAGCTTAAGTTAGATTTGGAATAGAGTTGGAATTTTCGCTGCTCTAAATCTTTGTTTTACTTTTGGTGTGTATATTCTCATGCCATGTTTTATTGCTTTACCATCTGTATTGTCTCCATGGAATGTTTGTGAAGGAATGTGAAACAATTCACCAAACTTAAAGTGATGGAGAGAATCAAATAACACCAATTCAAATCTGCAGATTTGGTGTGAATAGGAGAACAAGCTTTACTATTTATTACTACACTGAAAGCATTGCTTCTACGCCTCTTGTCATGTTAATAATGGTCCTTATCCTTAGAATGCTAGGAATGTTACTCATTAGTCCCATGTCTGAAGAACACACGTAAGGAGAAGCAACTCAGTTTGCCAGATTTTTTACAGGAGGAATTCCATCCATGTACATTTTTACTTAACAAATAAAGACTGGTCCTAGCTATATGATCAGAGACTGAAATTGCAGCAGGTAAAACAAGATACTATCCAACACAAATATTGGACTTTGCCTTCATTGTGGATTTGTATGGTACACATTAGACAAAACAATCATGGAGCTGGTTCATTTTTCTGCTCTTCTTTTGAATTTTTAGTGTTATATTCTAACCTCTTTGGTAGTCTGTAAGGGAAGTGTTTAAAATGCAGCCTGCCTTGTGGAGAGGTTTGTGAATCTTTTTTCTCTTTCTAAACAGGTGCTTTATAGTGAGCAAAACCTGCAGGATGATAGTCCCTAAAAACAGTATTTCTGTACTAATTCTTTGCCTCATTGTTTGCTGTCTTGTCCAGTTCTAGCATGAAAATGTCAGATTGGAAAGGGGCAATCCTTTGATCCTGTTCTTTTTTTAGAAAGATTGTTACAGACCTTTCCCAACTGCAACAATGTGGCTACCTGTCATCCAGCAATATATAGAGACTCAGCCTGTTTAACATATACCACTGAGCAACCATCAAAGGTTAACCATTTTCCAACACACTAATCTAGCTGGATGCAAACCAACTATTTAATGAAAAATGCTCTGTGTCCTGTTACTATTTTTCTGAGTATTGCAGTCCAACTCGTCTTACTTTAGAAATTCTTCCTGACACTTAACTGTGCCAGTACAGTTGTGTTTTCACATACATTTTTTTCTTCAGTACTGAACACTTCAGAAAACAGATTATGTAATGCATCTTTCTTTTTTTTTTTTGGTGTTGAAACAGAATTGTGGGACAAGTAACGTGACTACTGGAAAGGAAAGAGTTTGATCATTTAGACACCATGGGAAAGAGAATTTAGATTTTGCCAGAGCCAGGAGTTTCAAAGTGGAGGGCAGAAGCAGGCAAATTTGCAAGGGGCTGCAATAGTTGAGTAGGTAAAGAGCATCACAAAGTAGTGCATTCTTAAGGTTCAAACAGTGGCTTGAATGGTCTGTCTAATTAGGGCTTTTATGGAAGAAGTATGCAAAAAAGTATTCAATTAAGCAAATAAAAACGGTAATCCATCTTAATTTATTCCTGGCAAAGAATGTTGGAAACATTTTCTTCTGGCAGAAGTGTCAAGATTCATAACGTATTACAAAAAGTTCAAAAGAAAACAGGGGGACAATAGTTGCAGAGCAACTGAAAAGGGTTTTATGGAAAAACTCACTACCTCTGTTCTTAATGGTCCTGTTCACAAAATCAGATTACTGTAATTTTACAAAGGTAACACTGAGCCAAATTCTTCAACAAGGAAGTCCAGGTGTGTGGTAGACTGACAGCTTTCTAAGAAATGCGTATGTGAACCTTTTCAGCTCAGACAGTATTCTTTCTCCTCAGAAAGAGGAGGCTGTGGTTGCCCAGCAGAAGATATGACCAATACAGTGAAACATGAGTTTCTGTGAAGGTGTCAGATTATGAAGTGTCCCTGACTTTCCCCAGTTCTGTATGGTATGTGTGGATGGTACAGATACAACGTGCTGTGCGTTCTTCCCTTGACGTGGGAAGAGAAGACAGAGACAGTCAGAAATGGTTATTTACCATGTGAATTTAGACTTAACAATCTATTGAATCGCAAGGGTAGCATGTGCATTGGCTAATGTTTGGCTTGGCAATCTGCAAGCAGAACAAGTTTTTTGAAGTCTTATGAAAAGTTGTGATGATCAGAAGAAAACGAAGGACATGGAGCACATGCTGTCCTCAACATGTAATTTTGGTCCACTATTTTGGTCCATTTGCTCTCCTTTCTCCTCTTCTAGACATACCCAGAGTCAGACATTTCAATATCTGAAAACAACAGATGAAGTGCAACAATACAACCTGGCTACTGTCCTGAAAATTGCAATAAAGATGTACAAAAACAGAAGTTTCAGCAGGCTTTTTCAGTGGGGGAAAAAAAAAAAGCAAGCGATCCTTGCTAAAACTTTTTTTTTGCAGCTTTACATTTTAGAAACACCCAGACCTCTGTTTCTTCAACCCATCCAAAAAAATAAATGAATAAATAAATAAATAAATAAATAAAATAATAATCTAACAAGCAGCAGATGTTTAAACTTGCTTCAGCTGCAATTAAAACAAAGCCTTTGTGCTACAGACTCTGTTTTAAAACTCTGCATAGTCCCTCCATTCCTCAGTGGCTGTTCTTGTGGTAGTTGTCTCCCTCAACCTCTCCACTGTTTCATATAAAAATACTTTACTGGTTAGCTCTTCTTTAGCCCACCAAAGCATTAGACTTCACGGACTGGTTTATGCTTTTACTAAGTTTCTTTGCAATTTCCTCACTAAGTCACTTCTCACTGGGGCTAACAAAACAAATCAAATGTGGAACTCCAGGTCAGAGCATGACTTTTCCTCTCAGTAGTAAAAAAAAAAATGCATCTAGTCAGTCTAAAAAGAGATTTAAAATATTTCTGTATCAAAAAGCAAGTAAGTAATAGTAAATATAGTTTGGAACAGCTAAGGGTTTAAACAATGAGAAAATGGTACACTATTGTAGAACTGCTAAAATAGAGAAGAGGACAAGAAATAGAATAAGTGTTCCAACAAAGCATTTTTAGGTGATTTAGTATTTTTTTTACTTAATTAGATGCTAACAAAGATAATTTTTTGACAGCTGTTGTCTTTTGGGTTTAGTGAACAGAACTATTTTGTTGTTGCAGTGTATTCTGGTTTAGGCCTCTTTTCCAATGAGCTGCTTTTTTTTTCTTTGCATTCGTGAAATACCATATTCTGCAAACAGCCCTATTAAAGTAAGTGGTCCAGCTTTTCATTTATATTCAGACATCCTCTGTACTTCTTTGTGGTTGTACGGAGGCATTAACAAGGCCTGAACTCCAGCTAGATAATGTATCTCTACCTCATTCACTCTAATATGTTGTCAAACCAAAGTGAGTTAAAAAAACCAAACTCCCCAAATGGAGTTACAGTCCAGTATTTGTAGTAATTTTTTCTCAACAATTAGTAGAGACTAGATATTTTCATGCATGTAGTTTGATGAGCATGAATTAAGAATGTAGAGTATTTTCTTGTCATGGAAGTACTGAGGAAGGTAGATATTTGAATATTAACTTGGTGGCAGGCAATATCACTTGTAAATCACACCTTCCTGGTGTGTCAGTCCACATAAGTCATACAATGAGTGGGCTGAAAGGCTGGATGTCTTTCAGAAAGATGCATGGGCAGGCTTTTTGTTATAGGGGAGAAGTTCAGGCAAAATTAACAAATCCAGTGACAGAATGTCTGCTTGACTCATAAATCTCTAGAGAATTTTCAGTTTTAGCCTGGAGCAATGTTTATATGTATGTCAATGAACTTAAAATCAAAGCCCCTTGCCTGGCCTACGGGAAAGGAAATGCATCATGAGAATAGGATACCTTCCAACACTAAGGATTCCTTATAATTTTCCACTGAACACCTCCAGGTTAATACTGTAGCAACAAGACTCTCACAGTGGAATGTGTTGAACAGTCCTTTCTTGATTAATGCTGTACTTCTTCAGGAAGGATATAAAGGTCAAGGTTAGGAGGACTACAGTGATTTACTACCAGAAATCTGTTAGGTATTTTGAGGAGTGTTATTCAAATGTCTGCTTTATTTCCAAATAAATGACTGAACTTGGATTGGGTGGTTTTTATTCCAAAGCTGCTGTAAAGAGAGAACAACAGATTTGTTCCTATTACTAAAAAACAGAATAAATAAACTCTTCAAGGGCCTTTCTAGTCTAGACTGCAAGTGTCAGGCCCTTCTGACTTCCACAGTTGATAACGTCTTAATGACACCTACTATCTACCACTGCCTCTACACAGTGTGCCTCTGAGTGCAGCCATGCTATCAAAACAATCAGCATCTGGATGAGTTTATTTTTAGGGTTGTCTAAGGAAAATTGATTTCCATTCATTATAAAACAATTTACCCCATAGCTGGGAGCAGTTTTCATCAGCTCAAAAGTAATGAAATAATTATTGCAGATTAACAGATTTTTTCTAATTTATTCACTTTTAGTTTTCTAAAGAAGAAAGTATGAGAACTTATAACATTGTTAGGTTCTTTTTAAGATATTTGAAACACTTTTTAAGATGCCCATAGATCTGCCCATACAATAGGATATTATTGAAAAAGCCAAGTTCTACATATTCTTAGTGTAATAAATCTAGACTATTTAGTGGTCTAACTTGTGTAAAAACTTATCTGATCTGCCTCTACATTGCACTTTTTCAAAACATTTACCTGCTTCTTGTATCTATTTGGCTTAATGTTTCAGATGAAAAAAAAAGAAAATTCGAACATGTTTGTCTTTCCTTTATAACTTTGAAACAGACATAAGATGTAGTATCATATTTAAAATTCTGTCAGTTTAAACAGTACTATTTTTCTCATTGAATCTTTGAGAAACTTTATCAAGATTCTTCACAATAAAAACAAGAGCAATGGCCCATATCCTACCCACTGCAACTTTACGTCTCAGAGACTCTCCATATAGAAAAAACTAGTTGGGTGTCCTCATGTAATGCCTTTTGTCTGAATCCTTGGATAGACCCCTGTGAGTTCACATGTAACAGGCTGAAACAGAAAGTGGATTGTATAGGCCAGATTGAAGCATTCAGAGCTAGGAGATGAGTCACAGAGTAACATTATTCCTTAAGAAAAATCAAGATTATATTTCTAACACCATTTTCTTGCAGATCTTCTCCGCAAAAGGCCAAAGTCATTGGCCAAAGAAGAGACCATTGCTAACTCAGGTGGCATTTCAAATTTAAGTTGCTGCTGATGGACAAAGCTCCTTCTGGCTTCCCTCATGTTCCCTCAAATATGCTAGACTTAGAGATGGGCCCCATGGCCTTTCTATAGCATGTTCAGCAAAACTTCATGAAGTCATCTTCATGGAAGTGTGTCAAATTATTCTTCAGGTAGTTCTGCAGAAAAAGACAAACTGGGAGTTATGATCTCTACTGCTAAATGCACTCTTATTAAATGTGCATATTGTTGCTACAGTAAAGCTTCACTGGCTGTAGAAGAGTCACAAGCAAGACATGTTTTTTTCACCATTCTTGTTTCTGGAAGTCAAACACAGAACAGGCAGGGCAACTTTACTGATGTGTCATGAGTATTGGCTTTGAAAATACTTTTGGTTAAATTTTGATCCATTACTTTAATCTTTTGTGTTTTACCATCTTGAAGAAGTAGCTGGAGAACAATTTTCAAATGGATATTTGGCATTTGGGAACAATCTTTCCCTCATAAAATGGATTGAATGAGACTATAATGTCTGTTAAAATAAAAAACTAGTATATCTGTAGGTCCACTGGACTGATATACCTAAGAGCAATGTCATGTCATCTCTATCCCTGGTAGCTCCTTTATTCATCATCTATCCTCTTAGGCTTAAAAAAAGCACCATTAAGATCAGAGAATTTAACTGTAAATGGTCTCTGATCTTATTGTTCTGATATTTTCATGATCACAGAACTAAACTTGAAACAACAAGGTCATTAACACAATGTTTATTAACTGTACCACCATGTAGATCTCTTTAAATAAATATTTTTTTAAACGTATATATCTTTCTTACATATAGCAGATTTTAAAGAGAATTCTTGAAAGTAGCTTTGAGGAAAAATTACTAAATTTTGTCCATAAAATTTAGGATTTGGTAAGTCAGGCAATAGCAGTGATTTTCAAACAGTTCTACATTAACGACCCAGGAAGATCTCTGCCAAGAACTTCATGATGAATCTTTTGGAGTTAAAATGTGAAATGGAATGAGATAAATGAAGGTCAAAGAGAGCTTGTGTGAGTCCTTATCAGGCAAGACTTTTCATTGCTCTCTTCTTGTGTAATCTCTTCTTCAGGTGCAAATGGGCTGTAAAAGTTAATGATTTAAGGACTGCAGAATCCCATGATGAAATCTTACCCATAGTATTTCAGTATCATTTGAAAGATTCAGAGCAGGCGATTCGTGGACTATGTGTTGAAAGGTAGATTGCTTACTACATATTTCCTGATACATTCTGTAAGAATTTGTGGATAATCTGTAGGACTCTATTGGATCTATGGGAAAGATGAAACTGCATGTTACTTTTACCATTAGTCTTTGACTTAATCATCACTAATGGAAAGAAAAAAATACTGTGGTGTCTTACTTGCTTGTAAAACTTCCTAAATATACACCACTTCTGCAATGTACAACTTGAGAACTGTTAAATAAGAACCTGGCTTGGACCATTGATAAGCGCCATCTGTTGAACAGCCATGTAAGATTTTTACATCCAAAAAGAATCCAAAGAAAGATTGTTTTTATGTTAAATATCATGGATATGGTTTTTTTAACCAAATAATATGCTCCCACATTTTAAGATTAAATGTTGTGGCTGATTAAAATGTGTGCATTTTCATACATAGAGCCAGACAATATAGGTTTTTTGCAGTGTTTATTTTTGTAAAAAAAAAAATAATAAAGAAGAAACCAGTGAATTTGAAAGGAAGTCATCATATCTGTCTTTTGATTGCACACTTTTAATCAAAAATAATACAGAGTGGAGAATGAAAAAACCAGGTTTTATGTTGCTACTTCAAAATAATACCTAAGTCTACGAATGTTCAAAATGAAAATATATATACCAAGAATGCTAAATGTCTATTTTACATTATCTACAAAATGTATGTTCTAATACAGCCAGAAATCATAGGAAAATACTTTGATACATGAGAAAAGCTATAAACATAAGAACATTTCAGAGGGAAATAACACACATAAAAGCTCATTAAATAATTACAACAACAAATAAATAGTTTGTCCAGCTTTACTTTTTGATTGCTGCCATGCATATTGTAATTTTTGGTATACTGAGAGAAAAGAAAGGTCAGCATGCAAGGCTTATTTTTTAGAATTAATCTGAAAGCAGATACTAGGTGTATTTTTAAGCTGTTGTCAGAAGTTCATAAATATGATATAGAAGGCAATATGTTACTGTTCTTATGAAAACACACAACAAAGCATCTTTTTACAAAATAGACTTCAGTGAGTATTCATGGCAAATGTTCTTTGCCTCCATGGCTGGAGAAAATGTAAAAGTTTATAGTGTGGGTTTGGAAGGCTTGTGTTATTCCCCATCTTGAGCATTTGAAAAATCACCCAAAAGGTCCATATGCTGAGAATGCCCCTTTTGATTTTGGTCAAAGCAATAAGCATATAGTGTCAACTGAGAACACAGCAATGGCAGACTTGTCTTTAAGCAGTCAAGAGTGGTAAAGCAAATGGCTACAGGTGAGTTCAGTTTGGCAGGAGGAGAGGGAGGTGAGAGAGGAAAGAATGTCTGACTTTTAACTTGTACTATGTTTGCTGGATTTACTGGCTCTTTTCCTCTCTTTGTGATGCTGGATAGGTTTTGCTTGGGAGGTTCCCTCAAAATTATGGCTGGACTCATTGTGCTGCCTGGTGTATCGCTTGCACTTGCAGGCTGTGACCACGGTTATTTTGTAGGTTCTTATACTTCCATCCTGGCACTGAAGCTGGATCCTCTGGGTGCGAGTTTTGTCATTGACACATCTCCACTCCTGTGAGCTCCGCCTGCTCCAGTACTTGGTTCCATAACCTCCTCCAATCCAGTTGGGGAGCAGTGGCAAAGGGAGGCATTCACCAGCACACACCAGCTCCTTCAGTGGATTGATGCTGGTGCACTGGCCATCTGAAATATACTTGGTGGATCTCAGTTCCCGGCAGCCAACTTGAACACGATCTGCAGAATGCACAGAATAATAAACACTGAGATTCAGAATGGAGAAATTTCCTTAACCAGTCATTTTCACATTAACAAGCTATGTTTTGCAGAAGTTAAAATCGGCTGTAATCTTTATAGGACATCTCTTTACTGTTGTGTCCCCCAACACGAGGGCCTCAAGCACTGATGGTATCTCTGGGTATTACCACAGCGTAAAGAATCATAATGATATGCACTTCAGTAGTTGTGGTAGAAGAGGCAATTTTATTCTCTATCCTTCTCAGGGACATACCTTTTAGAAGAGAAAAAATACCCCAAGGGAAGAAATGTTTCCTGCTTGTTCTCAGTCTAGGGAATCTGTTTACAACAATTATGTTGGATCATTAGCAAGGGGGAAAATAGTGTTTTGGAAACTGGTTATATGTTTTTAAATGAATTTCAAACGTGTGTTTCTTCTCATTCCACGGTCACAGTGGACTCAGTCTCCCATGAACGCTGCTTCTGTGAACAGATACTGCAGAAGTGATAACAGCTGGAGTTACCAGGGAATGCTGTTCTGCATGCGAAGTTTGAATGGTTAGCAGTAACGATTTCAGAATGTTCCTTTTGCCCCCAGGGTAACACCATCTTTATATCGGTAGTAATCTTTATATTATATGTAGCATAGAGGATCCTGCAAATTCTCTCAGGCAACTGACATAGAATCAACATGCAGAGCTTCTCACCCAGGCGTGTTTGTACCCGCCTGTATGTGCAGCTCTGCACTCTGCAATAAACACAACTGTTTATTTCAGTAATTTCACTTTGAAATAAACGCCCACAGTGCACTTAATTTTAATAAGCAATCTTTACTGGCTACGCTCTCCCTCTTTCTGAAGGACAATTACGGCACAGATTCTACACACAATGCAATTAACTAACGCCTTTAAAATAGAAGTAATTACTAGAAACATTTTAGAGTGAATCATAAAAGGCTTTGAAGGTACATCTACATATCACAGCTACGGGCTGCTTCTGTTTCTACTTGGATTTTTGGAAGCAAGTTTTCAACAGAGACACTGAGTTAAGATTACTTCGCCCTGTCCCCTCATGTCTCGGGGTGGGCAGTCAGGGGGACTGTAAATCTGCAGGCTGATCGAAGGCACTGCTTGCGGGGCTGTTCTCCTGCCTTCCTTGCAGGAAACATTCAAGCTTGCCTTCCTGCAGCTGCACTCAGGAATGTACCTGGAAGCAGCTGGCCACAGATTTGAGTTTGTGTCTCCTGTTTTTCTCTTTCCTGGCTCAGCTTTTCTCCAGTGACAGCTCGTTGACAATGAATACCTGCTGGCCTGCTCCGGTAATCTCATAATGATGAGATGTTTCCTGTGCACTTAAACCCTCAGCATTCATAGAAGCTGACACACCTGGCTTAGCTGAAAGGTATCGGTGTCACTTTTTGTCTTCACTTTCCAGGGATGACGCTATTTTTATCGAGGCGTTGTGGGTGGGTTGGTGTGTGTATGTCTCCGTCTGGATTTATTTCATTTCAAGGAGGCGGGCAGGGGAGGGAACAGATAAGTCAGCAGAAGGTTTCCAGATCCCCATGTATCTGACATACATACATAAAGCTCAGCAGGAAAAGACTAGATACAGAGGGGCAAGTTAGAGCAGAGATCGTAGGTAAATTATGAGCTGATTTGTTTACTTTCGCTGGAGGTGTTAAGCAGGTGAGTGCTACAGCGGGAAGTAAAACTAAACAGCGGGAACCAAATTCAGAGTTTTTTATTGCATTTGAAAAGAAGCCCAGACACCTCCCCTGCCCACAGTGGGAGGGCGAGTTAAGAAAGCGACCGCTTTGGAAATGCTTCTCACTCCTTTTCCTTTCTCTTGCCTCCCCGCCGGATAACCCATGGAACCCGGCGCTCCCGGATGAACCTCCCCGAGGAGGAACCTGCCCGAGAGAGCCGGTCCTACAGGCTCACACGGGGGAGGGCGGCTCGCTCGGGGGCCTCCCGGCGCGGCAGATCCCAGCCGGGAGCCAGCGGCATCTTCCCCTGCCCCCGCTCCCCCCGCACTCGGGGGGCAAAGCGCGCTCCGGGCGCCGCGGCTGCGGCCGGGGGGGGACTCCGCGGCCGGGGGGGCGAGAGCTGCGGGACACGGTGGAGGTGCCGCCGGTGGGATACTCACTGTTACGGTCGGATCCAGTGCTGGTGTAGTGCCTGCCTCCATTCCTGGCTTGATTCAAGGTGCTGTTGCTGCTCGGGCTCGCTGCAGCAGGTTTAGCGACGTGTGAATAAAGTATCTCTGTGGCATCGTTCTTGAAAGCCGAGTAGCTTTTCGTGAAGATGCAAGCTAGGAGAAAGCCATAGAAATGAATGGCAGGGAGAAGCATGGTTGGTTCAGTCTCTGTCTGACAGAGCTGGATGAAATCTTTGTCTTCTGCTTCTGGGCAACTCTGAAATTGCTCTTGAAGGTTTCCTTTATATATTCAGAGAGGCTTGGCATTCATTCAGGTGTAAAGTTGTGGATAGCTTCAGAATGAAAACCCGCAAAAGGGGTGGGATCCCTACATGAGCCTCTGAAGACCTCTTACCAATAGGAGAGAAGACTGCAGTAAAGGAGGAGTTAGATGCACTAATTGCAGGATTCCTATTTGGGCTTTTGAGGGTATCAGAAAACTCTTAGGCACCACACAGCAACATTTGGGCTGAGACCTAGAGGCTGCCAGCTTTGCCCTGCCATTCCCTATGGCCCTGCATGCCTGGCATTTTTGTGTGAGGTGACGAACACGGTGTCAGAATCAGTCTCTCTTGCTCCTGTTACACGAAGTTACATCCCCTCTTCTTGAATGTGACTTTCAGAAAACTTGCCAGCCCTGTAAGGATGCAAAAGTTTATATAACTCACAGAAGACCGCTAGTTACACTAATGCTGTCTGCTATATGCCAAGATCACTTAAAAAAAATACTGTGAATAATTTAAAGCTGCCTCTAGATGCTTTAAATTATGCTGCTTTGATCAACAAGGAGCACTGCTAGAGAAACTACTTGTTTTAAGGGAATATTCCCTCCCTGATGTGCAGAGCTACAAGTATGTGTTTCTGGATTCCCACGCATAAAAAGCATTTCCTCTAGGCTCCTTAGTACAAACAGATCCATATTCATAGCCTCTCACTATGCTCATTCACCAAAGTAGTCTTTTTTAGGTTTGTACATCGCCTAGAGCATTTTTATATTTTTAATGTATTCTTTCGTGTGATAAAGAAAACAAAGAGTTAACAATAGTCCTTAATTTGACATACTATTTCATACTATGTCAAACACTTACTTGATTTTATATACAATTACATGGCCCAAATCCAAGCACTAGTGTAAATCGAGATGCTGTCAGTAAGCCAATGCTTGTCTGCATCATGGTGAATGCTCTGTAGGTTTTCATTATAAATAAAACAACAGTGGTCAGCACTGAAAGCTATAGTGTTCTAATTAAAAGGAAAGTTTTCTTGGGAGAAAGGACAAGCATGCAGGAGGCCACATTATGGGAAGGTTAGACTCTAATCTCACTTACACCCTTTGTAACTGAATTGATATCTGTAGAGTAATTCTAGGTATTTATTTTTTTTTTTTTCTCTGTAATGAAAGCAGTAGTGGAACACAGGGCAGTTACCTCTACTGTTGGGGTCAAAATCTCAGTCATTCAGAGGAGACAATTTTGTTTCATCCTAGTCACAAGCAGACAATTGTCTGTATCAGCAACACTTTCCTCTTGCATCGCTAAGAAAGTTACCCTGGATTTCAGCAGCAGTAAGGACAGATCCACAGTAAGTGACAAATTGATAGCTTTTGCTTAAAAGACAGGGGGAAAACAGGAGCGTCAAAAGGTGAAGTGAGTTTTACTGGCAGAGCTGTGTGTGGGGAAGTTGAGTTGATTACCTGCATCTATTATGACTAGCCCAACCCAATTCTGGAATAACAAGAATGTTGCAGCACAGAGTGAGATCGCAGAGTAATGTATGGAGGAGTGGGATCACTGCTAACACGTGACAAAGCTCCCAGTTCCACTCTCATGGAACATCTTATTTAACCACAAAAGCAAAGATGTGCATTTTACCCTACCTTTAAAAGAAAGTAGGAAGTGAAAGTTTCCTTAGGCAAATTATCAAAGTAGACACGTACATTACAGACCATTACTATTTAGGCATTATTTTCCTCAGCCTACAGCTAACCAAAGGTCTACTTTATCTGTGTTGAAGTCCTATTTAATTTTTTCATATTCACAGATCATATAGATCACACTTCTCACCTTCCCTGCAGGATAGTTTCTGTGCTGAACTAAGCCAATATAATTAAAAGCATGGAACCCATTTTCCGGTTATCCACAGTACCTGTGGATACCAGTTAGGGGACCTCTTCCTAATGGAAAGATTTTCCCACATTAGATGAGACTTGGGAAAGTCTGAAGTTTCCTTGAGAGTTGTTTTCTTTGAAATAAGGTGTATAATCTTCTCACAGGAAAAATGTGTGGGAACTTGGAGTGGCTATAGGACTGGGTCTGCAAGCAGCTTGCTAAGCCTCAACATTTTCAGCTTTCAATGAAAGCTAAAAATCATTCTTTCAAATTTGGGCTATATGAAAGCATGAAGTTTGTCACATACTTCTCTTGGCCTTGTCACTTAGAGAAGGAAGACTTCAAGATAAGCCTCTTACAGCCTTTGAAAAGGAAAATTTTGACCCTGAATTTGCCACAAGAAAGATAGTACAGATTACCTCATTTTTTGTGCACTAGACAGAGAGTAGACATTTAAATTTCATTTGTATTTTCCATTTGTTACAAATATTGTATGAAAATTTAATGATTTCAGTTCCTCGGTCAGTACAGTCGGCCTCCCTGATTTGAAAGGTCAGCAGGCTTCTGAGCCGTTTGTCAGTTAATTTGATTTATTTGTCAAACCTAGAGCTTCCAGTCTTTCACTTTTTCTGAGTCTTCTTGAGAGAGATTAGAAGTTGTGTGAGGGAAACGGATGCTGGTCAGCCAAATTTTGTTATTCTTCCTGAGTGAACCTCACAATCAAAAGCTGTTTCTTAATGCTTAGCTCAGAATGGGTTCCTACTCTTAAAATATTTTTTGCCTTAATTAGTTAGATGATTGGGATAAGTTCTCAAAGAAAGGCTATAAGCTACCTTTGTAGCCTCCAAAATAGGCTTAGGCAATGTATAGTCTGTCCTGATCCTAGTCAGATTCAATGCCTTGTGTAGTACAGTGCTCTGTGCTTAATTTCTAATATTGGCCATAAGGAATATATTACAGAAGGTCTTTGAAGTCTGTACTGGCTTCCTTTTTGCCTCTGGGCATAACTCAGGATGTTCTTATTGATCTATAAAACCCTATATGCTTTGAGTCCTAGGCAATAAATTCTCTCTCCTTTATCTTCCATTATGACGCTTAAGATCAGCTGGGGCATACTGACTGTATCTGAGTGTCTGGAGAGGCTGAATGCTCAGCGTGAAGGGCCCGGGAGATTGGATTTCCCTGCTCCTATGGATCCATGAGAGCTCTGTTCTGCTGCTTGGCATGGTGTAGAGGCCATTGTTCAGTCAGATCCTTGAAAGGTGATTGTGGGGAAGGCGCAGGAAGAAACCTGTTAACTAGATTGATTTAAAATTTTTGTACATATGCCATGGCATAAAGTGCTACATTTAAGTACATGCTTTTTTCAACTTACCTGCTTCTTGTATCTAAACAGCCTTGCTTCTGAATAAACCTAAACACAGTGGTAAAGCCATCCATCACTCTTCAGAGAGAATGGTATCCAGAGTTATCCACACCTTAAATCTTGCTCTCTCCATTTTCTCTAATGGAAAAAACCACACTTCTCTCCACGGATGCAGAATAATACAAGGCATATGTTCTGTAAAGATCCCAAAAGAAAATTCCCTTCTTCATGGTCATTTATAAGTCTGTTCGGATCCCATCCTCCATGTTTCTTAGACACTATAATGATGTCCAAAGGGCAAAGTTTTGTGTGGAGTGCACACACCTGTCTAGCAGCACAAAACAGCCACGGGGAATAGAAGGGTATGCCCTGACAAGTATAAATGACTGCCAGAGAGCTTTGTCTTTGCAACCCATATGATCACTGAACATGCACAAAATAAGAAAAAATTTCCAATTTTTCATAAAACTTGGGCCTGCCTAGTTTTAATAATGACAGGGAAAGGCTGGAATTAGAATGAGGGCTGCATAGAAAAAAAGGTTCAAAAATAATTTTTATATTTTTATTGTTAGTCTGAAAGAGAAGAACATTAGGGCATTGCACTTCTGACTTGTCTGCAAAGGCAGATACCTTGAGAGTAAGTACAGGCTCAGATAAATGACTGCAAAAAAGAAACTGACATTTATTACTTTGCACCTTAAAACAGAAATGACTGTCAGGCTATTTTCTGTTAAGCAATAAGCATATTAGTAATGTACTTCAAAGCAGCATAAAATGTGATTTGGAGCATGATAAGAGAACTTGTCTTAAAGTGAGGTAAAATTGTAATAAATGTAAATGTTGAGAACTTGTAAGCTGTTGTGCAACAAGTTAGCATAGTTTTAAAGCTCATACAGAAAACGTGTTAGAGAACCAAGATCCCCCCTGCAAATTGTCAAACCATGGATTTTTGAATACTGAGGTTTTTCTGTACTAAGTGGTAATTTTTAATTTTCTCAGAAAATTACATTTAAGAGATTCAATGGAAAATATAATACATATTCTCATTAATGAGAATGACTAATTAGTTCTGATTTATGTCTTCTTCATCTCCCTAAGATTTTGTATTACAATTTTATTTTTTTCTACTTGCTCTTGTACATAATAATTTAGGTCAGGCTGTGGCTTCAAAGGAGGCAATTTATCACTTTTATTGAAAAATACATTAAAAACAGACTGAAAAGGAGGAAATATTTAAGTTTATTTTGAAATTCTGGGAAAATATACACTACGTGAAGAACTATCTGCACTAATTATAATTGCCACCTACTCTTGAGCATTTGCAGAAAGATTTTAAGACCAGATTGAAGACAATGAGGCTTATTATCATCCAAAATTTATTTTATGATTTTCTGAATACTTTGAAGAAGAAAAATAGAACAGGGTTTTACAAATGAAAATAAAAATATGAGAATAACAACTTGTTTATTTGGGGAAACAGTTTTAGAAACTCCTAGGTGACATTGTAATGTAACACATTTTAAAGAGATTTAGGGGAATAAAGCAGGATTTTTTTAATATGCATATATACTGAAGTCAACTGGACTTAGGTATCTACATACTTTCTAAAATGTTGCCCTAAGGAGTGAAAGTCCTATTGATTTTCAGTGAGCCAGTCACTTAAATGCTTTTGAAAATTTCACCCTGAGGTTAAAATTCTGAAACTCCTACTCAGTGTTAAGCAGGCGAAGTCCCATCAACATGCCCCAGTTGCAAATAAAATAGAAACTGAGTAAAGGTTTTGAAGTCTGTCTTGTTTCTTTACATGTATTTAGCTGAACTCTTAATATATCACTATGTTTCAGTAAACTGCTTTGTGTTTCTAATTACGTGGTCTGAAATGATTACAGTGTATTTAAAAAATGCACACTCTACAACAAACCAGCTAAGAAAATCTGGCATAGTTTCAGGATTTCCTAGGCGAACACTTGCCAAACCTGTTGTTAGATCCAAAGTCGTAATTTAAAAACAAGCCTACAAGGTATCTGGAAGAAGATCCCTCTTTCCTTCCTTCTGCTCCATCTCCCACAAGGAAATTGCTCCACCTTAGCAAAACAGAACAGTTACTGACATTTGTCTCCTGGTAAGAAACTTACTTCTGCTACTTTCAGATTTTAGATATGGCTAGTGCTTATTCTTGTTAAAGAAGAAAGTTACCTTTACCAAGAATGTTAGTGTCCAAATTGTTCAATCAGATAAACATGCACAGCTCTGTACTGAAATTAAGGAAGTACCTGAGGGAAAAACCTGGCCCCAAATTAGCATTTTAATAATTGTAATACTGTGTAATTCTTTCCCTGCCAAGAGACAGAAATGGCCCATCCTGCACAACAAATTCATAGACTTACCACACACTCAGTACCAGGGTTTCACTTACAACCCATGAACCAGAATATAATTGAACAAAGTGGATACAATTTATTTTATTTAAATTATTCCATCCAATATTGTGGTGCATTTGTACAGTACTGAAAATCTCTGATTTGCACATGTAGGGTCTGCTTGCGGGTATGTTAGGATCAGCAAATGTTTCCAAATTATCACCCCAAACACAGCTTTAAACACTGGGATCCTTAATTAAAATGGAGATATCTCTAGTTTTCCTTAAATCCCAAACTCCTTCATGCAATCTATGAATGAGTCAGGCTGAATGAAATTAAGACACAAAACCAAGTATCACCTGCCTACGCAGGCACCAGAGCCCATTCCAGACTTCCTTTCCAGCAATTTTAATTACCTGAAATTCACACATGAAAGAAAATCTAACAGAAAGAGCCAATAGATCCCTGCCAATTGAAGATCTCCTCATTCGAATGCTCTAGGATCTCTTTAAAAACAATAAAATTACATTTTTACTAAACTAAGGTTTAGTAAAACTCACTATTACCACTATGACTACAGTACAGCCCTAGCTAATAAAAGTGGCAAAATGCACACTGAGAGTCAATTTTCCAAAATTCTAGGCCTAAGTGCTTAACAGTTTTTTAGGCGTTTTTACAGTGAGAAGAATTTGCTGTTGCTGTTGACTCATGTACACAAATATATAAAACACATGCACACTCAGTTTGGCTAAGAGTTTGAAAGATGCTATTGCCATAAAGTTGAGAGGTGGGACTGAATATTCAGTACATTCCACCTGTTCTCCAGGTTGTATGTAAAATTTTATATTAAAACACTTCAGGGAAGAATAAAGAATGGAAATTCTTTGCAGCAGTAGGTGTCAAGATTTCAAAATATTTTCTTCAACCTAAGTAAAAAAAAAATCCTCACATTCTGAGACTCCTTACAGAAGAAAATTCAAAGAAAAATCTAACCAGATGTTAAATCTCAGTTTTGATTTTTTCTTTGATTAATCTTGACTTTCAATAATGGTGGTTCAACAGCAGCAGGATAATCCCTGCCTTAAGCATGACGTTAGGTTTTAAAGGATTATTTATGTTATCTAAGCTTAGAAGTTTCTCAGTATACCTTTGTGATAATAAACAAATATTAGCTGTACTTGCTTAATCACAGAGTTTTAAGCAAACCCATCCCCTAGCCCGAAGTGCAGTGGGATCTCAGTCTTCAGCTAATGCACTATATATATGTATATATGCGCTATCTATATATATATATATGATCACAGCAGATTAACATTTAGAATTAAAATGTAGTTAAAGTAATATAGTTACAAAACAACAATGAAGCTGCTGTCAGCAGAGATAATCAGCAATGATGCTTTTAAAATGACTACTTCTCCAAAGATTAAACTTTGTCCATGCTGTTCATAACTGACCGTAACAGTGGTTCTTTTCACTACTGCACCTGACATCAGTGTCCAGAAACTGAATAGGCTCCATAAAGACCGTGTGTTACCCCATACTGAAAACCTTACCACTGTTTGTGTCCGTAATCTTCAGGCAATGAAGACATTCTTTTTCCAATGCAAAACATGATTGTTCTGAGAGATTTACTTCGGGACTTCAGTCTTAAGCCTATTTGGAATTACAAATTTATTCAGATGACATAAAAACAGTATTCAAGAAAGGAAATATCAGAACATTCTGTTTCTTCACTTGGCCTTTCTGCAGTTCTTCAAAGTTTTTCACAGGGTTGCTTTTCTAAAATGTGTCCTAACATGGAAACATTATACAAATAAAGCTTTCATAACTGTCAGCATCTGAATTTGTTTTTCAGGAGGAATATTTCCAATAAATTTTCACTCTGAGGCAAAACAGAATAGTGTTCTCCCTTCTGGTAGTTTTCATCTCATCTCACACATTCATGCCTGCCTGATTAGAACAACATAATAATTTTTACTGTAAATGGAAAATCCTGCAGGTGAAAATTCCTGGTGTGATTCTCCCCTGATAATAACCAATTGGCCTTCTGTAAGTCCAGGAGATGCACATTTCTTTTTTAAGGTTGGCTGCAGTAAGCCACCTTTGTGTAAACAGCCAGTGAGAGATGGTGTTCTGGTTTGTGTCTCTGATCAGCATAATTTTTGTTTTTCTCTCGACTTGCTAGCATTGCTACCTCTTGGGAGGGCAGCATCGTGAAATCTTGCCTTCCAGCTTCTCTTCAGAGTTTTGCATCACAGATGCTCATTTCCATCCACCTGTTGAGCAGCCAAATGAATTAGCACCCCATACCAACTCCCTCCTTTACTTTTTCCATTGCAAACTCTGGCAAGCTGTTGGAGCGTAAGAGGTGTGAAAATGAGTGCCTGACATTTCCATGTCTGTCCACCTGGATCTTCTGTGCAGGAAGCACCTTTAGCCATCAACAGAGGAAACAGAGGATTGTAAGGGTCTCTCTCCAGAGATTTTTTTTTTTGCATGGTTGAAGCTTCAAGAGAGAAAAAGTATTTGAGATACTTATTAGGGCTGCACACTTGCACAATGTCATAAAGAGCCAGTAGATAAGGGAAGTCCAGAAGGCAATTTGGAGACAAATTTTATATGACGGGTATTCTAAGGAGATTCTATTAATTAGTAGTTGGCAGTGCAGTTTGCACCCATTTATGTAAAAAATGAGCAGAAAAGAATTTTACTAGTTTCTATGACATATGGAAGTACCTGTTGCTGTAGAGCTCCTTACAGTAGTAAAAAGCCATAACTGTGAGGGTCTTCTTTTACTTTAAAGAAATTACTTAAAGGAAAACTACTTAAAAATTACTTCTACTTCTATGTATACAAGAAGTTATAGCATAAATTCTATTATAGTTGTAGAGAATATCGGTAAATGCTGTTATATCTCAGATGCCTACATGAACTTTTAGGTTGTGTCCACTCTAGCCTATATCCAGTTTTACATCTGCTTCTTACAGGAACAGTACCACATTTACATATATAGCATGTTATAAATTGTTTATAGAATAGATATTTTGTGCTCCTTCTAAAAAATGTAATATGAAGAACATAAAAGAAAGATATCTTACTCAGAATAAAATATTTTTTTCTGGCCAACCCAATATATAATTCTTGTCAACACTCAGTATCATTATAAGGTCTGGTAAAAAAGCACTAAAACTGAACTACTGAAACTAATTTACTCAGTGAGACTTTAATGACTTTCTCTGTTCTTAAGTGAAGGGAGGAAAGTGGTTATTTTATTACTATTCATTTAGACAACAAGTATAAACAAAAATTAATGGATATGATTGTTACTAAGGACAGACATATATATGGCCATGAAATCATTTTATTTTGTATTCTAGAAAACACTTACTGTCAAGAATAAACTATCTGAGATAGACAATTTCTCTTATAAATTCTCAGAAGCAAGAACTATTGTCAAGATTTAAACCTCAAACCAGGACAACTATGCATGGTTTTGCTGTCGTATTAACTTTCTTTAAGGGCCCAATTCAAACCTTGTTGAAGTCAATAGAAATCTTTCAATTGTCTTAAAGAGAGTTGGGTTTAGAGCCTCCATGTAGTAAAATAATCACCAAGAGACTAGCTGGCAGTATTCCGATAATCATAGCGTGCACATTAAATTAACTTAAAACATCTGTCCGGTAGGTGGCATCTGAGATTTCATAGCCTAAAAGTAAATAAAGCAGTGTCATGTCACCACCAACACAGGAAAATTGTATTTCCCCAGTTAGGTCTAAAAGGCCAATATGAACTATAACTGTCTATATGCATCAACCAATGTGGTCTTTTTATTAGCTTTTATTTAATTAGCATTATTAGATTCACATTTCCATGTTAAAAAGAACTGGTATTTATGAATACCATGGTTATAAAATATTTGCTTTATCCAACTTATTAAAAATAGTTTTATTTTTTCATTTTTTCCATTACTTAACATTTATTACTAATGTCAGCACACTTGGGCTTATAATGTGGTGACAGTTCTTCCCAAGTCGCTGTTCCAAACATCCAAGGGAGGACTTTTTCTCATTCTCCCTGACAGAAGTTTAGTCTGCTTAGAGGTCATTAGTGAATGCATCATTCCTTAGAAGTCCCCTTCCACTCCTCCATGCGTTGCTTCCTATGGACATTCAGCACTGAGACTCCAATTTCAACCTCACGCCACATGTAGTAATGCCACTGTAAGAAATCTGGGTTTGTCCTTGAAAGGGAGGCTCGAGAATCCTCCATTCCCATTCAAGTCCTCTTTGTATCACTAGCTGTTCTTTATTTTGATATAATAGGTAATGTAGCAGTGACTTAATACCGCCTCACCACATAAGACTAAACACCACTTTGTGAAACTACAATACCTGAAAGAACTTCAAAATATCTTAATTATCCGACACACAAAGATTAAAAGAAGGAAGACAGGAATAGAGAGGCTGCTTAATGTAATCATACTTCAGGATTACTCTTGGTTATTAAGGTGCTTTTTGGCTAGAGATTTTGCAGAGAATTGAAGTTGCTCATTGTTTGCCTTATTACCTTCAGTAAAACATCTGAGGAGCAGGAACACTGAGTTTGGTCTCCAAATCTAGCCTTCAGCTTTGTGGTGCACATAATCTTTGCATGCTAAAAGTTCAGGCTGTATCCTGAACCCTAATTGGTTTGGGCTCCAGCATCAAAGTTGGTGGTGTACTTGAAAATATCTCATTAAACTAATCTAGTGATTTTGGGGGTATTATAATGTTTTTTATGTCTAAGTTTTGCATCTGTACTGTCAAGCATGTGTGGATCTCAGAATATTCTCAGGGCCTAACTCTCCCATAATTCACACCACAAACCCTTAAACTAATACCAAGGTGTTATTTTAGCATGAGTGCCAGGAGGTGGAAAAACTCTCGCTATGCTCAGAAACACTGCTTATACCCAGTGGCTTTGTGTGGGCCAAGCTTTTGTTCAGGCAGTCTGCCTGGCCTGCACCCAGGCAAAATCAATCATAGTAATGGTTCATCAGCTAGTACTGGGAGGTTGTTTTTCTTTATAACAGCGTAGATTATTTAAAACTAAGCTGTGAGTGGTCTATGTACAAAAGTATTGATGGAAAATTTGTGGGACATGTGGCTTAGTGTGTGCATGCGTGCAGTCAAACTCACTTTTCAGTTTGTAGTCTAGACATGGCCTTATGGCTTGGATTTGGAAATGCTGAACCTCACAGAGATGAAAGTAGGGTTTAATACCCTAAGGCAGATGGGTTGGAATGTGGAGAAAACCTAATAATGCAGGTTACTTTAAAGTCTACAGTATGACTGTGGTCAATCCTACCCTTTTAAATGGGGAGGGGGGAATTTAATCTCATCAAAATTTGGCAGGTACAATTCAAGATAAATAGTTTGAATCTCTAGTGACTGTGGTTTGGAAACAAAATTAAGCTTCTAATAAATTTCTGTAAATTTTCTTTCCGAATGTTCTGCTAAACACAACTTCTCTCTTGGAGACAGCTGTAATAATACAATATTTTACATTTATAAAGTGCTTTTGATCCTGAAAATTCCCAACAGACTTTGCAAACTGCATTCATTCAAAATCACCTGAATGTGACTAAACTGCATGGGAAGAAACAACCAGACATGGAGGCACAACACATAACTTGGACCACAGATTTTTTGGCCAAAAAGACTAGACTAAAATTCCATCACTATTGAAAGAGTAATACTTTTTCTACCTACATGACATGGCCAGGACCCTAGATTTTTAAAATGGCAAAGTTTACCAGTCTACTAAGTACCTGGGAAGGTCGAAACAATGAAATGATTTGGTTAAATAGCCAGGGTGTCTTAAAACTAATGCCTAGAGTGTTAGGCTTTCCTTGCCAGACATACCTGGATATTAGTTCCAGTCCTCTATGTTTTGCATGCAGATGAGACAGTTGTGGGGTTATGAAGCCTTAATGAGGCTGCAGACAAGCAAATTCACTTTCCTACAGGAGGGTGATGAACCGAATGGTATTAGCGATCAATTGCCAGACTGGTATGCTCTGTTAAAAATAGAAAATACTAAACATAGAAGTAATTTAGAAAGAAAATAAGTACTGCATGCAAGCAACTAATGCAAGTAATATTACTAGGTGAATGTACATGTTAAAATTATGAGCTTTCTCGTTACAGTGGAAATAAAATGAAGGATATAGTGAGTGCTCATTTTGTTAGCATACAAAATTGTCATATTACATTATATTTTTGGCATCAAGCATGTTGAAAGTGCTCAATACAAGTTAGAACTCAAATGTCTACTTCTTTGGAAGAAAGAACTCTCATGGAGTTCAACTGAAATTGTGCATAAGTAAGACAGGATCTAACTTGCTGAAGAGTAGCGGCACCATTCACTGTTAGTTAAGACTGGAAAAGTAATGGACTTAGTATGTGGCATTAGAAATACTAAATCAAATTGAAACTGCATTTTTGTACATTGAGGCAAAAGTCTCAACAAAATAAAATAAAAAAAAATAAAAATGTGTTTCACCAGACGAAACAGATTACACCGATTCTTGTTTTATGTACTCCATGCTACTACCTCATTCCTGCCAAAGGGCTAGTCCTCATCCAAGCATTTTAAGTAAATTATCAATAGAACACTTATGGACAAAGCACGACTCATATGGTACAGATAATAAACACGTATATAAAACATTTTTGGATCTACATTTTCTTTTTCCATTTCTAATTGCAAACTGTAGTTTACATACTTCCCGTTTTTTGTATGAGTTTTTGGAAGAATTCTCCTAAATTGGACCATTTTTATTTTAAAAGAAAGCAATGATAACAAATCATATTGTTTCTTGGGATCTATTGTTCATGAAAATTGTTTTTTTTTTCTTGCACAGGGTCTACTGGCCAAGTTGTGTGTTGTTCTATGCCACAGCTGTGAAGTCTTTTATACAGTATTTCTTTGTTTCAAGGATAACTGTTTAGAAAAACAGCAGAAAAATACTCTCTTTTTTTTTTTTCTAAGTATATGGAATGCAAATTTTTCTTGTTTCTCAGGTTGTATTTGCAAGAGAAACATAAAAAAAGGAAAACTGATTTTGGCTGAAGTCTTTAAATGAGCCAAAGAAAATCAGCTGTCTGCTTTAGTTGGTTCATGAGGATGTTTTAGTTTCTATCAGCTTTCTGTAAACGAGAGTCATTAAATCAAGGCACTACTTTTCATTACAGCCCAAGAGTCAGAGACTATGGAAGCCATGAAAAATTATGCAAATCATTCATTCTAAAGGCTACAGATATGGCAAAATATTTGAGGCACACATGAAAAGTATTTAAACGTGTTTTTTATATTTATTTTTTTTATTGGAAAAGTAAACAGAGCATAGATCCAATTTTATTGTGTTTTCCAAAGCTCTTTTAGTATTTGAAGGCCAGGAGATATTGCTGGATGATTATATATAATACATCCAGGTATTTTTGTACTGAACTTCATAACCTATATTTAACTGAAGAGTGTGTTTCAGAAAGTCACTGAAATGTGAAGGAACACTTCAGCAGATGCAGAATCCATCTCTTCTGCTAATTTGAACATTCAACCTTGCCATTAAGAATATATGCCTTATCTGTAGTCTGAAGGTTTGGGCTTTCATTTTTTTGGCTGCAGAAAGTTTTCCCATCTATAGCAATACCCGGTACTTTCCCTTGTAAAGGTATAGGCACACTAGGTTTCAGTAATCTCTAAGTCTTCTATTTCTCTCTCATCTATCATTGTTCAGTCTCTCAGACAGCTACCAAGCTACTCAGCTGTACACAACCAAGCTATTTTTGTCTCTAAGAATATGGTATGAAGCTTACTATACAGAGAGTACAAAACATAAAGCATTCATGATGATCTCATTTAAGAACAGTGCTGTCAAATTATCAGCAGTATCAAAGTGAAGAATTCCTTAATAGAAACAGTTATATGTGTCCTCATCTTTTATGAGCTTTGCTTCATCATGCAAATAGGTACTGCTGGAAAATTAATTAGTTGAGGTGGACCCCCCTCGCCCCTGTTTTTTTGACATATAAAGATTATATAATGAGAAATGTGCCAGTGTGCAACTGATTCATGATTTTTCAGTTGTACCTCTGCACGGTCCAATTGTGCATCTCCTCTAGAAACATCTTATAGTAGAAATTCTAGGATCATTATACTGATTTCAATGAAATGTACTAGTTTATGAATAACTAATACAGACGTTGTCTTTGATTCTAAAGCTAGACACAAATCAGGAGGTTGGTGCTTTCATGGACATGAAACTAATGTGTTCCTAGAACTTGTGGGATAAACGTTGGTATCATTTGATGTGAACTGGGGGCAAGGTTAGATGTTCAGGCTAGTACTGTGGTGTCCAACCAAAATTTCCATCCCCTAGAGGTATACTTCTTCGGTTTGCCCTATTTCATCAGGGCAAACTCTTGAATCTGCAGAAGGCCTTAACAATTACACCGATGCCCCATATACCAACAGAGTGCTACAGTCCAGGTGCATACCAAGGAATAAAGCCAGTGAATGCTGATATTTTAAACCACTTAAGGGTACATATAGTTGTTCCTCATGTTTCATAAGTGCTGTAGAAGTCATTGAGAAGTAAAAAAACCCAAACTTTACTAATAAACAAGGGTTAAATATTGGAAACTAATTGAGAATTGGACACAGAAAATAGTGAATAAAAAGATGGAGCATGCTATTAAATAGGGTTCCAAAAGGCTGCACGTCATTACTAATCACTTTTATATCAATTATGAGCTCTACCTCAACCATTTCATAGAAATCTTTGACTTAAAGACAAAAGAATCCTGGGTTCTTGTTTTTTTTCTGTTTGTGTAACTGTTACTTATTTGTCATTCTGGACCAGTTCTCCACAATTGAGGTCACTCCCAATAACTCACACTGCTTGAGAAGTGGCTAAAAGATGGATGAGGTCAAGGTACAGGGCTGTGCTTAGGGAATGTCTGCTGGAAGAAGGGCTGATATACACAGGGCAGGAGCAGCGGGAGGCCATGGAGCAGTGAAGCCACCTCCTGAACCATGGTAGCTCCAGAACCTTCCTCCTCATCCAAAGCAGATGCTGAAAAGGACACCAGGAAAAGAAACATTGATACTCTTCAAAATTAACTGAATCAGGCACAACTGTGAGTGTGGGTTCTGCACAGTATGGGGTCAACTTTTCTTTACCCATGATTATGTGTCTACTTGTCTAACAGAAATTGCCTGTTCTCATACTGCAGAGGAAAGAGGAAGCAGCAGGGGAGAATATTTTGTTGAGAGCAGTGGCAAAGGTGAGGGGAAAAATTTGCAAACCTATGTAAGTTACAACAAATGTTGAGTGCTGTAGTTCTTATTGACTCAGCAGATAATGGGCATTTGGTACAACTGAGAATCAGACCACTGATTTAAGAACCAGCTTTAGATTCCTAATTCTGAAAAAGTATTGGAAGTGTTGGCTTAAATATCACAAATTTATGAAGGATTTTCTCCAGATGGTAAAACAGCCTATTGCCATGAGCTCTTTCAGTTTAGTCAACAGATACGTAACTAATGGCACGCTACAGGGACCAGAGATTCTATTTTTATTTTCTCTTTGTTTTTTCCTGTCTTACTATTCTGCTAGTAGAGAATTTAAAGTGATATTGTATACTTTTGTAAATACAGAACCAAATTCCACTCAAATACACACCTGTAGCCATTTTCAGTAAAAAAACTTAAATTTTCATCTTCTGTCTTTCTGTGAGGTTTTTTTTGTCGGTCATGTTTCCTTTCCCTATTGTTACTACAGACTCCATGGGATACCATAAGTGAAGATTCACCAGAATTCTCCATTGTAAGATCTTCCTTTTGTGCTGGCTTTTGTCCTGGCAGGAGATAAACCATCTTCTTCATTTTGTCTGGGACGCAGATGGGTATGGGCAGCATTCTTCCACTATTGAGTCATTAATCAAAAGGATCTATTTTTCCACTTTTTAGTGGCTTCCCTTTTTCAAAATTTTGTCATTGAGTAGACTGTTGAATATTTTCTATTTATATAAGCCTGACTTTTTCCTAAACCAGCTTGAATTGATTAGTTTAGTGTCAATAGTCTCTAAGCCATGCAGTTTTTCTACACTTTTAATAAAATAGGGACGCTTGAGAGCTTCCTGCTTCCATGGGTCATTGAAAGACAAAAATGGACAAAATGTAATGCAGCTATAAAGAGCACCATTTACCATTATTTTTTTCCAGATATATCTTCTTGATAAAATTTAAAATTTGTCCATGAGCATTCAAGTATTGACAAATATTTGTGAGTTTCAAAAATCCAGTGTTGGTATCTGTGAAATAGATGTAGAACCAGTCCTCATTCTTTCGGGCAGCTCCTAAAGGTTATGTTATGGGACACCATCTGGTGGATAAATGTAGTTAAAGCAAATATTTATATTTGCAAACAAGTGCTTTTTTTTTTTTGTCCTGTAAAGTTCGTATTTGCTCAGATATTTTACAGTTTCCCTAGCCTTATCTAGTCTCATACTAAAGGAAGGTTAGAAGTGCTATTCTGATGCAAATCTTTCACAAATATGGCCTCTAAGGAACCCAGACCATGAAAGACCCTTGCACTTAAAGTACTGAAATGTAACAAACTGTGAGTGTTGATGATACCTGTGGCTGCATTTCACCATTAGCATGTACTTCTGGAGCATTTATCATCCTTTTATTCACGTCACAAAGCAATCTCAAAGCATAGGAACTAAGTTGTGTTGGATGATAACAAACTAGAAGATATGCTCCCAAAGCACACCTAATGCTCTCCAGCCACAGGACCAGGCCAGAAATATCCCTAAGTAAATCTTCCTGAAATGTGGAGTTTGGATGTTAAGCTCTCAGGATGAACTCCTTCATGCCACAAATCCTTTCCTATCAGCCTTCACTGCTCACTAATGTAGACATCATTCATGTGACTCGCCTGAACCTACCCTGCAGAGCAAAGACCTAGGTGGGCTTTGTAAATCTGGCTGGAAACCTTAGTACAGCCAGCAAAGTGAACTTCGAAATGGAAACACAGATGTGTCAGGCTTCTGTATTCTTGAAGATTTGTTACATGGATCTAAGGCACATAATGTAGTAGCTAAGTGAAAAGCCCTGGAGCAAAACTTTTCACCTTAGTCAAACAGAGTCCAGAACAATTAATTCTCAAAACATGCTATTTTATTTTTTTTATTGGTGTGATAGGATTAATGTTTTGAGAGATTTCCTCAGAAGCAGGGTATTCTACTGAATTTCTTAGCCTTTTGAAGATGGCATTATTGATATGTATGTTATACATTTGCTTTAAAAATGCATTTTATCTGGTACTTTGATATTTATCATGAAGCAAGCAAACAGAGAGAGGGGGCATCTTTTTTGTAATTAAAAGGATAAAATAAAAAATAAAAGGAGGCAGGAATTGCATCTGTGTACAATTATAGCTGATGTGCTGAAAATTTACACATCTTTTGTGAGCTCATCCTCTACAAAACCTCACACAATAATCCCCTTTTTATGCCAACAAAATCAGTTTTATAGCCTGGACTTTTCTACATCATAAATGTAAAAATACAGCAGTGTGTTGGGAAATATTGGCACGTTATATTTCTGAAGAGCTGTAACACATTGCTGTATGCTGGTTTCTAGGTTAAGCCTGGCTGTAAATTTGTAAGCACATACAACCATGTAGTACTTTCACCTTAGAATCTTAAAATATGCAAGCTGTATATTTAAAACAAAGTAACCACAAATTCTTACAATTCAGAAAGCAGCAGTATTCCCGTAAAGAGAAGACATCATTTACTGAAATTGGTTTTGCTAGGCACACCCATTTTTACTTTGAGGCCAAGATAATCAACACTGATTTCTTGAGTTATTCTCACAACAAATTTAACTATTCAAGCTTCACATTCACTTTTATGATTAGTAATGCCTATCAGGTTGATGCTCGCATTTAAATAGAGCCTTCAATTTAAAGAATGTAAGAAAGGCTTTACTAGGCCAGAGCAATGGTCTATCCAGCCCAGTTTTCTGTCTCCAGCAGTGGCAATAGGAGAGACTATTCACAGGGAATAACAAGACCAGCTCTTTTCAGGGGTCTGTTCCTCTTTCACTTCCCAAGACTCACCACTGTTGTGTTAGAGATGCCAGAGGTACATCCCTACCCTGTGGTGATATTATTTGTCTAATCCCTTTTTGTACCTGTTGACACAGTTTGCCTCTACAGTCTCATGATAGCAAGTGCCAGAAGTCCACTACCTTGTGTTTAAAGAAATTATTTGTTTTATTTGTTTTGAGCTAATGTTCTATTCTTTTTATTAAGTATTTTATTAAGTAGTACAGGACAGAGTGAACAGAAGTTCTGCCTTTACCTTATCCACTGTTTTCATGGCTTCATAACCCTACATCACTTTTCTTCCTAGCCTTCTCCTCTCACTGCTTAAGACTCTCAACCTTTTTTAGTCTCTCCTCAAAAGGTAGTTGCTCAATCCCTTATTCATTTAAGTTGTCCTTAGAGCTACATGTTGTTACACAGAATGCCAAGTCATCTTTAAATTTTTTTGAGATGTTCTCAGCAAATTCTGGGATCCAGTTGCCATACTGGTGAAAACAAAACTAAAGTTTTCCATATTATCAATCTGATAGTTGCTTTTCTAATAAGACAGGTTACTTTTCCTTATTGCTTATTCCTAAGGATTAAAAAAAATAATTCTGGAGAATATAGTTTAATTTTCCTCCTTAGTAATTTCAACCTACTATTTTACACATAATGCTATTCATAACTTCAAATTTAAAATTTTTAGGAGTACCTTGTTTTTGCTATAGCAGGCTTACATATTTAGCCGTGCTTCAGTAATATTTACACTTTCTTCTAATGTGCTATCTGGTTATTCCTTTAATGCATTTGTCTATCTACAGCTCTTTTAATTATGCAAGGCTCTTCTGGAATGTCTTTAAAGTTTTCCTCAAAGACTCTGAATTATATATATTCATTGCCTTCTCTGACACTATTTCTCCTGCTCTAGCAACTTGGGCTGAACACTGGTTTTAAAAACTTTCCTTTTCGTTTTCATTTGAAGGGTGTTTTTTCCATCTCACGTTAGAGGTTTAATTTTGCGCTAGTAACAAGTATTATGTACAAGTACGGAAGCTTATGGCCACAGGTAGCTATCTTCTTTTCTCCCAGGAAAAAAACACAAGCATTGTGCTGACTGTTACTGATTTATAGAACACAAAGGCCTCATTCATTCTCATTTCAAGGTCATCGCTATGTGATCTTCTTGACAAGTTTGAACAACTTGCAGATAAGCATCAAGAAGTCCTCATGAATAACAATGACTAAACTGTCAAGACAGTAATAGTATGATTGAAGAGAGCATCCTCTAAATGCAACATATACTAAGGAATGTGGAGAAAACCTCCATGCCTTACAGTTGTGTTAAAATGGGATGTGCCATTTTTAATGTAATGGTGAAGGGGATTACTGATTGGAATCAAGTCTTAAATGAATGGCTTATTTATCCAAGAAGAGAGAGGTTTTGACATTTTGAATAAAGCAGAGTGATGTGCAGGAAGCTCAGAGAATATATCTTCCCCTGGCTCCTTTGTTCCTCTGTGGGAGGCCACTGTATAGCATTCAAGGAAATTCCTTGATGCTGCTGAGTTTCATATGAGCAGATTGACAGGATGGACAGTTTGGCACAATGGCCTATTTTTGATCAAGTTTACAAATAGCAGGGGTGGCAGAGAACCAAACTGACCTATACTGGTGGAATAATTAGAGTAATTTTTCAGGGAACCATACTGAAAACACATTCAGTCCTTTACTTTCATGTGGAGTTCAAAATGCTGCACAAATCTCATGGTATGCTGCACAATAGTGAGTTCCATGCTGCAGGTGTTGATTAATAATGTGGTGAGGTACCACATGAGACTGAGACAAGGAGATACATACAACCAGGTTCTAAAGAATGATGAACTGGGTTTATTTAATTCCTAGGTAAATTTCATAGAAGCAGGACACATATGTGAAAATTGGATGGTAAAGATTCCCATGCCCAGTATGACTAGGAATGTCATGTATACTAATTAAGCAAACAGAAACAAGAAAATAGTTTGTATGTATTTTTGAGGTACAATTCACAATAGAACAGGTTTCCAGTTTCAGTGCCAGATAAGCCTAGCCAAAAAGGATAATTGATTTGTTTTATGCACCATTGCACAGTGTGCAAAGGCATTCATAATCTATGGTTGATTGCATTTTGAGTATTGCCAAAATGAATACAATCCCCTCACTGTTGAACAAGATCATAATATTTATATTGACAATTGAGAACTTTGAATAATACGTAGTCCCATCACGTCTTTTTTATAAAATTGAGACTCTTTTATGTCCAAAATAAAAAACAGATTGCACAGTCCAAATAGTTAGGATTTTGTCAGCATTTTTCAATTAAAATTGCTTATTTGTATAAGTTGTGTCTTTGTCATGTAAGTATGAAAATGCATTCTCTCAGTATGGACTTGGATTCAATTCAACTTCCAGTTTTTCTTGTATGTTCTTATAGTAAGTTATTTGCTCTCTCAAAATGAGGTACAAAGAAAGTTCTTAGTTTGTTAGCCTGAGAGAATAAAACAATGTTCCCATTTAAAAATTGTTTGTCTCAAAAGTTAGTATTAAATACAGAGACATCTTTCAAGAAGAGTGACTAGTTTCACTTCGACAAAGCACAGGTTGAGGGAGAGTATGTTCTCTCTCTGAAAAACATCCTGCTTTTCAGCAAGAACTTGGAATAAAGAGGTATTTCAAAATTTCTGATGGAACAGGGAAGCAGTCACTATGTTCTCTGAGTGTCCCAGTCAAGCAAGAATGTAGGATCGCTTTTAACATAACAATTTTCAGACACTTCAAAAAATTCTTCTCAGATTCAAGCTTTCCTGCATGCATTTAAGTATTTTCAAAGTTTTTAAAACTATTTTATTAAAAGATCTTCAAATCCACTTTTTTCCTAATTGCCCTGCTATTTGGGCATAAAGTTGAGAGCCAGTGATCTTAATTTCATTTCCACCACTGCCATTCTGTGCTTTTATAATTCTGTGCTTTGAATTCTCTGTGAGCAAAACATAGCTAAAAATAATTTCCTTGGTATAAAGCTTTAGGATTTGTTCATTAAAGTATCTCTTCACACAAACCAGTGAGATTAATATTGGTTTCTGGGCTTACAACAAAGATGTAAGGTATCTAGATATCCTAGAACAATTTCAAGACCTAAAATGATTGATCTTTCTTTAAGGGAACAGTTTAACAAGCTTTCACC
Source organism: Aegotheles bennettii (assembly GCA_013398125.1). Classification (NCBI taxonomy): domain Eukaryota; kingdom Metazoa; phylum Chordata; class Aves; order Caprimulgiformes; family Aegothelidae; genus Aegotheles; species Aegotheles bennettii. The sequence goes on along the minus strand of VZRW01008731.1, from coordinate 55,804 downwards.
TGCATTGGAGGCAAACAGGTTATCCCAGGCCAAGGCAAAGACAGCACCAGCCACACGTCTTTTTTTATGGTTTTAAGTTTTTGTTGTCAACAAAACTTAAGCAAAAAAAAAAGGTAAGTGGAATACCCTCACCCTTGCAGTATATCCAGCGGACCAGCAGTTACATTTTGCTCGTGGAAAGCTTAGATTGAAATTCCTGCTGCAAATCTGGCAGAGGAGTGATTTGGGGCCCTCTGTACTCATTGGATTTGGGGCATAGAAGACCTTGTCAGACAAAAGTGCACACAGAAAGACTGATGCAACTGTCATGTTGTGCTGATGCTAGGCAGTCTCTCAGACAAGGGGAGTGAGTCCCTGTGAGCACAGTGCCCCTGTCCAAAAATTACCTCTGAATATTCTCTTCATTCAGAGGAAAAGGGCACTGGGCTGCTCTGGGCACCCAATTCCCACAGAAGTCACAGCTGCAAATTGCATTTTCTGTTGGCTTAGTTTACAGTCATCTGCCCTGCAAACTGATTTCAATTAATATTCTTCTAGACACCTAATTTTTCCAGGGCACTGAGCGTGGCAAGTTCACCCAAAATTCTGAATTTCTGTAAGTGAGATGGTTTCCAAGAGTCAGGCACAGCAATACTAATTTATGTAACTCATATGTCTCCCTTTTAAATCTAGATAAATGTCCTCCGCTTTTGAATGTTAGTTAAAAAGGAGATAATATTTCCTGAGAGAAAGCCACTAAAGGGAGGCACTGCTTTCCCCTAATTTTCACAGTTACATTCCATAATGGGATTGTTAAGACAGGGGCAGTTATTTCTCATTTTTTCATCTTACCTTTATGTGTCTGTGATTCCACAACTTAAATTTTTTCTTTCTTCTCATCTACTGTTCCTCCACTATCCTTGTGACACAAAATGGCATGGGCTATACAACATAAGTGATACTGGATCACTGACATAAATGCCTCTGTTGAGAGTCAGAATATAATGAGAAGCTGTGCAATTAAGAACTTCAAAGACCAACAGTGAAGTCCTGAAGCCAATCAGAGCATTGAGGATAGAGCTGTTGGGCTGTGTTGTTGTCAGGAAGGCTCAAAGGCACTTGTCCACACTGGCTGTTCTGCAAGGGCTGTGAGGTCTGACTGCCTTGCCGAGGTGACTGAGGACACTTTGAGGTTATGGAGCACTATTCTGGAATTTTACTATGGGGTGTCTCAGGTACCGGTTCCAAATACTCATTTGTGTCATTTCTGAAGTTCTATGAGAATTCTGTAGAACTGCTTTCTACTTTGTTGAAGCTACTTCTAAAACATTAATTGGGACTTCTTTGGTTCTTTTAGGCTGTATGGGAGAAGATCAGAGAAATTTGTTCAGGATGTGCCGTTTAATTTTAGCACGCACATTGTATGCCAAAACTGTTTATGTATGTGGTTAGCACAGTAATAGAGAGGGGGAAAACAAACAAAAACAAAACCAAACCAGAAAGCCAGTTGCAATGAATGGCATGTTCTTATTTGTGGTGGGGTTTTTTTTTTGCTAGTGATTACTTGGGGAAAAAACACTATTTAACTATGACCCCATGTACCCAGGAGTCAAATATCCAGCACTGATTACTAGTGACCTAACATAAGTATTAAAAACCATCAGATTTACTGGCAGTTAGTAATGTTCTAACGTTAATAATGGTTTAGACCATTCCAAGAGTTAAGATGGTACTGTATAAGAAGCTTGCAGATATATATCCAATTCCAGTAAATTTTGAACAATGCACTGGTAGACATTATCCTTCTAGATATACTAATTTCTTATTGATTATGTGGACTAGTTTAACCAGGGTGGTTTTTATGTATCTTGCACATTTAAACTGAATCAATACTAAATATTACAGCATTCCACCTTAAATTTAATCTATGATTTTTTGCTGTAACCAGGGAAAAGAATTTTGAGATAGAATAATTTGAAGGCAAATAAACCCCAACTGTATCCTGAACTGTCTGACAAAATGCCGATGGTCCAGAATCACAATAAGTAAGATCAAACTTAATTCACTACTAAAAGATAGTAAGGAAACAAAGAAATAACAAGAAAGCATCCACTCCGTTTTGAAAAAATACTTCAAAATTCTGAACTATGTCCTTGTTGAACAGAATTCACATTTATGTGAAATGCTTTGTTTCATAGTGGTATTTTTAAAATCCAGCAGTCCAGCTCTTACAATTCTCCTTTCCATTCTGAAGTTATGTAAGTTTCCTGGAGCACTAGAACTTCCTAAAAATGTTTGGCTTTAACAAAATGGTATATTTGAGTAGTATCTTTTTAAGTAAAAATCTTCTTATTACTTTGAATGAACTAAAATAACAAACGCCAGTGCTATGTATGTATGTATGTGTGTGTGACTAGAATTTTTTTTATCACATCAGACATACACCTTTTACTGGAAAGTTATTCCTACTCATCAATAAGCAGACACATGAAACAGGGAGCTTCCTTGTATCAATAACCTTTAACTAACAGCAAATCTTCTCTTCCCTCAAGGCAAACAATCAAGTAGCTCTGACACCTGCAGCTACTGCAAACATTTGTCTAAGAAAGAATCAAACTAGTGGGAGCCTGAGGAAATATAAACACAGTAAATGGATTGAAAATACTTCAGCTGGTCCTTAGAAATTGTACAGTGATGAAGTGCTACTCTTTGTGAATAAAAAAATCTTGAACTCACCAAAAGTTGGCTGACTGTGGTGTTGGAGCAATTACCAAATATATTTAGAAAAGGAGAAAGATGTATTATAGATTAAAGCAGTGTTTATACGCCAAACTATATGAAGGTAGAACAGCCCTCTAAAATGACGATCGCTTTTAAGATCTGCTGGTACACTTTACAGAACACTTTTATCCCTTTATTCTAAAAACACAGATATTTCTGTAGAAGTGGAAGTGGGTTCTACTCATATGTAATTTTATAACTGTACACATAATTTTAAAAATAAATCACAAACTCAGCCTGATGGGCATAAAAGACAAATCCTCAAAGGTACCAGTGTACCTAGAAGTCCAAGTAGTTACTAAAAGCTCTTTATAATTCATGTAGTTTGAGTAATTCCTCTGCATTTGACAGTTCCAAAGAGTCCATATTGGATTCAAATTGTGCTCTGCTACAATAACGGTTACTTGCTCAAGTTCCCTACCACTTTTACAAACTCATTTTTTCCCCTGGTACAGTTCTGTGAACTTGAACACATATCTTTGTTAGTCACAGGCCTAAATAATGCCAAAACATATCAGTATGCACACCATGCCTCTACATATAATAATATTACAAAAAATGAGAGCATGCGCATAAGAAAAATTTAATCTGAACTATTAAACTGTTCTGCATGGCAGTGAAATCACCATGCCTACCAGCTGTAGAAAAACCTCAAAAGTCAATCACAACTATGTAGTTTGTGACAATCTTGCAGCTCGTGATGGTGCTCTTCAAACACCTTCTCCAGCCCTTCATCATTCAATGTTACCTGCTCCCTTTTTCTCAAACATGAAGGCAAGAAAGAAGAAACAGAATCAGAAACAATTGTGAAACATAATTATGCTATTTTCATCCTGTTGCTAATTGGCAGTATCATAACAAATTTATGAATGTGATTATAAAAACATGAGAGGAAAACAGTAGACTTGATCTAGAAAGTCTGCTCTAGGCCTAGATCCTATTTTCTGTGCAGGACAGTATTTTAATGGTGGCTTTTGCCATGAACACAGATTCAAGAGACAACTGAGAATTAATCCGTTAATTGCCTTTGTTAGACTGCTATAGTGTCCAGATGTCATTTGATCCTAACTATTTTAGTAGCTTTAGCTACTCTTTAGTACCCTTAGCTTAGGTACAGTACTGAGTATATGGTATTCATTAGAGAATAAGAATAGTAGTAGTAACATATTGCATAAGTAATTAATTCACACATCTCAGGTCAGTAGAGCTTTAATAGTCTAACCAGAAGCTACACGATCCCAAAATACCAAATCAGTGAGACAGATATGTCAGGGTTCTTCCCAGGGCAAAAGGCACGAAGAAACACTTTCAGTGCCAGGTAGCCAATAGACGCAGTTTATCTTGTGCTTAGATTACGATGCATGATCAGTATTATATAAATTAAGATTTTTGTATGATTAAGATAATTTTAAGATTTCTTGTATTGTGATTCCACTCCTTTTCCCTTGAATTGATGTACATGCAAGTCTCTATATGTATAAACTCAAACTCTTCTTCAGACTTTACTTTTGTATTTGCATATAATCATTTGCATGTATTTCATATTACAGTATTAACTGACCACAAGACACATGTTTGCCATGTTATATCTTCATAGCATTAACTGAACAATTATGTTATTACACTTTTTTTATTGTTGCCATTACTGGGAATGCCCATGCTCCCTGAACACGTTCCCTGAACCCTCATGGTTCCACAGATAGTGTATAGGGACCAGCAATGGACCCAGCCCTCCCAATACTCAAAGCAATTAATTTAGAACTGTTTTTGTGCATCTCTGCTTGGCACAGTCCTGCACCATGTAAACATAGCCTCATTGCCAATATATTAAAAAGACAGAGTACCAGAAGTTTACATCTGAAAATTACTTTGGCTGCCATCACAATTAAAAAATTATTTGAAAATTAAAAGTTAAGGGCTTTTTTTGGTATCTGTAGGTTATGAAACCAGTGCAGTGACATTCTCTGAATTCATAGGCACACTGCCATCAGACATCAGTAAGAACAATATTGACTTCTACATGTTGAGAGCTCTGTAGACATTATCCTTTCAAAAACAGTTACTACTTAAAGGCTAAGGTGGTCCATTTTGTTAGGGAGCAGTATTAAACATTTTAAACATGCATAATATGTTTTTATGAAAAATACCAACAATGTTAGTAACTTGATTTCGACTACAGAACACAGAAGTTTTACTTACGTGACCAACGGTGACACTTTTATAATAACCTCTCTATTAAAATATCTTCCCATGAAGCCTCAGGCATTCCAAGTTTGCACATTATAGAAGACAAAAAATTCCAGTTATCATGTTCTGGAAAGCATATGTGATGATAGCAATGGAGTTTTTTTTTAATATATGTTAGGATATATACAAACCATTGTGCAAGTGCACGTGCAACATTTTGAAACTTCAGGATGTAAGTTTCTGAGACTGGACTAACAGGGTCATTTGACATAATGTTGTTACCTATACAAGAGCTGCAGCAGACAAGAATTTCTTATTCTGACTGTGGATCAGACTTGGCAGCTGAACTGCAGGAGCACTCCAGCATGCAGAATGGCCAGAGAACAAACTTATGTTGAAATGAATGATAAATCCAAATCATGCTGATAGAAAAGTAAGACTGAACATTTATATATCTGTTGGAACACTTCTCCATCAGGCCTGTCACATTTGTGGTGATGGTGTTCTTTGTTCTCCAGGGTAGTATTCAGGTGTGAAGTCAGACTGAAGATGGATTTGAATGAGCTAGTTCATCCATATGGTGCAGCCTGCTGGGACAATTTTGCCACATGCTGCATGTGGACTATTTTGCCTTCTTCCCGTACACTTAATATTGCGTAACATATATTAATTTATATTACACATAATACTAGAAAAACTAAAGAATTCAAATCTTTTGTTTCCTAGGCAGCAGTGGAGTTAATCACTTCAAATTGAAAGTAGTCTGAACTATTCAAATATAGGGTCAAGCTTGTGTTATTTATTGGAAAAAACCCCATTCTCCCAGGATTCTGCTCCCAAACTTGTTAAGGTCACTGCAATGTCGTCAGTGCCATCAGCAGGATTAATAATATAAGCGAGAGAAGTCATTCAAACGCCTGAATGCTTTAAACAGTGTGGAGTATTTGAAACATCTGCACAGGGCTTGCAGCTACTGGACCTACAGCAGACCTGCACTCTTCTGGAGCAATAGCTGGAATGCAGGTGGGATATCCTACTGACGTTTCCTCAGGCTTCTGGGTTTCACCTGATAAATACTGATAAAATATTTCCGGTAACAAGAAGAAAAAAGGAAATATGCATTTATCTACAATATTTTGCATTTACTTCACACCTTTCCAAGTGAAGTCTATTTACAACCTCAAAAGCAAGTTAATTGTACTATTTTCTATGTAACGTTAGTGTAACACAGGCAATTTTAAATTTGTCCCAGATAATTCTCTTATTTTTTGATGGATGTCCTGTAGGTATGCAGAACTGTACAAACATGTGAGATGGAAAATACTTCTCCATTAGGATCTGTTTCTTTGGGGGGTTGGACTAGGTGACCTCCAGAGATCCCTTCCAACATAAATTAGTTGATTCAATAAAATTAAGATGCAGTTTTAAAAAATACCTTTCACTAAAAAGCCATGCAGCACAGTACCTCTGATGATAAGTATTTAATTATAGAAGATAGTAAAGGAAAGAACTTTGAAAGCCTTATACTATAATGGTGTCTATTGTTTCAATTTCTTAAAAAAAAGTGGTAAGTGCAATATTGCTATTTTATTTTTCATCGTTCAACATTTTTTCTTTTTAGACTAAATAAATGTTCTGTAAAAATGCAGGCCTTGCCAGGAACATGGATTGAAACACACTCAACATTAAATCAGGGGTCAATAAGACTACAAAGAGAGACTAATATGCAAGTAGTTTAAATTATCTGTATGAAAATGAAAATAGATTTTACTTAAAATATTTGGGACATTGCATGAAACAAAACTCTTATCAGTGTAATATATAGAGAAATGGAGACCTTCAAAACTGTAATTTTTAGAAATTATACAGGACTCAAAAGACAGACATAAGATACAAGCCCTGAAAAATAAACAACATAGTTCTGATATTGTAGGTAAAGAACAACTCAATTTTAATGATTAAAAATATCATGTATTAGACATTGGTTTTATCATGTTGCATATTTCACAGCTATTGAACAGTAAGTAAAGTAAAGCCATTGTCCTATCAATTTTTCAATAAGCCCTATAGAAATAATTGGGAAGTCAAAAAACAAAATTAAAAAATGGCAGAATGATTTAGCCCATCACCTAATTATTGTCCGAGTGTCACTTGCTAGGCTGTGATAAAACTCTCCCCACCATAATTTCCCCAGAGAGGATGGAGAATATGGGAGACTGGACTAGAGAGCTTCCAAGCCCATGTACAGGGACTCAGCATTGTGGACAGAGACAGGTTACGTTTTAAACTAGGTTTAATCCGAACTTCGTTATCCAAAGTAAACCCGTTTCTATCAAAGTGATACAGTGACAATCCCTTCTACCCATGGTGTGAGGCTGAAGCATGGACATAACCAAGTGTACTAGGAGGGCTCTGAAGTACTGAAGAACAAAAAGGTGTTGCTCTGTGGGTCAGATAAATTCCTGTAGGCATCTGCAGTCCTGGTGGTTTACAAAATGAATAATCTTCTGTTCTGTCCTACCACCTTTGTCAGCAGAAACAGAAGATCTGTGCTTTCCCCTATTTTCATGTTCTGTTATCACATACTATAAGATCACATTGTCTTGTTGCAATTGCATATCCATGTATAAGCAAATTAAGTATTTTTAGCACAGAAGTATGAGGACTTTTTGGGAAAACCTGTATTAGCAAAGAAGTCATTATTCTGGATATCCCAAAGGACAAGTGATCATTTATTCATTTATGCACAGCAATCCAGGAATACAATTAAATAAGTGATAGGCTACATATTTTGGAAAAGGATAACACCTAGTCAGTGTAAAATATGGTGATAGTTCAGTCTGCATACAAAAAACCTCATTTTCTGCCCAAGTTTCTTTAAACTTAGTGGGGATTTTAAGCGTCAACTTGCAGATGCAGAAAGAAAAAGATATTAATTTTATTTGATTTAAAACAGTCTCTGTTTAGGCATCCAGACAAAGTCTGTAGCTACTATTTATTAATAGAGACAAGCACCTCAAAACACCAAAACATAGCAAAACAAACCTCAACCCATGCATGTCACACTTCTGTGTTGGAATGCAACAAAGTATCTTCTAAAGGTTCCCTCTCTCCATACTTCGGATTACCAAATTCGCTTCTCATATGTTAATTAGACTACTTGGTAAGACAATTTTATTATTCAAGTTGGCTTTTTCTTTAATAACCATTTCACCTTTCACAACTCTAAAGTGGTAGCTTTATCTTGTTGATTGAAAACACAGCACTTGAATGTAAAATGAAAAAAATACAGACCTGTGTACCAGTTTCTTCTTCTCTGGTACCTTTCTCTTTTTTTATGTTTTTAATACTGTAGATATTTTTAGAAGCTAAAAAAAGTAATTAAAGATATTTCTGGTGTTAGTTTTATACTTTTAAGATGTCTAGTTTTTCTTACTTGAGGTTTCTATTTGTTTAAAGCTACCTAGTTGAAATGGAAGCCACCCACACAATTTTTCTATGAAAATTAGATATTCACAATATAATACTTGTACTGTATTCCATTCCTCCATCATACACACTGCATCCAGTTTCAGTGGTCTGAACAAGCAAAGGCATGCACATAATTAATTCCATGAGGGACAGCTTATTCATATATTGGCACACACGACTCTTGCTCTTTGTGTATCAGTTGCACATAATTTGCAATGACTCTTTCTGCTAACTTGAGTACTCTGTATAAATTAAATCCTAAATAAAGCCCCAGGTTTTCAGAGGTGTTTTTGTTGTAGCCTTATCGAACATTTTCTCTTGTCCTACACACACGTAAGCGTGTCCACACGCACTGGAAATGGCTTTTTCTGTTTTCCAGCCTGTGCTGTGCAGTAAAATGGCTCTGGAAGCAGCAGCAGGGCCCGGGCGGGCTGCACATGCGGGTGCCAGCAGCGTTCTGTGTCGCTTTACAGCCAAACCCAGGCGCTGTCGCAGCCGCTGCGCGCTCCAGGAGCGGCCAGGGCAGGCGCTTTCCCGGGCACCGAGGGGATCTCCAGGCTGCAAATGAGCGCTATAAACGGTGCAGGTTGGTCGTAAGTTAAAGTCATAAATGTTTTCTTTGTAAGTGACAGATATACATACACGCACATGGGATGTGTGCCTCACAAAGCAAAGCAAAGCAAACCAACAGCCAAGCCCACACAGGGATGTAGTTAAACCCACACCTTGCCCGGGCTGGCGGCGGACACGGCCCCGACGCAGAGCGGGTCTCGCCCCTCCCTCAGTCGCC
>VZRW01008731.1:14441-45957 GCA_013398125.1 Aegotheles bennettii | reverse complement strand
CCGGGGCTGGCTGGAAGGCGGCGCCCGCGGCGGGCAGGGAATGAGGCCGTCTCGGATAATGGCCTTGGAGAGGCACAGAGCCGGGGCACAGCCCGCCGGGTGTCACTGCCGCACCGCGGTGCCTGTCCCCGCAGCAGGGTGCGCTCTGGCGGCCCTGCGCCTCCGGCACTCCCGGGGCACGCCCGGGGCTGTCGCACCGCCCTCTCCTCCACACAGCACCCCTCGTTCCCTCTGCAGGCTGTGTCCGTGCGGAGAGGAGAAGGCGGTCATTTGTCCCAGATCCCCCCGCCCCACAGCTGCAGCGGAGCTGCTGGCCCCGGGGAGTCCCTGGGCTGGTGGCCGCTCTCCCCACACCGGCCGTGTGCAGCGGGCACGGTGCCTCTGGGCAGCGAGTGCCACGGGTCCGGCCCCCGCACGGCCCCCGCGGTACCTCGTGTGTGTCGGGGCAGCCAGGACACGGCTGTCCCTGCCCGGGGGCCGGTGTCGGCCCCGCTGGACGTGCCCAGCCAGGACACTCGGTATTCGCAGAGTTGCACCAGCGGTGTGTTCTGAACGCCACTGAGCTGAGCGATGTTGGGCACAGTAACTCGTGCTGGAAAACCACTTTTTTCTGGTAGACATTTTACCTTGTATCAGCCGCTAGCAGCTGAGGCCCGCGGTCCTGGTGTGACCAGGATTCAATGCCTTTACAGATTGCAGCACATTAGTAATACAGTCTGAAAATCAAAATTGCATCTACATTTTTCAACACGACAGGTGCAAGCAGGGTTTTCTTGATACATGGTTTTGTATAAAATAAAGCTGCAGTTGTATTTCAAGGTAAGCAGTTTTCTCACACCCAGCTGGCTGCCTGGAGTGAAAAGCCCATTCTCCAGTCGACAGACATTGCTTTCTTACTTTGTGTCTAAGAACTATCATTCTCCACAGGGAAAGAAAACTAGAGTAAGTATAACTGTTGGAGTATTTTTATACGTTTCAAACAGAGACTGCTAATTTAATATCTGTCTCTCTTAGACTGCATTATTGTTTGAGAGATGCTGTGATGCATATATTAATTTTGGTGTGCATATTAATTTAGACACTGAATATGCATATGTTATAATATAATGAATCTATAATTATGCTGACAAATGTACTGTATGCTGTCAGGCAGTAGAAAAACAGCTGAAGATCTGCGGCTTTAAGAGGAATGTGGATGTCTTAGTATTGTATCTGGCTGGACAGTAAGTAAAATATGTTTCTCTGGCTTTTTACTAAAAGTAGACCACACAATAAATGGTAACCTTTTATAGTGCTTTCTGTATCATACTCTCTGAGCATCATTTATATGTGAAATACCAGTAACACCTAGTCCATACGTGTTGTGTAGGACAAAATGGTGAAGCTACACCGACATACACAGCAGAGCTGTGCTCACAGTGAAGTAGTTAACTGCCTCAGCCTAGGTACACAATCTTTTTCCAGAAACCCAGAATTGCTCGAGGGTCTGTAAGTTCACAGAGTTGTGCGTCAGCTTCTTCCACAGGGAGCAGAGGAGTGAGGCTTAATGGGCTGATCTCTGCCTGTTGTAACTGGCTCTTAAGGCTGGGTGGAAAGAGCATCAAGAAGGCAAATGAAAAAACACAGGACCTGCCCAGTCTAAGAACTGCCAAATTTCTGACCTCCCTGAAGAAATCTGTTATTGCAACAGTAACACTCATTGGGAACACCTTTGAAATTACCTCCATCTCTACTGTTAAGAATTGAAGGGAGGGCAGGGCACCATGAAGTCAGTACAAGAACACTCGTTTGAGGCTGGCAGTACTGATGAGAGAAGTAATCTCCTCTGAGAGCTTTGTGAAGCCGCTTAAGATGTAGGGCAGATGAAGAGAAGAAAACCTGCTAAGTAAAGGAAGACAAAGCTTTCATGAACCTGTGGGTGATCTAGATTGATAGAGGTGTATGTTATAGAATGAACATGCTGAGAGGCTACCAGAGAAGGATGGATACATGACAGGGCGTACTTCAAAGTTTCTGAAAAGCATACTTTGAATTTCTGGCCAGGGCATAATTCCAAATGGTGCATACCTGTCTGCAGCCTCACAACTGCATCTAGTGTTTGTTCAGTTGGTATCACATATAAAGAGCTTAATGTAGTTTAATAATTCAGGGACAAGTGTTGTCTAGCCTGGTTTTAGTGGAAATCAGATTGTCTTGAAAATCTAAATGTGCCCACTGGTATCTTTAAATTCCTTAGCAGATCTCCTGATTTAGACTCAGAAAGTATCTGATGCTATGTGAAAAGAAAACATAAAACAGTTACTGTCAAAATTATTAAAATCAGTATTTTAGAAAGAAGAAAATGTACATAAAATCTAAGGGAGAAATTTGAGAAAAATGAGAAAATTGCAACATCCATATATATATTTTCTAAACAAAACAAGAAAGTTACTATAATGTGTACGTGTAAAAGAACTAAGACTGTATACAGTCTTAATAGGCATATTTTCTGATTTTAAAGACTTAAATGTGTGCCCTCACTGGCTTTGAACATTTTTTTTGGTATGGAATAAAAAAATGTTCAGATAGCAGATATGGAAGTGACCTGCCTTCCCTTGAAACCATTTTGAGAAAGATGATGCAAGCTGGCTTCTTTGATGATTGGAAAATAGTGAATTCCTTTTATTCTATACTAATTCATATAAACCTTGAACTTCAGCCAATCTCAGTGTCAGATCATGCCTCCTTAACCGTTGGTTTGACATAATTTTCTGCTGGCTGAGATAAGAAAATGAAAAAATAATAATTAAAGTCAATCAAATAGGAGGGAATGAGATTATATTTTTAAACTACCACTATTAAAAGGACATGAAAAAAATGTACTTTTGGACACTGAAAGCTGTCATCCTCGGGAAACTGATTAACTTAGCAGTAGGTACAAAAGGAGTGCTGCAGGCCAAAAAGGATCAGTTTGTAAGAGACATGCAGAGTCTGGAAGGGATACAGAAAGGGACAGGCTCTTTTAAAATGTTAGAGGAATTAAGCTCTACCTGGGGCAAATTAAATGCTTTAATACCAGAAAAACAAACAAACAAACAACAACAACAAAAACCCAACAAAAAACAGATCAAGGCTTCGAGATAGTCAGGATGAGGCTGTTACTAGAGAGGGAGTAAAGCCAATTAAAATGTAAACCTGTAAACTAGGTACAGAACAGCAGTGACAAAGAATATGAGGAAATTTTGACTTTGCTACCTGAAAAATAGTTCAGGAGTGTACAGGTAAAACTATACAGAAGAATTAGATAGTAGCTCTGTAACAGCTACTGTATGTCCTGTCAACACTCATCTGCTTGTGTTTACTGCTTACAGTAATGTATTCGCTGGTTACTTGTGACAATAGACACATAAATACATAGTTGCCGGGTTCATTGTTATGGATTATTTGAGGAAGTCAAATAAACAGTTCAATGAAGTAGAGCATGGGATAATAAAATTTTCAGAAGTACAGGAGAATAAAGGTACCTACCTCAACTTCGTAGAGTTTGCTCTTGGCAGATTTTTTTTTTCAAATGAAAGATCAGAAAAGGTGTCCACTCCCCCTTTGTCTGTAGCTGGAGGGCTTGTTGAAAAAAAACAACCAACCATGGGAAACTAGAGACTGGGCTGCACAGCTGGAAAACAGGCAGGTCATTTTAGGCTGATGATGTGACATTAATTTTTATCAATCCTGCAAGTTCTTTTTGAAACATTGACCCTAGTCTTGCAACATTTTCCACAAGGAGAGTTTTATTAAGTCAATTAAAATTTGTCATATAAAGGTCATCTATAATTATTGTAGAGGAAATCAAGAACATTTATTTAAAGCAATGAAAAATAAGGAGGAGTGATCAGTGAAAATTACTCGGCAGCTCACTAATATTCTCTGGTTAGTAGGTAATTTGTTATTTATAGTACTTGAGCAAGCTCGAAGTGCCAGATACACAATTAAACGAAAATCCCTACCAGCACATGGGAGATTGTTCCAGCCTCAGTGGATGTGTAGTTTTGTTTAAAACAACACTGTTAATGAATGTAAGTAAATACTAAGTTTATATGAGGACAAGAGAGAAAGAGGGGTGAAAAAAGGGCAAAAGATTTCACAATATGCACTAATACAAAAAATGATAAGAAATTTACATGATGTGCTTGGTGTCTGACTTCTGTTGGCTTCCCTGGCATTGTGGCTGGATAATCCATGCTGCACCTTCAAGCAATTTTCCTTTCAGGTTTGTGTCCCAGGACGCCAAACTTGTCCACCTGTGTTCTGAGCAGTTCCTACAAACTGCAATGTAGATGGGACTCACACTCCCTGTGAAAATAAATGCTGTTATGGGGAAAAAAAATAATGTATCACTTAATTTGTTCTTATTTCTTTACCACCTGCTGCCTTATTAAGTCTTCAGGTGTGTAGAATGATTACACTGTCTCTGCCATCTTGTTCTTTGCATCTTTCTCTGCTATGATTTCCACAAAAGTGTGGCTTTTTAGTGCTTGTATAATATTATTTATAAAAAATTCAACTGTTTATAAAGTGAATAAGCACCATTAATGTTGAGAAATTTGTTGCTCTCTTTTTCTTTTTTCTCCCACCAGAGGACTAAGAAGTATCCCAAGTCTGTCACGGTTTCGTAGGTTAAGGTATCTCTGGATTAACAACAATAAGGTAATAAGGTATTCCTTTAAAGAGCAGACCAATGCATCTATACTGCCTGATAATTATTTAGTAATTTTTATAACATAGAGTATTATATAATTGTCAGGCTAATAAATTGTTTTTATTTTCTGGCAAATTTAACTGATTTAAATATGACAGTTTCGAAGAAACAGTGCTTTGTTTTACATTACAGAGTGTAAGCTGATATATTTTCCTTTAGATTCATATCAAATTTATAGATTTTGTGTATTTAGGAAGCTGATGTTTTGTGTTGATACCTTAGCAACAAAAAGAAAGAGTGCGTATATTTAGTACTAAGTAGTTGGCAAAATTGCCCAATGTCGTACTGATGCTTGAGGTCTGGGACAGCAGTTTCCAGTGTAGCTCATAGCAAGTGTACCCTACCCACCAGAGTGGGCAACTCTCGGGACAGGTGGAGGGGCGATATGGCTGTAAGGTGTTTTTACAACTCCTGGGCTTCCTAGTTTTCCAGGAAAGAAGCACACTGCAGGAAATGCGCAGCTCTTTTTTCATGCCCTTGCAGACATGCACAGTTTATTTCCTGGCAGGCTGATGGTTGAGGTGAGACTCCTTTTTGCCCTCCTGCACACAAAAGTGACATGAAACTCTTTAAAAATGCTTCTCCGTGTGCACAAGTAGTAGCACTGCAATGGATTGATGGAGTATCTTCTGCCATTGTGCAGGCTGTTGTGTCACCTAAACTTGTTCGATTTAAGAGAGATTTCCAGGCAAGTGATTAGTGTATGACATTGGGCCACATTGATTTCTCTCGTTTCCAATGCACTGTATGGTCCTAAATCTGTTATACAATCCACGTGCCTTACGTTCTCCATTTGTGCAGATCTAGATTATATCCTGTAAGGGTTTTGCCAGCCAAATCTGAGCACATTGTATCTTACACAAAATCATCTACTTAACAGTAGAATTGTCTGATTTAGAAATCTCCAAATACATAGGCAAACATTATTAAATGGTTGAATTGAATCCAAACCTTCACCATTAGCCACTGGTAATTAAAAAGCAAGAAAAGTGATAAAAATGCTTTTAAATATTTTACTGTACAGTAGTTTACTTGACTTTCAAAATGGGCTCAAGTTCTTAAAACACCGTAATTGCTTGCTTAGGTAGATAAGTAGCACTGTGAGCAGCAGAAAAAATAATTTTACATTCCATGTCACTTCGGAGTGTTAGCCCCAGGCTAACATCAATTATGTAGCATCTTATGTTGACTTCATTGAAAGACATGTGGTTATCCAACTATTTTCAGAAAAAGGAAAAATATGGTTACATTAGAAGGTTGCACTGACATTGCAGGTATAAGAAGGCTTTGTCTTGTATTTCTAAAGGGCACTAGAGAATAAGAGGAAATGGCCTGATGACTAAGCAGAATTAATCTCACTGGCTGTAAAAGATAAATAAATCTGGTTTCTGCACAGATCTCACCTTTCTACCTAAGCAGTAACAAAGAACATTCTTCTGTCATTCTATATAACTTGTGTGGAAATGTCATTTTCTATATACCTTGTGTTAAGAAGCCACTCTCAACTAAATGCTGCAAGAAGGGAAGTATGTTTTTCTGAACTCAGAAGATACAAGATTTTTTTCTTTCCTTAAAAATGCATTACAATTATTTCATTACAAAAAAGTAAATTTCAGGTGATCCTTAAAAACCCGAACTTGTTAAACACCACAATATACAGTGTGTGGGGGGTTTATACTAGGCAAGATACAATCATCATTGTGAAGAATCTTTTTTTTTCTTATTTGTAGAATATTGCTGTTTTCACTGAACCAGGTTTTTCTGAGGAGCAGCAATACTCAGAGAATGGCATAATTTGGATCTTTAAAATATCTTTTCTCAGAGGACTTCAGAGAACTTTAGTAATGGAAAAACTTCGGTCTTGCTCTCCTCCCTCCAACTTTCAGATAATAATAATTTTCAGAAACAAAATTCTGTTTGTTTTTCTTGCATTTAAACTGTAGGATAGATGCTTAGGCACCATTATTCTATATATACATTTTATTTTTTTTTCTGTAACAATAATTGATTCTGTAAATCTGATTAAATAACATTTTTTGAAATTGAGAACCTTAAACCAAGAGTCTTAGACAGAAATATAAGAAACTACCTATAGTTAAAGAGTTTTCAAGAGGCTGTGTTTATACTTCTCCAAAGATAAAATTAGACTGGCAGGTAACAGTTTTCCTGACTCTACTTTCAGATCCAAGATTTAACCTTCTTGATCAAAAACTATTGCTTGACTGAGCTCTATCTCAACAATAATGAACTGACAGATATATCAGGTACTGATGTTCTCTCTTTAGATTGTTGAGCAGAGGCCTATACTTTCTCTTCTGTGTATTGGCATTCAGATTTATAAAACTGGATGACAGTGGGTAACTTAATGGTTGAAAGCTCCTATTTGTGCATAACAATATATGTTAATTGTTTTCTTAGAGATTTAATTGTTCCAGCATGCTGAAGTGGAGTAAGGTGATATATTTGTCCTAGTCTAAGGTATGAAATGTCAGGCAATTGTAAAATATTTTTGACCTTACATTACCATATTTCATATTGAAAATGAGCATGCAAAGCTCTTTTTACATGATTATTTGTAATCCCTTGCTGACCAGGTACTCTGTAAGCTGACAGAAAAACATTTTGAGAGCCATTTAGGTTTATATGATGAAAAACTGATAGCAGTGCAGACAGACTTAACATGAAAATAAAGGGTAATAAATTAGTAAAGTTGTCCCACTCGTAAAGTAGTCAGTAAGGTTCTGCAGTTTCTTTGTGATATAGTTACATTTATAATCAGAACTATTTTGCAAAGTTACTGCAAAACTGTTTAATTGTAAAATTGCACATCTTACAATTCTATTTCAGTTTTGCTTGCTCATGTAGATTAAAATGTACTAGGCCAGTGAATTTGTGAGTGAAGAAGCCAAAGCATAATAAATTTGTGTGTATTACAGACATTTAAAATGTAAATATTTTACTTTTCTCTGTCCCTATAAAATGTTGAGATGAGAAATGAATTTGATTAGTTTTTGTGAGATTTTGAGAAAAATTAATGTTTGAAAGAAAGAAACATGGACACAAAGGACAATACAGGAGATAAAAAAATGTAGGTAAAGAGTACTATATAGGTGAACAGCAGGGTAAGTATCATTGGTAGAGAAATGCTGATGAGAAATACTGTATAGAGTTTGGAAAATGAGATGCTTACACCTTATGTGGTGTAAGGATGTGAACACATAGTCTTGAGTCAGACAATAATATTTCATAATAACTTTTTAATGCTTTAATAATTATTTGAAATGGAACTGTTTTCTAAGGAATTCACTCTTTATTGCTTGTGAAGCAAAGGTAGTATCAGGGATATACTATTGTTTGAGAGGCAAAGGTAATAGGTAAGGATAAAAGGAAGTGAAGAATTAATCAAGGATTACTTGGATATAGGAAGGAGGAAGGGAGGAAGAAGAGAGGATGCAGTTGATGTTAATTTGCTGAGGCAAGGGTGGTGGGAACAAATAGATGGAACTGGAGTGAAAAAATTTAAGCATATGTTCAAAGAATGTGACTAAAAAGACAAAAGGGATATTGAAATCTGATTTAATAGTTTTTTACTAATCTCATGAAAGGTTTTACCAAATGGCAGGCATAGATGGATAATTAGAATATTGAATTCAGTGTGCAGCATAACAAAGTAATTACCTAATAAAGGCAGTTGGGTATGGTGAGAATAATTAATTGATTTTCATTTTATTTCAGGTGCTCTGAAACACTTATGTGCGTTACAGATTCTGTTGCTTCACAACAACCAGTTAGAAAAACTTGGCAAAACAGTGAAGGAACTGAAAGGAATGATAAACTTACAGACTCTGAGTAATACCTTATTTTTATTTTGCACAACAGTGGGCAGTATTTTTTAGTGTTTCTTATCAGGATGTTTCTTGTCTGTTTCTGCATCATTTGCTAATAGCTTTTGAAGCTGGTTATCCATTTCAGCCAAATTTGACAGAAGAAGGAGATCTCCAAGAGATGAAAATTCCACAGAGAGTACCTCAACTAAGAAAAAACTGCCAAATGAGTTCGGAAGTTAACTCTTTTTGGCTGCTGGCTAGCCAGTCTCCTGGATGAGTAACTTGGAGGCAGTCAAAGCACTTTACTGCTACCTTTTTGTAAAGGAACATGGGAGTACAGTGAGATTATCACAGAGGTGAAGGGAGTTGAGAAACGGAGTTTTATTGCTGTTGAGAGTGTGAGTGATACCCCAAATCCCTGCCTCATTAATTCTGTTGCTCATATAACTTACTTTCTGCATCTTTTTGGCAGACTCTATGGATTTCTAGGGTCTAAGAATATACTTCAGATATTAAGTATAACAATGTCTGTTAAGTAGCATACTTAGAATCATAGAATCCTTTTGGTTGGAAAATACCTTTAAGATCCTCAAGTCCAACCATTAACCTAACACTGCCAAGTCCAACATTAAACCATGTCCCTAAGCACCACATCTACATGTCTTCAATTCCTCCAGGGATGGTGACTCAACCACTTCCCTGGACAGACTGTTCCAGTGCTTGACAACCTTTTAGGTGAAGAAATTTTCCCTAATATCCAGTCTAAATCTCTCCTATAACAACTTGAAGCCATTTCCTCAGGTTCAATTGCTTGTTACTTGGGAGAAGAGACCTACCTCCTTTCAGGTAGTTGTAGAGAGCCATAAGGTCTCCCCTGAGCCTCCTTTTCTCCAGGCTAAACAATCCCAGTTCCCTCAACGCCTCCTCATAAGACCTGTGCTCCACTTTTTGATGTACTGGCTGGTAATGAAAGTAGGCTCTGAAATTTCGAGTTAGGTTATACAAGACAGTGTTGTCACCACTAAGTTACAATGTAACAATTAACCTCCAGGGAAAATAGAATTATATGCTATTAACCCATTTAAAGTACAAGTGTAAGCAGTCTTTTTCCATGGTTCCTAAAATAATGTTATCATAGGTCATGCCAAATGCTCAGTACTTTGAGAAAACAGGAAACACGTTCATCAAGCCATACCTATTATGCATTCAAAAAATTGCATGTCTTCTGTATTGCCAGACAATCAGATTAAAAAAAACCCACTTGTGAGTGTTCAACAGAACTTCTGGACGCATAATAACATTTTATTATTTTGTGGCTCATGGGGACATTAACATATTAAAATGAAGCAGTCTAATTGTCCACTTCCGAAGTAGCATTCAGCTGCCAAAATGTTTCATTTCTCTTCCTCAAGGCTCTCTTGTGATTTTTAGCCACTGCCCTGCACTGGATTTGCAGCATAACACAATTCTTCATCAGGCATTTAAGGAAGACACTCAGCTTCTAAAGATTTACAGAGTAGGTTGCTCACAACTGCAGCCTTTTGGGAGATGCAGCGGGCTTCTTTATGGGCTCACCTTGTGCTCACATCTCCCTTTTGGAATCCAAGATTTTTGTTATGTACTCTGTAAATTGCCTCAACTGATTTATTATCCACAGCTGATAACATCTTGCTGCTAGACCTCAGAAGACTCCTTTTGTTCTTCAATATGTTTTCACCACAGTAGTTCCTTTCTCCCCCATGTGGGTTAAGCACACTGCTTTGCTACACTCCAAATAGAGAAAACAGACAAAACTAGGGAGGAAGAAAGCATTATCCCTAGTTTGTAGAAGTAAAATTGTGTGACCTTGACAAGAAAGTAGACAGCAGAGCCAAGAATTGATCCCAGATGTTTTGTAAAATAAGACCATTTTGATCCATACAATGATTGGATTTATTGTAAGAACAAGCAGCAGAAAAAAATCGTATGCTCTAAAACAAACCTACAAATCAGTGTTGATGACGAGGGACGTGCTCCAAGTAGCATCCAGATTCAGAAGTACTTAGTATCAACTGTGGTTTGTGCCTTCAAAAAACCTCTCTTGAATCTTCATTCCATTCCACTACCAAACCTGCTTTTAGAGATCTTTCTGAAACGTTTTTCACTCTGGAATGCTATCCCCTATATTCTTGACTGAAGAACAGACTTATCAGGTATATATACCTGATACTCTTTCTGATTAACACTTTCTAGAAAAAATAGCTACATACTGCTTTGTTTGGTAAAAATGGAACTTGCTTTTGCTGCCACCTGGTGGGTCTCTTTACTACTTCTAAGTGCGGTGATTTTTAAAAATTTGTTAAAGAATTAAAATATTTTAAGTTCTCCTCTGAATACATGAACAGGTGTTTTCTGTGGGGGAGATGCCAAATGCCCGTTCCAGCCTTACTGCACCCTCAACATAACTGCTAAATCACATCAAGTGCTGAGCCCTCTTCAGCAGTCATACTTACCCTGAAGAAATGGCATCTTTTATTTTACAAATCTGTGTGGAATATGTGCAGACTTTATTCTTCTAGTATCTCTTACCTGCTTCTGTAATACCATCTTTCTCTCCCTAACTGCTAAAATTATACATAACAGGATTTTTGTTTACCCTAGAGTGAGTATTAGCGACAGCCTCTCCTCAAAAAGAGAACAGACCAGTGCAGACCTTGGTAGTAATTGTCAAAATTATTAATTTAAGATTTTGTTTTCTCTGATCTGATCCCAAGGTAGCAGCCTCCTGATTAGTTTAACTGTCTCAGAAGAACAGCATTTGTGTAAGGAGAAAAACAGCATTATTATGTTTTTCATTTAGAAAAAAAAATATCACCCAACAACACTTGTTTGCTTGTTTCTTTGTTTGTTAGCTGATCTGGGAATGAGCCAGTTTCTATTTTAATCAGATATCACTCTCATGAAGCAAACTGACTTGGCATGTTAGGTAGGCAAGTGTGCCACATCTGGCAGAGCAAGAACACAGCACTGGTACCTGTCTCTGCGTTGCAAAGGTTTGGTTATTCAGCTCATGTGAACCTGAACAGAAGTATTTTACTCAAGTTGCTAATGAGCTTTTGGACCTTAGTACCTCAAGTCTCAATGGAAGTTAGTGGGACCCAGGTTCTTAGGAACTTAGGCCCTGTTAAACATTTTACTCTTTAAGTTTCTTGAGTTTTTAAACTTGGAATCTGTCAAAGCATCAGAAGACTGGGTATTTACATTTTATATTGTGTCTATGGGATAGAAACTTTGTATCAGCTATGATAAAGCCTTAGGTGTCCTTAAGCCCATCTTGTTTTAATAACTCTCTCCCCCTACAAATTTTCTCTCTTACCTTTAAGCTGTCACACCTAAAAGGTGACTATTATTTCAAATAGGCATCACCTAACAAGACATAAAAAAATCAAAGACAAACATGTAATGTTTCTGTCTGTATATCATAAAAAATAGAAAAAACCTTCAAAGGTTTGGAGTGCATGGTGGCACCTTTACTCAGTTCTTGCCTGTGGTATTTTACATACTGTGCAGTAAGTCAGTTCTTGCAGTCTGTATTTAGTTGGGTAATTTTGCGTGTGTAAAGAGACTGTGCTTCATTTACCCAGCATAAAAACAATTTGAATTTGATAATACTTTGTACAAAATCTTTGGCTACATGTGATCTTTAATTTTTCTGTTTAGCTTAGTTGTTTTTCTTCTGCTGGGTTTGTTTTCTTGTGATGTTGTTTGTTTTTTCTGTATACGTTTTGCAGACCTGTTCCATAACCCTCTGGCACAAGACCCGGACTACCGGCTGTATGTGATATACTTCCTTCCTTCACTACAGCTCCTTGACAGGAAGTGTAAGGATTACTTTCCTCTTCTCACAAAGCATTGACGATTGCTTTTGATTTTAATCAGGTTGGAAAAATAAGTGAATTAATCTTGCCTGTTCTTTTACAAGCATTTGTTGATATAGCAAAAGACATACTGAACAGATACCCATTTTTTGCAAGATTTTTCAAGCAGATAGAGTTTGCCTGGCATAAACATCTTACTTTGCCAAATGCTTTTGATTTCTGTTTTTTTTCTTTTCAAATTGTGTATGTTTACCTTGTATCTTGGTCTATATATAGATAGATAGGATAGATAAAAGCCTGTGCTTAGAACATGTATCTACATTTGTGCATTCAAACTGGTATATTCACATGGGTGAGCATGTTTACTTACATATGGATAGAAACCTCAGCTATCTACGTGCTTCTGTACAGTTTAAATATGCATGTACACATTTCTTGATGAGATACATGCTGAACAAGCTTCCAAATACAAATCTTCATAAATCATCAAGAAATCTTTCACAGTTTGTCTACTGCAAATTCTATAGAAAAAAAAATGTCTTAAGAATAGCCAGATGACAAATCAGTCAACCCAAAAACATGCCACAGCAGACCCAGAAAATCCACTGTAGTGATTTTTGTCTCTGGTATATGTGATTGGCAGGAGGACTGAAAATTGCTGGAGAGCACTGAGAAAGCTCTTGATTCCTACCCCAGCTCTACCTCATAAGAAAGTAGCAAGGAGAAACACTGTAGTCTTGAAAACATGCTCCCAGTCTCTAGGAGAATCAGGATGCAGGACTTGAGCAAGGCAGCCACAGGACATCTGCAGGTGCTGGCAGACTATGTAGCTGCCATGAAAGAAAGCTGGTGGGCCACAGCATGTGTCAGGGGTTGATGAGGAGCTGCTGGATCTGACCACATGGCTGTTTGCTTACACATTCATTTTGCACTGGTACCTTTGGTCTCTTGAATATTTAGTCTTATGTTACATCTATGCTTAGCACGTCTGTCACGCTGTTTGACTAATGATCATTTTTGACTAGGGAGCAATGACTGAAGCTTAATGTGCTGGAAAACACGTGTTGCCTTTACAGCTCTAGAAACACTTCCATAAAACTTCCTGGATTTAATCTAAATACAGCTATACTGTAATCAGTCCTGGATTAAGACTTGAGGCATTAATTTGTATCAAGCTGTACCCTGGACTTTCTGTTTAGTGAGCTATTTCTCTAACATTACAAAGGTTCTTCACCATCTGTGGAGCATTACCACAGCATGGTCCTGGCTGTCTCCTTTACACCAGACATGTGCTCACACTTCTGTTACCTCCAGGCATGACTACTGCAGTTCCTTCCAAATTGGTCCCCTAGACACCATGGCTTAAAAACTTCCCTGAGTTCAGAATGCTTCTGCCACTGTTCCTTGTTCTAAACCTTTAGCTCACTTCTGTTCCACAGCTGAAGTGCTAGATCAGTATGCAGTTCATATCACTGAAGTTAAAATCCCCTATTTGACTTAACAGTGTCAAACTCTGTTTAAAATTTAAAGTTATTTTTGAATTAAAGTGCAAACCAGGAAAATTCGAAGCTTTTCTTTTGATTGCACTTCTACAGTTTTATTTGAAATTGACTAATGGGAATTGAATTGGCCTTGAACCAGGACTTTGTTTTGCTGTTCATAAAGAAACTTCCAAGTCTTTACTGACTTGTGAAGTAGATCTCATTTAAACAGTATGAAAAGTCTTGCTTTCTAGTTTCTTGGTTTAAAACTTCTGATCCTACTGCAGTCAAAAGAAAAAAACTATTTTATTGGACAGGGCTTCACCCTAAAGCCTTAGGAAGCATCACTCTATGTTCCCATTTTGAATTGTTGTGAAATTATGCAGATTTACACCACTATTGTTACAAAACTGAACCAAAAAAAAGTGA
Source organism: Aegotheles bennettii (assembly GCA_013398125.1). Taxonomy (NCBI): domain Eukaryota; kingdom Metazoa; phylum Chordata; class Aves; order Caprimulgiformes; family Aegothelidae; genus Aegotheles; species Aegotheles bennettii. The sequence continues at coordinate 31,628 of VZRW01008731.1, read as the reverse complement.
ATCATCTTCTGCATGTGGATAGATAACATCAACCTTTTAAGTTGGTAGGAAAAATAAAATTTTTATATCCCTTTTAACAGCAGTTACACGAAGAGAAAGGGAGTCAGCACTTCATCTTTATAACCACAAAAGGTCTTCTGTTGTGCAGTCAATAGCTTTTGGAAAGAAAGTAAATACCCCTGTGGGGACTACAGTAGTATCTAGCAGATGCACTCAACCGGCCAGAAGACTGGTGATGCCCTCAGGTATTTATAATAATGTAACAAAAAGCATACATTTTTGGATGACTTGAATTAGAAAAAGTTCTTTTCATTTATCTGATAAAAAGTTGCTCATTTTAGTAATGAAGTATAAATGCATCACTCAACCAAATTGCTTCATAAAAGCAGAGGTAGCAGCAACAGGCTGCAAATGAATCTTTCTACTATTGTGGCAAATAATTTATAGTCACTCCCTGTAGTTACTGAATTGTCTTTTAAGATTGCCGAACAAACAAATTTTTTTTTCAGTAGGTGTCTTGCAAGTGCTTAGTTTTACTTTTATTTTTACTTTTAAAAACATCTCAGTGCACTTCGGCTGTCTCAGCAATCAGCATCATAGAGTTTTGATGCCCTCTAGTGATTTTATAAAATAGTCTCTTGAAGAAAGTATTTTCTTCTAAATAATCTTTTAAGTTTTACCTATCTTGCTTAGTTTTGTAAGGAGATTCCTTTTTATGCTTTCCAAACTGAGAATATTTTAATGATGTATTAGAATAGCGTATAAAATAAATTTTAGAGTTCTTAAAACATTCAGATCTGGAAGACAGCACAAGAATCTGGAATCTGGCACAAGAAAGCAGGTGAATGTCACCTGGAACCTTGTGACTTGTACCATATGACAATCCTAAACAAACCTTGAAATCTCACACATTTTCATGCTTTTTTTGATGTTTTAAAGAAAAGAGAAACAATTTTGTGCATAGATGACTGAAAGGGTCGCATTTGAAACAGTAGTGTAGATGAAGTTTGGAACAGTAATAAAATACCTGCAAATTTTTTTAATGTATATATCACAATAGTAAACCTGAAAGCAGTGTATTTAACAATAATTTTGAAAAGCTTGGAAAAAAAGGGGTAGTTAAATCATACTTAGTAAGTTATTTGTTTTGCTGTTAGTTATCAAAATAGACATACAATTGTCTTTATCACTACCATGCAATTATTCACATACATTGACAGTGGCCTCATTTTTCTGAGAAAGGAAAAAAAAAGCATGGAAATGTGTGTCTACAGGAAATAAAATACAAGAACTACATAAACTTAAAAAGCCCCAACAGATACTTGTTTCCACAGTGATTTAATGAAAGATGATCTTGAACATTTCAAATAATCTGCTAGTTTTCAGTTCATTTGAACAAGTAATTTAGGATCAGGATGGTAATCCCCAGGTAACCAAATGCTGTACAGCCATTAATGTCTTAATTTGAACTTTTCATTATAGGTCGTGAATTTGGAAATCACACAAATAAGTAAGTAATTTTTTTTCTTTTGCATCTCTGAAGCATTTACTTAATTGTCTCTTCTTGTGCATAAAAAATACCCTAACCAAAGATAACTTCCAGTAAAAATGAGCTTTTGAAAAAATTTCTGGTCTTTGTACTTAACGTAGTTGCAACTCTATATTATTTTGATGAGATGACCTACTCGCTGCTGTTTGAAATTTAATATTGAAAGGTATTCCACATTTGGAAATGGCTATATAAAAATGCTATTTATTTATAAGATCAAATACTGATCACTAGAAAAAACATGCTTTAACTATTAGAGCATCAGTATAGCTGTTCTATATTATGGCCCAGAAAACTTCCTCCTGACTGGCTGTTCAAAAATACAGGCTTTCTGGAAAATATGATGACTTGTAGAATGAAACTTTTTTAGTCTGTACTTTATGTTACTTTTATTCTGTTTGGTTTCAAAATCATAGAAATAAATATAAAACTTATCTCTGTTATCTCTGTCTGGATTGAGGCAGTATAAATGTCGCATTTTAACGTGGTGACATTTTTAGATGTGTTCTGGTTTGGGAGTGAATTTACAAACTTCAGGTGTCTGGCTTGTTTTTACTTTCTGGCTTTACACGTGAATAAAATAGAAAAATTTTTAAAGGAAAAATAAAATCTTACATATAATGATTGGTAATGGAAAAGCAACTGATGTCATCTACCTGGACTTGTGCAAAAGCATTTGTCACTGTCCCACATGACATCCTTGTCTCTAAATTGGAGAGACATGGACTTGATGGATGGACCACTTGGTGGATAAGGAATGGCTGGAGTTGTGGTCAATGGCTCGATGTCCAAGCGCAGATGAGTGACAAGTGGCGTTCCTCAGAGGTCGGTATTTGGACCAGCCCTGTTTAACATCTTTGTCAGCAACATGGACAGTGGGATCAAGTGCACCCTCATATGGTCAACACACTGGAGGGAAGGGATGCCATCCAGAGGGACCCTGGACAGGCTTGAGAGGTGGGCCCTTGCAAATCATATGAAGTTCAACAAGGCCAAGTGCAAGGTCCTGCATATGGGTCGGGGCAATCCCATGCACAAATACAGGCTGGGCTGAGTATGGATTGAGAGCAGCCCCGAAGAGAAGCTCAACATGAGCCAGCAGTGTGTGCTTGTAGCTCAAAAAGTCACCAGTATCCTGGTCTGTGTCAAAAGAAGTGTAACCAGCAGAATGAGGGAGGTGATTCTCCCCCTCTACTCCACTCTCGTGAGAACCCACCTGCAGTACTGTGTCCAGTTCTGGAGTCCCCAACATAAGAAGGACATGGAGCTGCTGGATCGAGTCCAGAGGACCATGAAGATGATCAGGGAGCTGGAGCCCCTCTCCTATGAAGACAGGCTGGGAGAGTTGGGGTTGTTCAGCCTGGAGAAGAGAGAGACTGGCACAAGTTGCTCAGTTAGTTTGTGGATGCCCCCTCCCTGGAAGTATTCAAGGCCAGGCTGGATGGGGCTTTGAAGCAACCTGGGCTAGTGGGAGGTGTCCCTGCCCATGGCAAGTGGGTTGGAATCAGACGATCTTTAAGGTCCCTTCCAACCCAAACCATTTTATGATTCTATGATATCCTTTAACAATTCGATTTTATATAGCTACTCACTTTGAGTACAGCTCTTTACAATCAAGCTGATTTATGTTTAAAAATGAATTCTTACCTGCTTTCAGTGGAGTCAGCTGTCCTCATTGGTAGAATGCATATAGAGCTTCCTCTCCATCTTAGGGAGATGCTTAATCTTTGCAAGGTACCTTTTCATGACAAAGTGTGTTATACTTGGTGGGAATAGTCACGTAGTTTATATTAGGTGTGTGCTGCTACAAGTACATTATTTATGAAATAAGTTCTTATAAGATCAGGTTTTAATATTGTACCAGAGTTAAAAAGGGTTTTGTTCTAACACAAAGTCTTTGTTGATTCTGCATTGCTGTTGTGAGTCTGCCACTTTTCTTGTCCCGACTGCAGCTGTGGTGGGATGCATGAACAACACAAGCTCAGTGTTCTGGACTCAGAGCTTGGAGAAGAGAAATTTGCATGGTGGCTAATTAAAAGACCCATGTTTAAATAAATGTGCATTTTGCATTAATTGGTATCGTATCACTGAAATCTTAAAATAAGTTTTATGATTTCCATTGAATCAGAGCATTAAAAGTATACAGCGATAATTTTTGTGGAAGAAAAAAAGCAATGAAAATAACTTTTTAAAGTCTACTGTAAATGTATTTTAAATAATTCATGGCATGATTCTTTTTTTCGTTAAAATCCTGTGATTCTGAACTTTTCTCATTTTGTTTTGCTTTCTTAAATTTGTTAACAGAAGGAAGCCTTCTAAACATTAAAATTTTTCAAATCCTCACTGTTAGTGTCATTATGACTTCCAATTTCACTTTCTACACAGAGTGGGTCTAATAAATTAGCTCTGAAGTAGTTTGGAAACGTTCAAATCATGCACACTGGCTTTGTTCTTTTTGCAGAGTACCGTTTGAGAACCTCGAAGATGCCATTTTATTACGGGCAATAACAAGATCTCTAATGGAATTTTCCTCTGTTGACTGGAATAAAGTAGCCACCTGTCAAGAAAGACGGCTTGAAAACAAAGCAGAAGAACCCCATGAGAAGCTGACAATCCAATTTAGATGAGTGCTTTCTGTCTTAAGAAAAAAACTGTTCCTCTCTTTAGTGTGAAGATAAGCCTCTTAAGTAAGTTAATATCTCTATAAAACAAGTACATTAAAATGTGAATCTGATTAAATGAACTTCCAGCAAAAAAAGTATTAGTGTAACATTCCTTTTATCATCAGATATGTAATATGGAGAGTGAGGAAATTAAGAAAACAAATGATAAATAGTGGCAAAGTTACGATTAAAGTTGTTGGAATTAAATTCTTACCATGGTTTTTTTATCAGAAATTATTAAAGATAAGCAGCAAGTTAATTTTTAAGAGACAAAGGATAAATAATTTCATTCCTTATAGTTTCCAGTGAAGAATTAGACTTGCAGTGTTTACTAGCAGTAATTTGTCTTCCTCCCTTGAAATAAAGATATAAGAATGCAACTGCTAAGCTTTTCTTATTTCTGAGAGAGGTTGGAATTTCAATCTGCTAATTTGTGCTGCATGAATGCACTGAAAATGCTTGTTTAGTCTCAATACAGTGGAACCATGATCTCTTAAGCACGCTGATATGTAGCTCTTATCTGGGGCTGCCAATATTCTCTCAGGATGCAGGCTCCTGCTTACTGGTCCTTCTGGAGAGACAGGGCTTGACATACACAATGTGCTGCCCCAGGACTGCTGACTGGTTTTAACACACTGTCTTTTATAACATGGGCCATACAATGCTGTAGCGCTACAGCTGACACTTTTGGCTTCTGAAGCCTGTTACCACTGAGGAAGCTGTGGGAGATGTGCATATAGATGGAACATAATACATTTCCTCATGTCTTTCTCCCTCCAGTCTGCCAAAGGTTTAAATTCAATGCTATCTGACATATCAAAGCCCTTCTTCAGCCTGTGGCTCATCTACCGAGTTCCTTCTTTTTCTCCTAAGTTAGCCCAGAGTCACGAGGCAGTCTGAGTTGGCAGGAACCTCTGGAGCTTATCTAGTCCACCTTCCTGTTGAAAGCAGGTCTGAGATTAGGTTATCCAGTGCCCCGTCAAGGTGAGTCAAGTATTTCCAGTGAGGGAGGTACCACCACTTCTTGGCAATCTCAGTGTTTAATGGCACTCTGGAGCATTTTTTTCTTATATTCAGGTGGAATTTCACCTGCAACAACTTGGGCCTGTTGGCTATTGTCCTGTCACTGTGCACCTCCCACCTTTTCTGTGACTACCTCTTGGTAAGACTGTGATTAGATCTCCCCAAGTCTTCTTTTCTCGGGGCTGAACAAACCAAATTCCTCCAACCCTCTGATCATCATGGTGGCACCCTCACTGGACCTCTCTTGGTTTTTGATGTCCCTCTTGAACTGAGTTGACCAAAACGGTACACACTATTCTGGATGAGGCCTAGCAACTGCCAAGTCAAGTGAAGTAAGTACACCTCTGATTTGCTAGCTATACTATGCTTTTGTCTTTAGTGATCTGTGGCACCATTTACCTTCGGTGCTGCCAGGGCACTCTGCTGGCTCGAGGTGAGCTTGATGCCCACCAGGACCCCCTGGTCCTTTTCAGCAGACCCAGAGAGATCCCAGTCTGAACCACTGCTTGGGATTACTCCATTCCAGATACCGGGGCTAGAGTTAAATCTTTGTTAAATCTCATCATTCCTTTAACCTTTTTGATGTTAGGTTCCTTCTTTTTTGACTTCAACTATTTAACATTTTCCCCAAGTAATATAATTTTGAAAGTAAAAACCATACATTTTACAGGAGGAACTGTTAAAGAATTTAAACATGACTTCTTGTAATTTTTTGAGCATATAGATGGGCTCAGAGTTAGAAGACAGTGAAATAATCTATACATATATAATCTTTGATGGTGAAAACCTATTAGATGGTCAAAACCTCTTAGATTTTTTGGCCTTCCCATTGTTGCACACAAGTGTCCCATAGATCAAACAAAAAAAAAAATCCCTACCATGGCATACAGAAGCTCTTCATCGTAATGTTTGATACCTATTAACAATTGTAGCTTGTAAATGTTGGATGCTGTCCAACAAGCTACAAGTCAGTAGCATCACTGACTGTCAACATATGCACCTTATTAAAAGGCAGTGCTTTCTATCTACTCATCCATTTGAGCTTTATCGAAAGGCTTGAGCCTGTATTAGAGCCACTAGTGAAAAAAGAGTAATGTTAGCTATTTATATATGAAAAAAATACTCAAATTACAATGGTAGTTCCCAATTTTGCTGAGAATTCTCTTTAATTAGATAGAAAAAAACCTTGAAAATCTACCTGCATCAAAAATCTAAGTGATTTGAACATGCAACATTTAGTTGGCTAGAAGATACGCTCAGATAGTTTTAGAAGCTTTTATATATTCTTAATTCAACCAGATCTCCCAAGGTGAAGAAAACAGTAAAGAGAGAGTAAATATGAAAAAACACTTGGCCTAGAAGTGAATGAAAGCAGGATTTGTGCTGTGGGTTTTACCACACTTCTGAAACCATGAATCATCTGTCATAAAAGGGCTTCCATTTTCAGAGATAACTTAAAGAGTGACACATCCCAGTGAGCCCCAGATGTGGACTAGAGAACCAGCAGCACTTCTGCATTCCAGAGAGCAAGCAGTGACTAATCATGACTCCATATCCAAGTTCTGGGCAGGCGTCTCTTGCTTGCCAATTGTCAGGAAATTAAACTTGTACACCTGAGCTACAGGAGACCCGTTTGTGTCGAATGAGAGCGTCGCCATGTGTCCCAGCAGGCATTAACAGATGCAGCAAACAAGAATTGCCACAGAGCTCTCTTCTTTTAAAAAACTTCCCTTTATTCTTCACAATTTATTTTTCTAGTCCTTGAAATTAAAACACGGGTACATTCCCTGCACAGTTGCATTTATGTATCCTCACTCTTACAGTTTTCAGAATATTCAACAAAAACTTTCAATATATTAAATAGTAAAAAATTAACAGCATTTTTGAGAATAGTCCTTATTCCTCTAAGTTGAAGGATATTGCCATGTTCAAAACAAAAGTTATTCATCCAACAATTAGAGAATCTCAAATTTTACCATCCTCATGCAGCAAGAGATATTTTTGGTTGTGGCATTCCCATGATTTCAATAGACACGGCAGTAAATCTGAGTGAAAACAGCAAAGTTAAGGGGAGCTATTTTATTTAGTTGAAAGCCTAAGTGAAATCCCAGTTGTACCAATGCACACATGAATTTTTGCATTTAATTCACTGTGACCAGGTTCAGCATAAGCAATATTAAACATCTTTTATGTTTATGAAATAATTCATAAGCAACATCCCAGTGTGCTCTAAGGCATCTTTATCTGAAAGCTGAGATTTAGAAACCATTATTCTTGTCAGTCAAAATATTTTAAACCCTTCTGCTCTTCCCTTCATTAAACTTTGACATACCTGGAATATTTTTGACCAAAACAATAGCGAAATGATTCTGTTGAAACACACGTTTCACAGTCAGCTTGAGACATCTGAAACAACAGTATCATTTAATAAAATTGCCACAAGAGACACTATTGCTGTGCACTCGCTAGTCAAAAATATCTACAGTAATATCACAAAAAGTTGAGAATTCGGACTAGTAGTTCAGAAAGTTAACTGCTACTGAATTCCTTCAGATAAAGCTTCATAAAGTGGTGTAAAAAAGCAATTTAACAGTTGGCTTCCCATGTTTTTAACTACAGTTCTGCATACTTGCAGAAAAAAATATTTTAATTACAATTAAAATAGATTTTAGGTTCTGAAAACATGAATAATGCAAATCAAATGCTTTTTATTTTTCACCAGTGGCTGATTAACCACAGGTAGTCATAGTGTTTTACTATGCTTACTGCTGGTATACATACAGATGGATCTATGACATTATTTTTTATCAGATAATAAATATCTATTTTGACAGTCTACCACAGAACCTGAAGTATCTATAGACAAATTAGCCAGTATTTCATCTCACAGATGAAACAGAGACATGCTGTCCCACATATGCCATGCTGTAAGAACTCAGACATGGTCAGCATAAAAAATTCCCTAGGACCCTTGAAACACGGGGGCGTAGCCAGAACACTTAGGCCCTTCCTAACCCCCTCTTACTCCTCAGAATCTTGCATTTTTTGAAAAGCAATGTCAGCTAAGTTAGTCTCACTTTCTAGTGGACTTTCAGGATGTAGGGCCTGTGCCTCCGTCTCTTTGGTAAATTCAGGCTCTTCCGTTTGGTCAGTAGCATGATTTGGATCCACTTTGGTAGCATCTGGACCAGGATCTGACTGTTCCTCACTTGTGGAACTATCCTCTACGAGTTGCACTTCATCTAAACAAAAGAGAAATTGCATCATAAGTAAACTCTCATCTTTCTTATTCTGCTATGATTGACAGCCAGCTGAAAGCTCTGTCGCCGCTGGCCACAACACTGCCAAAGCCCTGCCAGGGTGTCATTTGGCTATGGAGCAAACTGCCTTAAGCACAGACTGAAGCATCCACTTCCTTAACACTCACCCTTGGACAGTGGAAATCTTAAACTCTTGCTTGTAGTTGCAGCTGTGATATTTTCCTTCCCCCAATGTACAGGATGTGTAGTGGGTATTATTAGCTTTTTGAAATAAAACTGTTGTTGATATGAAAAGCTTTGGTACATCACCACTCACAAAGTGACTTGAAGCTAGGATCAATTCACTGTCTTGGTAACAATGCATAATCTGATAAGGTCTACAGTGTGTTTGCCATGTAGCTGAAGAAGTTAGTGAAGGCTAACGTGTAGATAGTGCAGCAGTAACATGTTAAAAAATGTTAGCTTCCCTTTCTTAGGAAGGGTGGGAGAAGAGCCATCCACCAAGAGCCTGTCTCTCCCTCTGAAGATGACAGCACCTGGACACTGATTTGTTCAGTTAATGTGAACCTGCAAGTGTGCGTACGTGTCCCTGGTGTGAGGCATCTCACTGTTCACAGCTTATTGTTTTGATGTATAGGTATGCAATGTACTCGGGCATTTCCAGTATCCTTGCCTCCAGCTTTCACAGTCACCTTGATCCCATGCAACAGCAACTCTTGTTAACAGCATTAGCACAGGAAGCTGTTAAAAACTTCAGTAACTACTAATTAATTACTAATTTATATCCTGTTATTGTTTTTACACTCCAGCTGAAGTGCAGAATACTACCATTATAAGAAAAGTGTTATTTGTCCAGTGCGCTTCTACAATCTTAAAACAAAGCAAGGGGAATCTAATACATTGTAAAAGAGAAAAAGTGATTTCACCCCCAGTTTTCCTATTTTTTCACTTACAGAAACATTGTATCAGTTAGGGGTGTGTGCGAGATACAGTTTTTTCTGTCATTATGTATTAATTACTTGCTTAGTGAAGGGAGAACACCACTATTAGCAGTTTAAAGAGTAATGCTTTCTTCATATTCGAAGTACACAACACAATTAACTTGATACTGTGGTTACACAGAAGAAAGTATCACAGGCGAGTTAACATCTACATTAACCTTTGCAACTGGAAGGAGTGGGCTGCTTTATTGTACAACTTGTCCTAATACCTCCAACAAAAGGTAGAGTAGCATGAAACTTCTGCATGATTTTCATTAAAGATTTGGATTTTGAAATAGCGCAGTGTAATTCAGAATGCTTTAGCTGTAGAAACCTGTGTAAATTCAGCATTGAACACCAGATTTTATGAAGTACGCAGCATTTGTAAATTGAAAGACCAGAATTCCAACAAACGCAGGTATGCTGTTAGGTTAAAACGAAGACTTTTCTTTCAACCTCAGCTGTTATGGATTTTAAGACCTGTTACTGTCGTTCCTTGTGGTGCAGTTAATGCAGCATTAGTTTCAGCAAGCAAACTACAGGTCCTAACCTTTCTTCTGCTTTTTTTCTTGTTTCCTTTTTTCTTTGGCAGCTTCTAGTTCTTGCTTCTCATGAATTTCCTTCAGGGTCTTGCAGACTTTTTTGTGGGTAAACCAGTGAATTTTCTGGCAGTCCTGGTTGCAGTACATCACCTGAAAGTTACCAGAGCTATCAATTCATCTTTATGTACTAAAAAATACACCATATTCTTGCAGTTCATAGTGTACTAAGTTAAACATCTCTATGTATATTACTTTATTGTATTTTTAAGGAATTTGTAAGGTCATAATGGAGTGATTCTAACCTATATAAAACTCTATGTTTTGTTAACTCCTGAACATACAGAAACTTTACTTTTTCTTAATTCTTAAAGATACACACATGGAAATCCAAGTACTTCTGCTTGTGAATGTCAGGCATCCCTCCCAGAAGTAGATGGCTTGCACATTTTCAGTGTACGCATACATGCCATGCCTCGTAAGTCTACACAGTAAAATAGTCAAGCATTCACAATCCTCACCACCTCAGTGGCACTATTTTTTGTGATTCATTATAACTATTCATGGATTCTTACCATTTTACATACTGAACATCTTTTGTCTGCTCCCTTTCCTCCACAAGTTGTACAGAATTCAGCATCCACAAAACCCACTTGGCCAGTAATAGCTTGTGTAAGTACAGAAAAAGCTGTAGGATCAGAACCCTATAAGGTAAGACAAGAGGTGGTAAAGAGATTTAAAAACATTATCATGAAGAGGGACACACAAGGGAAAAACCAAGCAATGCAAGCTTCCAGGAAGCAAGCTGTGGTCTCACTGAAGATGCTGTAGCAGCAAGAACATAAAACTAAACCATAGAACTTCAGCTAACGTGCACAACCTAGCAATTATATGGTTAGAGAAATTTTTGTAAATGAAGTTAACTTAGTCTTTAGCTTCTGTAGAATGAAGGATAAAAATTATCATTTTTTTACTGTGAGTTATTAATAACACTATTAATGAACTCAAGTGTTCTTTACACAGTCATCTGCAGCAGGTTTTTTGCAGATTAGTCTCTGTGCCAGCACACAGAAAGAGATTTTACTTGTCACTGATGTACCGTTGTGCTCTGTGTACTCGGATACTACAGACCAAATGGTCAGAACCCAGAAACTTCAAAACAATTATTTGCATATTATTACTTAGATATTATTTTCATTGTCTTTCCCAAGCAATACAAGCAGTAATAGTACATTTTACTGGTAACCATAAATTATGACTATTCTCTTGGGCAATGATTAAAGGAAAAAAATGCCAAGTTGCTCCAGCTCTGAGTCAATCCTTGAACTGTAAGACTACCATGGAATATGCATGATCATAACTCCTATGGCAATGCTGAGATGCCCAGACTGAATCCAAGTAACTGTGCATGACAAAGGTCAAGGCCTTACAAACAATTAAAAATTTACAGCATGTCCTTCTTCCCAGTTCTGCAAAATGGACAGAAATCCAATGCAACAACATGTATTTCTTTAAAGGGAGCAAGGCAGAAAAGACTGCAAGGTCTTCTAAGAAGGGACAGGAAGGAAAACGTTTACTCTAAAGCAAGTTTTAATGCATCATAATGGCTTATGTTTTCACCCTGTGTTTATTTTGCTGGCTTAGACAAACAGCAGGGACTGCATTCGGCCTTGGGACATTTTAGCAGACTGGAGCCACTTAAGATGGAGGCTGTTTTTAATTCACTCAGCGCAATCCAAAAATGTCACAAAATTGTTCCATATCCCCAGTGTTAGTGCGTGTAACATCAGAGACTACAGAGACCATTGTTAACAAAGAACAGTAACCCTTGCGTAAGATTTATTATGAACTAATCAGTAGTACTATAATGAAGATTGTGTTAGCAAAGGCATATGAGGAAAACTGGTTAAAATTTTTTTATTTGTAATTTTGATTTCCTAATTTAGATACACATTTTGCTCTATATTGCATCATCTTGCCTCTCCCTGTGATAAAAGGAACTTCACAGAATGTTATTTCTTTTTCTGTCATCCTGTATTACCAACTTCTCATGTACACCAGAAATAATGAATGCATTAAATCTAGGAAATTGTTCCATCTTAAACTGAATTTAGACACTGTGAAAAAAGAGTGCAAAATGAGTTTCATCTGTGTCTGAATCTACAATTTGTAAAAGCTAATTGGCAAAGAAAAACTGAACAGACATCCCAGAGTAGGAAAAGAAAGCTCTGACAGAAACAAATGTTTCAATTTTCTTTATAAGCTGAGGTATTTAAGCATTCAGAATGGACACAGAAAGAACTACTAGCTGAAGTATTTTAGAGCATTTTCCTGCAACATGTAAAATAAAATTCCAGTTTGCCAGAGTTCAGGAACATCAAAAACCTTTGCTTAATGTAACACATTGCAGAAGCTGAGAAACAGAAATATGGCTTAATTTAAACGGAATTTACTACACAAGTTGCTTAGAAAGTATTTTCTTGATAGAAAAAACTTACTATTTCAACAGGAGCAATACTTCTCACGAGCTGCTGGAGCAACGTAGCTTCACAGTAAGGAAACTTTCGGATGCTTTCTCGAATTAGCTTCTCTTGATATACAGGGAAACCATCTTTCTCTCTCCCTTTCAAGAGACTGAATTTTTTAAAACCGAAGTGAAGAAAGAAATCACACAGTAAATGTTCAAGAACAAATACACAGCATGCTGTACTCTGTCCTCTTTCAAATTACAGAGAACTGTAATTCAAAATAATTCAGCAACTTCATAAGTAAAAGTGTTTAAAATGTAATTATTTTTCTTCTAATGCACAATCATTATGAAATATAAAATAACTAAATGTATGCTCTGAAACCACTACTTACTAATTCAACCACACAGAGAAAAATAATCAAATAATCACCTGCAGGCAGACTAGAATCAACATCAGACTGAAGTAGCAAAATGCTCTATTGTGTTTTAAAATGAGCATTGTAAAAATTAACACTGAAGAATGCACAATACATTAAAATACTAATTACGTGTTATTTATAGAACCACAGAATCATTAAGGTTGGAGGAGACCTTCAAGATCACCCAGTCCAACCACCTACCTACATCACCACTAAACCGTATCACCCAGCGCCACATCCAGACGAACACCTCCAGGGATGGTGACTCCACCACCTCCCTGGGCAACCTATTCCAATACCCAATCACCTTACAGTGAAGAAATTTTTCCTAATGTCCAATCTGAATCTCCCCTGCTGCAATTTAAAGCTGTTTCCTCTCATCCTTTCAGTATGGGCACAGCAGAAGAGACCGACCCCCACCTCACTACAACTTCCTTTCAGGTAGTAGTAGGGAGCAATGAGGTTCCCCCTGAGTCTCCTCTTCTCCAGACTGAACACCCCCAGCTCCCTCAGTCGTTCCTTTTAAGAAATGTTTTCCAGTCCCTTCACCAGCTTTGTTGCCCTTCTCTGGACATGCTCCAGCACCTCAATGACTTTTTTTGAAGTGAGGGGCCCAAAACTGAACACAGCACTTGAGGTGCAGCCTCACCAGTGCCCAGCACAGCAGGACAATCACTGCCCTGTTCCTGCTGGCCACACTGTTCTTGTTGCAGGCCAAGATGCCACTGGCACCTGGGCACACTGCTGGCTCATACCCAGCTGGCTGTTAAACAGCGCCCCCAAGTCCCTTTCTGCTGAGCAGCTTTCCAGCCACTCTTCCCTGAGCCTGTATTGGTGCCTGGGGATCTGGTTGGCTCCTACTTTTTTTATGGACCACTGATGAATTGTTTGATTGAAGTATGTAAAGCTGACTTCACAATTTATTTTCAGTATCATGTTGAAATCCACAGAGGTCTATGGGGAAAGCAATCCATTCAAAAGTCAGGGCACTTAAGATCAGGCAGCTGGTTTTGGAACTCTGAGTGAGTTCTGAAGATACATCTAAGTGATTCAAGAGTTCAAGACTCACCCAGAGCCAGTGGAATTGGCAGTTCTTGGTTGCTTAAGTGTTTTTGAAAAAAAAAATAATCTCATCCTGTATGACTGCTGGAGAGCAAGATGGCAAGAGAAATGTTTCCAGATGATCCATATTGGACCTTGAGAAATTATTTTTTCAAGCCTATCACTCTGCTTTTTCTCCACCACGTGTTGCTCTCTGCTTCTTCATAGTGTATGTGTGGATGCTCTAACCATTTCCAGCAGGGAGCCGAAACTCCAGGAATGTTTCCTTTGTACCCCAGGAAAGTGCAATGCCACTTCAGACAGGAAAAAGGGAGTCAGTGCCATCCTGAAATGACTGCAGCTGGGATTATTTCAAAATATACTTGGCATAGCCTTTATCGAAGACAATCCAATCTATCATTAGTTATCTTTTTCTGATATCTGTAAGCTGATTCACACACATGTCTTCAGACCTCCCTGTAGAAATACATACCTTTTGATAAATCCATCTAGTTTATCCTCTCGCTCTTGTAAGAATGCAATACATTTCTGGAAGATGCAACTGATGTAGTGCATTTTCATAGCAAGTACTTCATTCATATCTTTCTGCTTCATACATTTCTCACAAATTAGATCCAGAACCCTGTAACATTTCTGCAGTGCTTCTACTTCGGCCAATAGAGGGTTCTCTTTTACCAGTAACACAATCTATGAAAAAAATTGAAAAAAATGTAATCCAATTAGGAACTAATATTTTTAAACTTGTGCATTAGCATTACAGGTTGTATAGCTCAGTGTAGCTAAATTTCAGTGGAGTTTCTAATATTCCTCTACTTCTGTCTTACACAGTCTTCCCCTTCTTTTTTTCAGTCATCATTTACTATACTGTAATTCACAATTCCCATACAAGAAACATTTAAGATTGGTATTAAAAATAATGATTTATTTTCAGAATAAGAACCTGAAGAATCAAAACCATTTCAAAATGAGCCACTAAGATGATTAAGGGAATGGAACATCTCCCTTATGAGGAGAGGCTGAGGGAGCTGGGTCTCTTTAGCTTGGAGAAAAGGAGGCTGAGGGGTGACCTCATCCATGTTTACAAATATGTAAAGGGTGAGGGTCAGGACGATGGAGCCAAGCTTTTGTCAGTAATGACTAATGATAGGACAAGGGGCAATGGTTTTAAACTGGAGCATAGGAGGTTCCATGTGAATATCAGGAAAAACTTTTTCACCGTGAGAGTGACAGAGCACTGGAACAGGCTGCCCAGAGAGGTTGTGGAGTCGCCTTCACTGGAGACATTCAAAACCCGCCTGGATGCGTTCCTGTATGATGTACTCTAGGTGACCCTGCTCTGGCAGGGGTGGTGGACTAGATGATCTTTCGAGGTCCCTTCCAACCCCTTAGATTCTGTGAAAAGAAACAGTTACAGAAACTACCATACACTGTCCTAAAATCTCTTTCCTTTTGAACACCTAAAATAAACTGAACTTGTATGATTTAAGCAGCTTCACAGAACGCATCGATGTCACATAATCTTGGAGTACTTCAGGCAGACTAGTAAAGCACTGAACTAACCATTTTAAGAGGCAACTGTGTATTCTGCTCGCTAAATCAGCTGCCACTGGTGCATTACTGTTTGCACATGCTGCAGATACCTGGTTGGCAACTGTTGACAAATTCCTGACTTTGAATGGCAATCCCAAGGAACTTGTCTCTCAGTTTAGCGGTATTAATGTCTCTGACTTGTCTCTTGGTTTAGAGGTATTAATGTCTCTGAACTACACTGGAGGAGCAAACCATAGAAGACATTTCAGCAAATATACTGGAAGGTAAAAATAAACATCTTTTGCCCATACTTTCAGAAACAGCATCAGCAGATGTTATTATGGTGAACCAGTGGTGAAGGTAGGAAGATACATATTGAGACAAGCATTGAGAGAACAATGAGATTTTGTTAAGACAGGACATTTTTTTAGGTTTCCACTTCAACTGGGGCTAGGGAAAAAAGAAAGCAAAAAAAAAGCTATTTATGGTTATTGATGCAAAAAATATGAATCTCTGCACTTAAAACTGTTAGTTCAAGATTCTGGTGTATATGAACAGTGAAATAGTTTAATTTTTACATCATGTCTCAATGTTGAGCCCACTTCTTTCTCATTTTCAGAAGCATCTGAATTACTAGATAAGGTTTATGATCTTGATTGGCCTCTCAGAAGAGCTGAAATGCTTCCTGACATAAAGAAACAGCTCCCATGCCAACAAACACATACAATTTACATATTACTCCACCTTAACAGGATGCATGTTAGTAGTAGTAATAATTTTATGTAGAGGCCCAGCTAATTTTACTGGCAGTTTTGGTTCTTTATCTAAGCCTTGTGGTTTAGTATAGTAGTCCAGCCTTTCACGTGGAAAGAAGTTGTTGATGACGGTCACGCAGTCATGTTGACCTAAAGGCACACAAGAAAAAAAACACAAACACACTAGTGAAATGAAATAGTAACAACAACAAAAAAAGACCTAAAACCTAAATACAAGCAATACAGGTGAGAACTACCCACACAGGAGCTTAGCGTGATATGCTTTGTACTGGTAACAGGCAACTCTTGCCATTCTTGTACATTCAGTAAGCGTAACTTTGTGACTCCCAGCGGGGAATGACATCTGGAAATCTCATTTTGAGAACTCTGTCCCCTTCCTGCATCGTCTTTCCCTGGTAAGCCAAAACTAAGAGAACAGCTATTTCTCCTCAGAGTTATAGAATCATAGAATCACTATGGTTGGAAGGGACCTCCAGGATCATCAAGTCCAACCTTTATCCCATCATATTCCTAACCATTAGACCATGGCCTCAAGTGCCTCATCAACCCGTTTTTTGAACGCCCCCAGGGACAGTGACTCCACCACCTCCCTGTACAGCCTATTCCAGTGCCCAACCACCCTCTCAGTAAAGAACTTCTTCCTAATATCCAACCTAAACTTCCCCTGATGGAACTCGGGGCCATTTCCTCTCATCCTGTCATTAGCAATTCGGGAGAAGAGATCAACACCAGTGCCTCACTACAACCTCTTTTTAGGTAGCTGTAGAGGGCAATGAGGTCTCCTCTCAGTCTCCTCTTCTCCAGGCTGAATAACCCCAGCTTCCTCAGCCGGTCTCCATAAGGCTTGTTTTCCACACTTCTCACCAGCCTCGTTGCCATTCTCTGGACTCGCTCCAGCACCTCAATGTCCTTCCCA
>VZRW01008731.1:0-14376 GCA_013398125.1 Aegotheles bennettii | reverse complement strand
ATGGGGTTGTTGTGGCCAAAGTGCATGACCTGGCACTTACCCTTGTTAAACCTCAGCCCATCGCTCCAGCCTGTCCAAATCCTGCTGCAGAGCCTCCCCACCCTCAGGCAGATCGACACTCCCACTCAATTTTGTGTCATCTGCAAATTTACTGAGGGTGCATTCGATCCCCTCATCCAGGTCATCGATAAAGACATTAAACAAGACTGGCCCCAAGACCGAGCCCTGAGGGACACCGCTTGTGACCGGTCTCCATCTGGATTTAACTCCATTCACCACCACTCTCTGGGCTCGGCCATCCAGCCAGTTTTTAACCCAGCGAAGAGTCCACCTGTCTAGACCATGAGCCGCCAGCTTCTGCAGCAGAATGCTGTGGGGGACAGTGTCAAATGCCTTCCTGAAATGCAGGCAGACAACATCCACCGCTTTTCCCTCATCCACTAGGCGGGTCACCTGATCATAGAAGGAGATCAGGTTGGTTAAACAGGACTTGCCCTTCGTGAACCCATGCTGGGTAGACCTGATCCCCCTGTTATCCTGCACTTGCCACGTGATCTCCCCCAAGATGAACCTTTCCATAATGTTCCCTGGCACCGAGGTCAGGCTGACAGGCCTGTAGTTCCCCGGATCCTCCTTCCTGCCCTTTGTGTAGATGGGTGTCACATTGGCAAGTTTCCAGTTATCTGGGACCTCACCCAATAACCAGGACTGCTGATAGATGATGGAGAGCAGCTTGGCAAGTTCCTCCGCCAGCTCCCTCAGCACTCTCTTATACTATACTAGTAGTGTCATACTGGTGTTAAAATTTCTCAAGAGAAGTTCTCTCCATTTGCATTGAGACTTCTAAGTTTTCAGACCTGAAACAGACAGTAGTGGGTTAACCTAAAGTGGGAGAAATTATAAGAACAAAACATGCTTAAAATGTACAAAAAAAAAAAAGACCATGATGAAAGTAACAAGATGAGAGAAGTTACACCCCCTTCTTGTTTTTTACATTTGACAATATGATGGATTACTTGGCTAAAGGGAAAGTAAAATATAACTTCTCTAGTTCAGGACCACACTCTTTAAATTGATTGATATATCTTGGCACTAATCCTATTAATCAGTAGAATAAGACACAGCCCACCAAACTCTAGCATTTAAAACCCTCCACTGCTTTAGAAGAGACTGTTCTAAGCTAATAAAGCACAGTATAAGACAAATGACAGGGGAAGAAGTATCCTCACTTCCCACACACAGACAGATGAATTAATGTTGATTGGATAGAGAATAAAAAAGTACAGGAATGGATTCCAATGGTCAGACTTTTACAGAGTAGCTTATCTCAGTATGCCTGAAAGTATTTATTTTATTTTGGTGACATGATGAGATTTTAAACAAGAATTCTCCCAAACTACATTGGAGATAACATTCCCCACTCACTAACAACTCAATTCGGCATTACATTGGAAAAGACTCCCCAAATCCAAAGTATAATTAACAGGAGTGGACTTCTCTGACATATTAAGCAAATAGTTAAGGTTTTGCTACTTGAAACTCCAGTAAGCAATGTCAATCATTTCCTCTTTAAAAGACCAGAATGATGTGATTGAAATTGAAACTGCACTAACTCACTCTTCGAGGAAGTAAATCTAACTGGCAAGGTAGGCTCTTCAGTCCAGAACACCTAATGGACTTGCAAAAGAGTTCTCAGACATTTAAATTATACAAGAAGGTTGCACTGAAGTGAAAATACAGGTCCTCATTTTTGGTTGTTGGGAAGGTCACCTGGACAGCAATAGCTGAGTCCTTAAAATGACTCCACTTTTTCTGGTATTATCTTATCACATGTCCTTGCTGGAAATAGAAAAAAAAGTGGCATATTTGGCAATGTTAATCCAGGAACCTCCCAGCATTGTCAAGGTGGGGAAGAAGTAAAAACGACTTAGGAAAAAAAAAAAAAGAAAAAGAAACAGAAGAACAGAAAAAAGCCCAGTTCCATGTTTTGCCTAGGATCACACAGCATACCAAATGACAAATCTTTTATCTTCTTGTAGTTAAGTCCAGGCCAGTAAGTACTGGCTACCTCAGAACAGGTTCCGAGACTCCTCCCTCTCCAACACGAAAGGGAAAAAGGGCAGGAGGTGACTCAAGCACTAGAACAGCATGCTTGTGGCAAAGTTCAGATGAGAGTTCCTGACTCCCAGCGCTATGATCGTTCCTTCCCTCAAAGGCAGCTCTAGCTATGCACTTGGTACTGCAGAAGCACATACCAGCACTTCAGACACTTCAGATGTTACCAGCTCCCTCCTACTGTTTGACAAGTGACAATGTTGCAAGAACTTGCACACTTGGAGAACAGCAGCATCTGTTCTTATGGATAAGATCATTTGTGCTTTTATGAAACAAAGCATGGGAATAGAACACAAATTAACTCTGTTACAGGAGGAGATGTGGAAAAAAAGCTGAACAACTGTATCAATACAGAATAGATCACTAAATAATGATTCTCTAATAAAAAGCATCAGTCTAACATTTTACTTCTTCATGAGTTTAGGAAATGATAACAGACTTCCACCTTACCCACAAAAGCAGCCATCTGAGCTGCTGTCCTTCCCACAGAGTTGACAACATCAGTCTCTGCTCCAGCCTCTAACATCATCCAGGTGATTTCTTTGTTTCCTGAATTTGGGAGGAAGATATGGGGAATGAGAGAAATCAGAACTTGTAAATCTGTATGTTGTAGAAAATCAAGGGGTAAATTTCTTAAAAGAACAGGAATAACACTGAGGGAAATTAATGTTCTTAATGTTACTATTTTAAGAATGGATTAAGAGAAAGGCACAGTGCTGCCTCCTTATTTATGATTCCAGAGGGTCAAATCAAAGTAAGAACTAAACTCAGGCAGGGTGTGACTATGCTCTCTGTAAAGCACATTCAGCTCCCCGTGAGCGTATGGGAGTCGTATGCATACAAATACACTGGAGTTTGCTCCCTCCGGATAGCACCATAGAAGCAAATTCTACTAATCTAGTCTGACAGTTCAACTACAACATTTGCTATTCTAAGAATCAAAACAAATCCAGTGCTATTATGTAGCAAGAGCATAGACAAGAGAACAGATTGTTCCTTTCTCCACAGCAGGAACTGGGTGTTCAGACTGGGCTAAATATCAAGGAAAATGAAGCTAAAATTTGATGGGAAGATTAGATGACTTAATTAGTGCCCTTCAGAGACTAATAAGGACACTTGTCACCACTCACGCTGCTTCTGCTTTCAAAGGTATTCTTACTTTATCAGTTTTTGTGCATGTGCTAAGTATAGAAAAGTGAATATAAAAAAAGAAGGGAGTGGTGAATGGAAATGAATGTTTCTGATTTAAAAACAAAGGCATTGCCTCAGTAGTGCTCACGTACCTTTTGCACTCTCAGATAATAGACCTTGAAGTCAATGTTCAGAAGCATTCAAACCCAGGATGACAGGTTAAAAGCTCAAATGTGAGAAAATGGTGAAAATCTAGCATTCTCTATAAAGCTGCACTCATTTAACAACCTCTAAGATTTTTTTTTCATCTATCTGCTACAGCTCTGATATTGCTCAATGCCACAGAATGCTGAAATTTCCCAAATCTTTTTACCAAAGAAAAGCAATCTGATGATCCAGCTAAGGTCCATATACACACATAGGTCTTTCTTTTTTTATACTTGATGGAAGAAGGCCGAGTTTAAACTCACTCTGCTAAGAAATCTTATTCTAGAACCTCCTTTTTGTGAAGACATATGTGGCCTAGTAAAGAAGATACTTAAAATAACCTAATATTCCCAACTCTAATCTTTTCCCCAGAAGGAACAATGTTTTTTTTTTACGTAGTATCTTTTTTGCACTCAAAGAAATAATTGTTCCTTTCGTCAGGGGAAACGAATAGCAGAAGAAAGCTGCAAACCACCCGCTGAGACAGAAGAAGATACCTAGAGCTACAAGCACTCTCATGAAAGAAAAAAATGTAAGGAAAGGGAAAATTAATGTGAGAAAATATGTTTTTAAAACTTACTAAATACATTGTCAAAGACTGCAAGATAATTGCAAAAATAATGTAGGAGAAAGGCAAAATTTTAAAAATACTTTGAAAATTTGACTAGTCTCAAATACCACTAAAAGCTACTGATTTGTAGTCCTGAAAAAGGCAGCTTGGTGCAGCATCTTTTTCAGTATAATTAAACAGAATGTATCCCACTGCACAAGAAAACTGTCACAGGATACTGAATTTTGAGATCTGTAACAAACAGGACAAAGTACAGACAGATTATATGCCTAAAAAAAGCTGAAAAAAATAATTTTTTATATGAAAAATGATCCCAAGCCTGAACAGTAGCTCTCCTATTCCACAGTCCTGATGACTCTGCTGGTCTTGACATATTCGCATGGTTCACATAAAACCTAAATTCACTAAACCGGAATAAGAAAAACATGTCGACATTTTCCTTTAAGTTATTAATTTATGTCAAATCACACTCATCAATGTCATAAAAATCAGTGATATAAGTTTAGTAAGAAGTTACCTGAGAGTCCAGCAAACATCAAGGCAGTGTATCCATGCTCATGTTCATTGCAGTTAACATCAGCTCCATGTCGCAAGAGCAACCTGCACATGTCCACTTTCCCTTTGTACGCTGCATGCATTAGAGGGGTCATGCCATGCTAGCAAAAGAAAGTGGGAGAAAGCAGCATACAAAAAAGAACTTGTTACCTCTCTTGATCTCCATACTATTGATAATATTCACTAGTACACACATATTCAGTATGACTACCAAAAACCTCACATATGATTTAAGTTGGTAACAGAATAAAATAGCTCACCAAAATCTTGATGAAAAAATAGTTAAGATGCAATAATTTTCCGTTCCCATGTCACTTTTCTGACTATGCTGTGCTATATATACGTAAACAGACCACCGTTGATTAAATAAAAGCCATTTAACACCACTTTGTCATTAGCCTTTTGTGTAAGACATTAAAGAGAACTAACACTTCTGCTAGCAGCGGAAACTTGCTTTATGAAATTTGTTAGGTTTGTAAGTTATTACTTTTCCCCTTGCATTGTATGACAAGCAACAAGAAAATTAGGAATAGGCTGTTGTTGGTTTTGTCACGATGAAGATTTGCAGTTTCTGAGACCCAGCTTGCTCGTTTTCAGTCGTTATTACTGGTAATTGTGCTACCCTCACCCATTAATCCAGCCTTTTGGTAGCGTGTCTGTGACTCAGAGCCAGAGCTCTGAAAGCCCTGGTAAAGACACACAGCTCTAACCTGACTTTAACAGCCACGGAGTCTCAAACCTTGCCTTTTGATAAACTGCACCAGTACAAGGGAGGCACTGAGTTTTTGTTAGAGTTGCACGGCTGCAATTATAAATGCAAACCTGGCAAACCCTAGGGGAAGTTTTCAGAACTAGGGTGAACTAGCAGTGCAGGCTCCCTCCCTCCCTCCCTCCCAAAGGGCAGGGAGAAGCACATTTCTGTTTGAGGAAATTGCGTGACATTCCGGTTTTGGAATTTGATAAGCTTCTTCCAACGTGCTGTTTATTTTCACTTAACATCAGTCAGGATTCATATTATCAGCCAAGACATAGTAATTGCCCAAGAACATTCTCCAGCACAGAATACAAGGGAGTGTGCTTCAGTTTGTCCCTGAAGGAAATCAAAATGGCATTTTCTTCCCTTTTTTTGCAGGTTAAGGCTGTGTGCATGAATATACTCATGTACACCATTACTGCAGCTCTGTAAAGGCATGATAATGGGATACTCTGAAATCACCCGATTGCCAGTTTGAGCCTTAATATATTTTTAATTTCAATCTATGATAGAATAAAACCTAATTTAGTTAAATGTATCAGTACTATTTAAAAAAACACCCTAAAGCAGAGCGAAACTACAAAATTTAAAATAATAACAATTTTTAAGTATTATAATTTCATTATTCTCCATCCTAACTGAAAACAATAAAAATTTTTTACTCGATACATTATAGGTATCAGCAACAGACTGTCTTCTGATGGATGGCATTTGGACTGTCAATACAACATGCTTAAAAGACCAAGCTGGCAGACAGTTTCTTAAGCATATAAATAAAACAAATTATTTGTTCTTCCAATATTAAAAGTAGGATGAATAATCTGTTTTCTAGCAGCTACCATGTACCATTCCCCTGTCCAAAAATCCATTATTTCAAATTTGTTCCTTAAGACAAAAATTAATTTTCCCAGTTTCTTGCTTAGGGGTAGTTCCCTTCTTGGGGGGATATTACGTGGGTTACAGGGAGCAAAATTAACATCTCCCATCTTCTGCAGGGCTACAATCATCTGACTGTACAATGGGAATAGAGCTCGCAGTGCCTCTAGAAATTGCTTATGACCTCCCTTGACCTGGTACTTCAGCTCAACCAATAGGGACTCCCTTGCACAACGGGGCCATGCCTCATGGTGCAGCCAGCTCAGCTTTATTACACACCACCCTTCCTGTTCCTGATGTTGAAAACATACCAGAAGCAGACTGAGTGATGGGATTTCAAGAGCTAAGTTGACCTAGTGCTGCCATGGAGCAGGAACCAATTGAAAAAAGAATATACTGCGGGGCCAGTGGGCTGAATCAGCTCACAAAGGAAGAAAAGGACATGTAGGAAAGCAGTAGGAGCAGATGAGTATCAGAACCAGGTAGGGGTTGGACTCCACCACCAGAAGTGGGTGAAGAAGCAAGCTGACCAGTTTTCTCTCTGCAGCACCTGGGAGCTATTACATGCATGCTTTCACAGGATGAGTAGAAAAAATATAAAGATAATCAACTTGATTTCAACAATCTTTTGCCTTCTAGGAACTACAAAAGTAGTTTTCAACACCACTTTCTCAAAATTTGTTGACATTGGGGCACAAGGGGTGGCCAAGGAACAAGAGTGGGGACAAATTAAAAAAATACATGGACAGCAGGCATGGGGGTACAGCATGACAGTGTGTGTGGGAATACCAGGGGAAAGGGGAAACTGTAAAAAACCCAGCTGAAAAACTGCTGTAGACAGTTGTATGCTGACACTGTTAAAGCATCCATCTCGCCCTTTCCCAGCTCATTTTGCAATGAGGAACCCAGCCTCGCATTAACATGGAGAAAGTGTCTCATTTTATTGTTCACATTCAGGCAAATATATCAGTTCTATTCATTCATAAAATTACAAACTAAACACATAGACTGGAGGTTTGGCTTTTATTTGAGACAATATTTGGGAAGTTACAGAAATGGAAACAAATGATGCAAAAAGAGCAGGTGTCACAAGGAACACAGACACACCAGTGAGGAAAGTCCTCAAAATCAACTTTCCTAAAGAAAAAGGAAGAGCACTACTGAAATTAGACTAACTCATTAAGCCTAGTTCAGGTAAGTATTTAGAACTGGATTGTAAAAATATCTCTGACTTTTAACAGAAATGGTACTGAATGCTGCCAGTCTAGAAATACATTACTTGAATTTTCATTGGATTAAAGCCTTAACAAATTTCACCCCTAGTGCTTTTGAATAAGATTGCCCTTACCTCTCTTGAACTTACTGCAAGCAGGATTTGGAAGGTAGTCAATAGATACACACACAAATAATTTTAGCTATAGCCAAGAATGAACTAATTAAGAGTATGAAACACTGTCCAGTGACTTTAGATATGTCAATCACAGCTATAGTTCTCCTCCTTTATAGTCATCCTGCTGAGCTGTTGGTTTCACATATGTAATACATTAGATTTCTCTGATGATCTTTCTCTTCATCTGCAGTGATGAAAAGCTAAAGTCTACATCAGTCAGCAACCTGAACTGAAACCAGATAATTCTTAACAGCTGTTGAATTTTCTTTGGTTTGTGTATTTTTAAATACTACATAAAAAACATCAAAAGACAGAATTCTCCTCAATAAAGGGCAGGGAACTGGGCATTTTCTGTTAGCACAGGAAGTTCACGCTGGAATAAGGAGATAGACCACCTGAAAAACCCTCCACTGAACATAATCAGTGTGAGTGAAACTACACACATCTCATGCACTAATAAGCAGGCTGCTGCTGTAATTCCCAGAAAATATTCAGTTCTGCAATTAGCATACAGAAGTAGGGTGTCTCTAAAAGATGTGTTTTATTACAGAAGCAAATAGCTGAATTAAACTAGAGGAAAAAAGTAATGCTGCTAATGCCAAATGATAGTTTTGTATATAAGATGATTATGAATGACCTTAAAATTCTTTCAAATACAGAAAAACTGTGAAGCTTTTTCAGGTCAAGTCTCTCTGCTTGATCTGCAGAAAATACGGCGTTGTAGTACTACACTGCTCCTTTGCAACCTTAGCCACCAACATTACTGGAGGAAACTTCCACAGCTAAAAAAATCCACGTGCTTCCTTTAGACTGCCTTTTCACAATAACCTGAAAGATTTTAGCCACACCCTGCAAAGGGATGGAGTTAAAGTCAGCAAACTGCCAACGTGAAGTCACAACGCTACTTACAACCTCTGTACTCCCAGGAGAAAGAAGATTCCTGAACACTTTCTTCTATACTACATCTCCAAATTAGCAACCACTCCATCTAAAATAGGAGAAAAAAGACTAAGTGCACATTTAAATCAAATATATTTGTGTTTATTTTGCATCCATTTCCATTGCCCACCCAGTTCTCCTAATATTTTGGGACACCCGAGCTCAAATGCCTCAGAGGTTTTAAAGTTGCCAGTCAAACCGTGAAAGACAAGTGTTGTGGAAGAGGATGTATTTCTTTGTTTTCATAAAGATAGTGATTAAGCCTAAATACCTTTCCTTTCTTTGACTATCTAAATCCACAAAGAAACAACAACAAAAAAAAACAGGTTTGGTCAGAAAAGATGCTGGGGAAAAACAGGACTGTATCTGCTGGGTATCTACAAACTTCTGGAAGATGGGCATCTGTGAAACGGATTTGAATAAAGGGGTCTTACTGTAATTTCAAGTGACCTGTGCTCCCAGTACAGCACTGCAGATCAGAGGTGAAGAGAGAGCGAGTGTTGGCACATGGGCAGAAAAAGCAAGTATTTGGAGGAGCAATTTTTTATTTTTTAAATACATATAACAACAGAAGAAGAATGCTGAAACACTGCGCCCAGCTAATGCCTAGGTTTTTAAAGGAAGAAGCTGAAACAGCTAGAAAAGATTTGGAAAGGAGCAAAGATTATTGGTCAGTTACTGAAGAAACATAACTTTAGGCATGATAGTTAAAAAAATCAATGCATTTGGAAGATGTTAAAATGTGACTTGGTCCTTGTCTAAAGGTACACAGAGAAAAGATTGTCAATTATCAGTAGCTTTTAATCTGGAAGAAAACAGATCTAAGAAGTTAGAATATATGGTCAAATCAAAAATTAAAGGGACATCTTATGTGTTTATTTTTTAAAATCACAGAATCACAGAATCACAGAATTCTAGGGTTGGAAGGGACCTCGAAGGATCATCTAGTCCAACCCCCCTGCCGGAGCAGGTTCACATCAGGAAGTGCAATATGTAACAGCCTGCTGTTGGGTGCTGTGGATTCTCCAGCCTCTGGAAATTATTAAAAATGCAACTGCATATTTGCTGTACCACAAATAGAAAGAATTACATTAAACCTGTGCTCATTCTGTAGATTTGCTCACGTAAAAAGGACTTTAGGGAAGGAAATTAGATCTTAGTTCCCAGCTGAATTGTGCTCTTATTTCAGTATCTAAGCATTAAATTTTCAGGGCTCCGTTTCCTCATTTCTTACCATTAATAAAGTTAAGTAACAGTAGTAATATAAATAATAATGTGAATTTCAGGATAAACAGCTAAGGCAGCAGAGGAAGAAAAGACCCGATGCATTCAAAGCAGTCTCTAGTTGTGGCAACGTTGAATAACAAGTAAAGCTAATGTTTCACACACTGTGTATGGATACTGGAATAACACATTAGAGGAAAATGGTTTATAACAGAATAATTACAAGAGTTTACACAAGATGACTGATGGATTAAGAACCCTAAACAAATCTGAACCCTTTCTGGTTCAATTTGCATCGTTAAACACCAGTCTTGGGGATAAATGGAGACTACAACAAAGTCCATTGCATGAACTTCTTAAGCCTTATGTGCCTTGGGTGTATTTAGT
This sequence comes from Aegotheles bennettii, assembly GCA_013398125.1. Classification (NCBI taxonomy): domain Eukaryota; kingdom Metazoa; phylum Chordata; class Aves; order Caprimulgiformes; family Aegothelidae; genus Aegotheles; species Aegotheles bennettii. The sequence continues at coordinate 4,227 of VZRW01008731.1, read as the reverse complement.
CCGATGTAAGCATTAGGCAAGTATTGTTAATACTCTTTTTTCTTTAACAATACCCAACAGTAATCCTGCATTTTGCACAAATACTGCATCAAGGGTGCAGTCACTCAGCACTAGCTCAGCAATTGCACTAAAAGGAAACATTTTAAAGTCCATATAATAAAGAACACTTGCAAACATACCTACACTGTATCTTGGGTTCCTAAAGTCTACTGTAACGCTTAGTTTGACTAGTTTGTCAGAAGATGGTTGAAATACACACATTAGAAATTAAGATTTAAGTATTTAACTGTATTTAGAAACAAACAGAAAATGGATCTGTTGGCAGCACAAAAAAATGCTAACAATATTCCAGGAACCTAACCAGCAGATAAAGTGATAATTTTCCTTCACTCAGTGTTCACAAGATCACATCTGCAATACCCCGTCCAAGTTTGGGCATTCCAGTACAACAAAGACATGGATAAACTGCAGCGACTTCAGCAGAGTACCACCAAGTCATGGTAGGAGCTTGAGCACTTGGGCGGCGAAGAGAGGCTGCAGGAACTGGGCTTACTCTGCCTGGAGAAGAGAGAGCTTTGGTGAGACCCAACAGCAGCCTGCCAGTGCCTACAGGAAGATCATTGATAAGACAGACCCAGACCCTTCAGTTATGGTAGCAGGAGGGCAAGAGACAATGAGCGTAAGTCGAAACAGAGGTTCAGTCCTAAGGAAAAACATTTTCACCATAAGCACAGTAAAGCAGTAGAACAAGTTCCCCGGAAAGGTTGTGCATTCTCCATCCTTGGAGGTTTACAAGGCCAGACGGGATAAAGCTCGGAGCAACCTCACTTGACCTTGGAGCAAAAGCTGCTTTGAGTGGGAGGCTAAGCTAGAGACCTTCTAGTTGTGAAGACACAAATTGACATTTAAATTGATAAATTACACATTGCTCTAACATGCAAGCTGGGCCATTACAGTTTTGCTTCCACATCACACTTCATATTAACATTGCAAGTTTTAGAAAAACATTGTAAAAAGAAGAGGAAACAGACATGAATATCACACCAGGTTCCTTTCTCTATGAACTTCCTCCCATCTTCAGGTACCACTTCAGGATTTTACTTTCTACATGTCTATCACATCTGCCTCTGCAAAAGACTGCTTTTTCCACTCCTGACCTAGCTACTCTCCCCTCTGGGTATGTTTATGGTTCTGCAGAGAAAAGGCTTTAGGTGACGAGATGCAAGCATGAGATCGGGACAGGTATTCTTCACCCACACTCGGCTGCTATCTAAGCAGAGGGACTACAGTTTGGCAGAGGTGACAAGAAGTCAGGGAGCACCCCCATGTGTCTTGCTGCAGCATTCGCCTCGTCTTACCTTATGGACACCAAAGTTCATGCTGGGACTTGAGAGAAAATACAAACAGTGTAGTACTTTAAGTAACATTAAACTTTAAACTTTCTTAAAAAAAAAGTAAGAGCTCTCCAAAGTTCAGTATTCAGCTGCAGGCTAGAAATATCTTCAGAATAATTCTAATTTCCAGGCATCTGTATAGCAATGTTATTTAACAACAAGAAGGCCTTCAGACCTAGTATGTTCCTTGCTAAACCCAGCATAATGCTTGTACAGTTTTGCTGTACCTCATCCAAGCAATTGACACGGACATTCTTGCTGCCCAGTAGCCTTCCAGCCTCCTCGATGTTTCCTTTAATTAAAAGAAAAAAAAAAGACACAAAGAGAGAGAAAGGGAGGTGAGAAAGGGAATAAATTGAGAATCAAGAGGAAAAAGATCAGTTTCATTCCAGATTCGAATAAAACTTTTTGTAGACTAACCACTTAGGATTTAGATTAATCACCCATAAATCAATTGCACTTAGTGAAGAGGCTTAGGAATGAACAGCTTCTGTTCTAGAAGCCAAAAGTCAAGAAGTCACAACATCAAAGAGCAGCCTGAGAACAAGCACTAAAGTCAACATCCATTTTTGTAAAGAAACTGACCTACACACATGAAAGAACAGGACACAAATATGTCTCTATATAAACCATATCAGAACAATTCTGAATGAGTAAAATTATCTTGAGCATTTTAACACATTCTGTACTTCGACCTCTTTTGGAGCAGCTTGTGTCTAAAGGAGCTACCTAAACTCTCACAAAAGGAAATTATCCCATTTCAAGGACTTTTCTGGTCTGAAGGAAACATGCTTTATCATTTACTCACATCTTCTTTCCTGTTTAAATATGAAATTCGCAACATTCCACCTCCCAGGTCTAGAATGGTGGAAAAAGTTTGCTTTGGTAATAGAGAACAGAGGTGGGAAGGACAAGGACTGAGGTGGCTTGGTCACTGACATTTCTAAAAATTGACAAATGAATAAGTAGGCTGAAGATGAAAAATACCTGTGCAAGGAAATACAGGCCATAACTTTGTGTTTTTCAATTTGCTATAAGAATCCTTTCAGCTAAGCCACAGATCTAATAACCTGATTTAAAGCTCTTTGAAGGCCTGTTCAGTAATGTCAATGTAACTTCAACAGGCATTCGAACAAATAGAGATAATATTCAAAGGTACTAAAAATTAAATTTATTGTAAGTTAACAGAAACTTCTGATCACTTATTCAATCATAAGCAAAGCTCTTTCAGCAGTGATAAGCTTAATAAAAATCAGCACTAGATCCCTCATTTCCATGACAGGCTTCGTGTTTGTCTTCACTGCATCACAGGGAGGTGCCCTTTCTGCAAAGTTTCAGCAAACTTAACTTCTTGCAACTTAACTTTTGGCTCATTTTCTCTCAACAAACTTTACAAATACCAGAATTAATTTGTTTTCATAAAGTTTTTGGTGTGATTTAATTATACTAAACAGGTTTATTTACTTTTTTTAAAAAATTAATTATTTTATGGAAAAAAAAGTCATCTGAGTCATCTCACACACTTGATAAAGACCCACTAAAATACACTGACTGACAGTCGGGGCACTGGCAGCTAGCCTACTCCCCCAAATTTATATGTATATAGATATTCTCAAACATGTGAGAAGCTTCTTGGGACCCAGCGTTGTTTTCAGAAGAACATCCCAGCAAAAGAACAAACATCAGAAATAGCACACCTTCAAGGGGTGAGCTTCAAAGTAAATTTTAATGCAGACAAAGCAGTGCAAAGTTGCATTTACAAGTTCAGAGTTCTGTATGACAAAACATTGAAGGGTTTCCAAACAAGACACTAAACTGACAGAAGTCAGACATCTAGAGTTGGCTAGAGCTTAAAGTTGGAGCCAGGCTGTTGTTAGTGGTGTGTGGTAGGAGCCCAAGAGACAACAGGCAGAAATTGCAAGGAAACAAAGCTTCAGACTGGATACAAGGTGAAACATTTTCACCATGAGCCCAGTAAGGCAGCAGAACAGGTTGCCGGGTGACACTGCGTGGTCTCCATCCTTGGAGGTTTTCAAGGCCTGACTGGATAAAGCCTTGAACATCCCCTTTCAATCTCCCAGCTGACTTGTTTTGATCAGGAGGTTGGCCTAGAGACCTCCTGAGAAAGACCTTCCACCCTGAACTATCCCATGACCCTAATCATAAGGACTAAGTCAGACAGAAGCGTCTGCGAGACAAAGGTCTGGAATTCTGATTAAAGTGAGTCAACCAAGTGATTCTGATCCACGATAAATTCATTACTGACTGTCCTATGCTTGTGTCCCACACAGAGCAATGTTTTAATATAACTGAGAGTGAGGCCTCAGAACTATAAATAAATTTTCTTATGGGTTCAAATTGCCTCAAAACCGCATGTAGAAATGCATGGAGCACACCAGGCGTTTTTAGGTTACCTCCCACTAACAAACACTGCTCACCATGTTCAAAATCCCGTCTGGAGCATGGCTGTTCAGGCCGGGCTGTGAGATGCACATTGCTGGACCACGAAACCCGACCGTTTCAGCAAGTGGGACACAAAGTCCCTCAGCAAGGAGCACAAGCGCCAGGTACCCTGTGAGACTGCACTGCTCACACGGGACACAGCCCAGAACAGCCCCAGGGGCCAGAGGAGCACCGTGCCCCGGAGCAGCTCAAGCTCTGTTCCTTTCGGACCGGCCTGTCTGCCAGGGCCCCTGGCACGGCTGAGAACTGCATCGTCCCCGGGACAACACTTCTTGTGCAGGGCACGGTACCGCAGCCGCCGGGCGAGGGTCAGTGCCGGTCAGTCAGACACACGGGACGGTGTAAGCTGTCCCTGACACAGCCTGCCCCG
>VZRW01008723.1:0-55271 GCA_013398125.1 Aegotheles bennettii | reverse complement strand
TTCTGTGATTCTGTGATCAGGAGAGGAATGCTGGTCAGAGTTGTCTGTGTTACCCAGCACAGGTCATGCACTGCTGGACTCCATTGGAGTACAACAGCTACTGATATGCAGAAGTTTGGTTCAGAAGATCTCCTTTGGTCCCTTCTAGCTGTAATAAGTCTGCAAAAAGTGGGTAACAACACTAGGGACATCAAAGATGTTAAGTTCACTTAAATGTCTTGTCCAATCTGTGAGTGGAAAGGCAAACAATATGTCTATCTGCAGTTTTGCTTACCTATTTAAAATTGCTGGTTTTGCTTTCTTTTTGATTTCAGATGAAATATTGCTGCATAATATAACCAACATATCTGCAATGAGTAGAGAGTAAGGTAAGAAAAATAGCTTATTAATTTTCAAGAGAAAAACACACAGTAAGTCTATATATTCAGTGTTACTCTAAATTATTTATAGCATGTATTAGTAGACCAGAGGAAGCTTTGTAAAGTGCAAATGAGCCAATTGATATGATTTTTATATGTGAAAGAAAATACCTAGAAGAGTAGTCAAATTCTAAATTTAAATGGTTTATAGTCAGATTAGTAGAATAATTTGCACCAGCCTCCCTATGCAGATTTTTTTATCTTTATGTTTAAACAAACTAGGAGTAAAAATCTTTCACAAGGCTTCTTTTTATCCATTGCTCTTGTTGCTTATAGAAAGTGTCAGTTTATTGCTTTAAATAGTGAATGCCACAGGTATTTGAAAAAGCCCAATTTATGTGAAGATGACATCTTAAAATGTTCATCATGCAGTTAGCCCTAGATTGTGTGAAAGCTTAGATTGCATCACTGAACTATTTAATAAAGCAGTGACCTTACCAGTGGTGTACATTCACACTGTAAGTTCAGAATTAAAAGATCTACAAATATAATGAGAAAACAGTTACTCCAGTTTACACGTTGAATTCTCTAGGGACTTCTATGTGCAGCAGTGGTGTTGCAGATGGGTAATTGCTACATTTCTTCTTTGGAGTTTCTAATAAAGCCAAGGTTGAAAAACAGTGCTTCAAATGAAAAAAAAATATTTGTGAAATTTATTTGATTTTATTGAAGAGTCAAATACATCCCTCAATCTTGAAAGAAGCTTGTTCGGAAACAGGCCAATTATAGCAAAAGAAAACAATGTATATTTAAGCCACCTGTATTTGGTGAAAAACACTGATGTAATACTGTATTTCAGTGATTCTAGATACCTCGCCCATCCTTTTCTATGAAGGAAGAAAGAAAACATGTCCAAGCCAACAGTACTCATAATTCTTTTTGTGGATGAGTGATACTTTCTCAATGAACCACAGACATGAACAAGAATTTAAGGACAAAGCTGTGGGATGGAAACTAACAGGAATAAGACTGTGACAAAACGAAGTTGGTCCTGATATAAGTTACTAGACTAAAAATGTCAAGTTCTTTTTCTCTGAGTTGTATCAGGCTTGAATTTCACTTAACTAGGCAGGGCTCTCCTCGCCTCTGTTTTCAGTCAGACTAATGTATAATAATTGCTACTGGTATTTTGCTTATGCACTGAAAAATAATATAACTTGAATCAGACTCTCCAGTAGAGCTGTGGATAAATGACAAAAATTCTTGGCATACTTAGGCAAATTAATTGAAGAAAAATAATAGATTATAGATTATAAAATAAAATGGGACTCTCAGCATGTAAAGTTTGGGGGTTTCTAATGCTTATTTTATTACTTCTTGCTGTTCAAGCAGAAGGCACAGTAATTTGCCTATAAACATACTGATCAATATTTAGATAAAACACCAAATACAGTTTTATCAAACTTTATGGGGCTATAAAATGGGTTTGAATAAAAAGTTGAGAAATGAAAATAGTAAACAAGAACTGTCACAATAATTACTTACAGACGGAAGACTGCTTCCTTTCATATTCCCCGAACTAATAAAAGACACTTTAGTTCAGAATGCAGAGTAGGATTTGCATTGACTCATCAGTTGTGATTTTGATTTGTCATTACTATTATGGTTTGAAGCTTTTTGTCCTTTTTGGAGATCCGTCTCAGAAAGGAACGAATTATTCCATAACAAAAACTTCTTGCCAGAATTGATAAAGGGTGAAGAAATCAAGAACTGCGCTCTCTTCGACTTCTGCTTTCTGCCGTGTCGGCAGCTACTGCATTCCTGAGCGAAGGGGGGGGGAGAGAGAGAAGGCCGTGGCCGCTTATCAGGTTTTTTTTCCTTCACCTGCAGAGACTTTTTTTTCTTCCTTCCCGGTTTCTTCTGCATACCAGAAGAGAACTCTGTCTTCCCTGGATTCCTGGTTTCGGGATTTTGTAAATATATTTATCCTTTTCCCCTTCCATTTCCCTTTTACCTGTTATTCCCTTTTTTCTCTGTTTTCATTAAATTAGTATAGTTTGTTTTCAATCTCCAAGTGTTTGTTCATTTGTCTGTATTGTTTATTTCTCTCCTTCTGGAAAGAAGTGAGCAATAAATATTGTCTTGAAGTTCGCAGTCCACCCTAGCTGCAAAACCGAGACAATTACAATTAAGGCTTTTTGGATAAGTCATCTCTGTTTTAAATAACATGAAATGGTGATAGGCCCCAAAAGATTGATTTCATGGAAGAGGTTTATGTAAACCTTTGCCTGATTGATCTACCCACATATCTGCCTGTGGCTCTTTGCTTTTGTTCCATCCAGGGCTGCTCTTTTAGGTGAGTTACCCAATATCTGGGTCCCTTCGAATTCTTCTTATAGTGCATTTGCCAGAAGGGAAGGAGTCCGGGAAGAAGAAAAGGAAGTGGAGGCTTCCTGTACCTAGTGAAGTAACTTAATTTCTGGATCCTCCCAAACCAATGCAGATTTAAAGCAATTTGTCGCTCTGGAAATTCAAAGCTTCTGATTTTCTGCAGGGACTGGGAATTGAGTACAAAAGACATGCCAATAAGTAAAAAGTGCAGGCTTTTCCTTTCTAAATTTTACAGCTATGGACTTCACCACATGAAAACAATTTTTGCACCTCCTTGAAGGAGTTCTGATTCCATATTAAAAATGATACAAATTTTTAAAGTTATAAGAGACATTCCCAAGCTTGTCTAGGACTGACTGCTGCTTTAGGGACTTTACTTTCTTACTGTGCAACTGCACATGTGATTAAATTATCTGCCTTTATGTTGACAGCTTTGTTCTTGTTTTCTGATAAAATTTTCCTTCCTCCAAAAGACTCCTGTCAGGAACTTTCCAAGTGGTTCTCCTATAAAAAGAGGGAATAATATTTGGCATAGCTGACATCAAGAAACCTTATTTGATATTTAGAAAAGCATTCAGAAAATTATTGTTAACCTTTGGAAGTTTTAAACCTTTGACATTTGAAAAGTCAGATTGTACTGGCCTAAGAAACAACCCAAGTCTTAAGGACAGATAGGTAGTGCAAGGCAGATCACAGGCTCAGAGTAAGACTGACAAAGGAGAAACCACAGGCTTAAAACAGGCTATGTGGTGTTGACAAAGCAATTACTGAATTATCAATTCATCTCCAGCTGTTACTTTAAAATCAAATCCTTTAAGTAAAATGTGATCAAATTCTAATCCTTCCTTCCCAAATCTGAGAAATTCCTATTGAAATCACCTCTGCCCATATCTGGCAGAATTTTGAACTTTCTTTTCAAGTGAAGCTGGCAATCCTACTTCACTGAGGGCATGGATTCCTATTTAGAAAATAGGAATCTTTATCTTCCTTTCAGCCAGTAACCGTTATAGGTAACTCTCCCTGATGTACCAAAGCACAGCATGAAATCCATTACCTGTGTTAATATTGCTGGTTTTAAGACTACCTATATTTCAGCAGCAAAGTCTAAACCATCCGGACTTAGGAGGTATTTTTATTATGTTTATTGTATGCAAAAATATAAACATTTCATTTTAATCCAGGACTATTGTCCTCTCTATATTAAATACCAAATATATGTATCCACACACAGACACATATATATTTATGTATAAAATGAGCATAAATTGAAATACATGCACATGAAGGATTTTTTTTTCTATTTCACAGCTTAACTTTCATCACTGAAACAATTTCAAAACTGTGCTAGTGTTGACTCATTTGTCTTCACTTCTTTGGGTATCATCTGCTTCATTTGTATTCTTCATTTGTTGTCATTTTATATAGATAGATATCCAATTTAAATGACAGACATGTATCTATGTCCTCACTGTAGTGCTTGACTGGTACAGATTGCACCACTGTTAATACCTGCACATAGAATATGAAATATGAGGAAAGAAAAGGCAAGAGCAACTACATGAATTGAAGAAAATATACCTGCAAAATGATAGCACCATAAAGTGAGTTAAAAAAGAATCATAACTTCACTACAAATGCAAAACTAACTGGCCATTTTAAAATGAGCATGAGAGAGAAAAACAAATAAAAAACCAAGCCACATACAGTATCAGCCTGTCTGAAGAGGGAATTCAAAACACTGCGGAAAGGTAGAGTATTTTGAAAAGAAATTACATAGTCACATTGCAGAAATGTGCCAGCATTTCAGAGGCAGGACAAACAATGACTGTTTGTTGTGCGTGATTTCAAACATGCACACATCTGGTCCTGGGACTGCAGTCAGGAATACGTTGCTGTAATCACCTGTGAAGCTGAATTTATTTTGGGAATCATCACCTCATCATTCCAGTATGCAGGTGAGTGTGTATTTAAAGGAGAGGAGAGAAAATAAAAACTTTCTTTTCAGGGTATTCAGTGCACCCATTTCTAGCTGGAAATTAGCCCTGCTGTGTCATGGGTCTGAGTGGAGACATTGTTGTATTTCATCATTGCTGTGTCTGAAGTGCTTCACAAACACGAATTAAAGAAAAAATAATGAGAAAAAAATGAGTCAAGAAGATTATGTTGTAGCATGCTCATCACATAAATGACTGAGGAAATGTGAAGTGCTTAAAGTGAAATGTACAAATACTTGAGCACTGCCAGTGTGCTCCATTACCAGTATCACAAACAATATTGCAAAAAATAAATGCTAAAACTCCTCTTCCAGCACCTTAGGTGCTACAGAAATCACCACAAAAAGCCCTCCTCTTACCAAAAAAAGGGCCTTGGTAATTTTTTTCTTCCTGTAGCTGAGACTTATATAACACTTGCTTACACTACGGATTTTTCCATTTACAGTATCTGCAGCAAAAGGACAGCTAAATCAACAAACTGATTGTCACAGCTATTGTTCATTTTTATTTCATTTACTTGGTGGTTTTCACACTTGTAATTTTAAGAACAACAAGAAGAAAGAAATTGCAGTCATACAATGAATGTTTGAGCTGGACATTAGTAAGTGGCAGTATTATGTTCATACATCTTTGACATCTCTCAGTACTACTGCAATCACAGAGACAAATGCTAGCTTTTTTTGCAGTAATAAGCCAATCATGGCTCTTTGACTTAATAATGAAAACACTATGCAATAGGAAAATTGCTAACATTTTCCATAAAAATGAATGGAAATGAGAAAACCTGATGCCATCTATGATTGGATTTTTAGAATGAATAGCTCTATACAATGCATTTTTAATGTGGTTCTACTAAATTAAGAATGTCCAAATATTTCTTTAGTATTTTTATCTGTACATTGCTTGGTGTATATTAGGGATGCAGTGTGTGGTTTGCTGGAAATTCAGCTTTTGTGAAACAAGCCCCTCTGAAGCTCAGCTCACAAGGTTCATTGTAATGATGTTGATTCATGCCATTCCTCCTGTTAATGATATTGTACCTAGCAACACTTTGAAATCGCTGAATGACATTCCTACATGGGAAATCATGCCACCAGTCCAGTGGGGAATTTGCAGTATACTGTGCTCAGGAACCAAAGCAGCTGCTGAAACCATATGGTAATATGCAGAACCAGGGCACACTAGAGTTTTGTTCAGGGAACAGACAAAATGTGGAGCACTTCTGAGATGAGGCTTAAAGATAGAGCAGGGAAAATAATGAATTATATTACGGTTATTTGTTTTGTTTTGTTTCTTTGTTGTTTCTGAGGGTGAGTTGGAAATCCTGTTCTTTTACTTCCGTTTGGTTTCAGTTCAAAAGCAAAACAGTGGGCATAATTACTTGGCAGGGAGGTGGAGGAGAAAAATTGAATACATTTGTTTGGGGTTTTTTTGGCAAATACTTCAGTTAAAAAAAAATTCTAAGCAGCACAATTCATGAACTGGAAGAATACCATTGAATGTACATTTGTCTTTGTGACAAACCCTCCAGAAAAGCGTTTGGATGTGCTCCTGAATGAGCTTTTCTATTTTTATCCAAAGATTGCAGCCTTGAAGGAACACTAGAAAAAGAAAAGAAAGACTACACTTCTGTTCCAGATTAATTCCAGATATTGACACCAGGCCTAGAAGTATAAACCCAAAACCATTCTTCGGAGATCAGTAAAATTTGTTTAAGGTCAAGGCTCTGGATAGAAAACTTCATTTAACCATAAAAGCTGCTGTAGTACTTGGAAGGGACCTCAAAAGTCCAACCCCCCTGCAAGAGCAGGACAACCTAGAACAGGTCACACAAGAATGCATCCAGTCGGGTTTTGAATGTCTCCAGAGAAGGAGACTCCACAACCTCTCTGGGCAACCTGTTCCAGTGCTCTGTCACTCTTACAGTCTTACACTCTTCCATAGCTTGCTTTCATGTTTGCCTTTTCATTATTTCCACATCTCTACAGTTTTGCACAGAACAAAGTACAGAAACCACCCTTTCTTTTTTTTCAGACTGTTTCTTAGCTTTCAGGTGTTGGCTACTGCTGAGCTGCATTGTCAGCATGGAGCCAAAACAGAGGCAGGGAGTTTCAACTGCCATTGATGAGGCCAAGGCCAGCACAGGCAAGGAGGGAGCATGCCACAGCCAAAAAATGCCTGTCCCCTGCTGTGATGGTCCTCGGGCAGAGTCTGGGAAGAGGGACTTGTTTTTCTCAGTTCTGTAAGGCTTTCATTGTTAAACCTCAAGTCTCTTTCCCTGGAAACTGGGGCATGAACTCATCACACAAATAACATTGATTTTTTTTTTACCAGTTAAGATAAAATTTAAAATTATGATCTCACAGAGACCCTTGTGACTTGAGAAATTTTTGATTAGAAGAATCAAAGCTGCATAGTGAGAATGCAGTGTGGGCGGGAAGGCAATCTGGCACAATTTAGACACCATAAATTGGGTTCATTTCCAGCAGGAGGGGAACCAGGAGATCAGAAGTCTACTCTCTAGGTGGATCAGCACAGGTGTGTCAAGAATACACTTAGGTGATTCAGGTCTAAAACTCTTCAACACTTCCCCTATATTCATACCAGACAAAATAAATGTATAAATACATGAAGCGTATCTGCCTCGCTGTCTCAACCTGTAGAACCGATGTAATGAGCAAATAGCTTTTTAATTTCACATTTACCTGCATGAAAAAAGAGAATAGAAGGGTGAAAAGGAAGAGCAGCCTTTCATTTTATTTCCTCATTTCTGAGTTGACATCGGGAAAAAAAAGAAACTAAATGATCTCTGTAATCCAACTGCAGAAAGTATCATCAAGACTGTAAATTTTAGTGACAGACAAGAGGGCGTTAAAAGGAAAGAAGTTTAACTACTAGGATGATAAATACCTTTTAAAATATAACTTAAAAATGTAAGAAAAATAGACAGAGGGAATCTGAAGGGAAAGCTGTGGGTTTGGAAAGACTTCTTTTAAAATTCATTTAATAAAAACATTCCCTGTAGCTTGCTTGTTACACTTAGTTCCACTTCCTGTTCTATTTGCAAAACTCAAACTTGGCAGAAAGCTGAAGGGGAGAGAAGCATTTATAAATTAGCGTATGTCTCCGAATGATTAATGTAGCAGTCATGTTCTTTCTCATCAGTTCAAGACCACTTGCACATCTATAGAAATCGGGCATGAGGTGTGCTGAAGCATATTAAAATCACTTCTTCTTCTACTTTTGTACTGAATAATCATTCCTGCTTCTACTTTTGTACTACTTAAACGAGAAAGAAGGCAATTTAGCCACTATCGCATCCAGCCTGAGGCAAATGTGTCACATAAACTTCAGTCAGAAAAATACCTTAAAATACTTATTTATTTTATTTTAATACAGCTTAAATACAGCATTTAGGAAAATGCATTGTATTCTATATTTTTTTACCTGACTACCCTTGACTATTCTCTGTCCAATATAGATAGTACATTATCTATCAAGAATAAAGGAGGCAGAAAATTCCTGTTAGATCTTAGATCATATACCTTCTTTCTCTCTAAATCCAGGGTTGTTTATTGCTGCATAGATTATAACACATTGGTTTTGTGATGTTGTGCAAAAGTAGAGTCAATTTTCTTGCCTCTTTCAGTTCATCCTACCAGCCAGCATCTCAACTCCTCTGCAGTATTTCTCACTAGAAGAATACCATTGACTGCCTAACAGTTTCAGCCTGCTTCTGCTCCACTAGGTTATGTTCCCTTTGACATATTAACAGCTAGGAATGCCTTATTTTTGAAAAGAGTGGGGCTGTCTGGAACTCTTCGTTTCACATGTGGTGCCAGAGTCCATTTCTGTCCAAGGTAAAAGACAGTCAGTAAAGGTGGGACTAATGAACCTAAGTGGTTTTGCTTGACCTACATAATGGATAACTCCATGACCTCTTCTAATGCCTGAGTAGAGGGACAGCAGCCTCACAGAATCACACAACAGCTCCTTTAAGTGTAAAGAATGGTAAATAGGAAACAGTTCTTAGCCAAGAAAATGTCTTTTTTTCATTAATTTACATCTGTTAATAATTAATTTAAAAGCAGCAATAAGCTATCTTAATTCTCTATAATTTTTCTTTTCACAATAATTTATCTTTTTAGAAGGATATTTTGGGGAAGATTTTTTGCCTCAGTACCTTGAGAAAAAAAGACAATTTCAACAAAATAGGATAAATGTATGTGCAGACAGAAGATGCATTATAGTACATATATATTTTCTGTCATTCTGTATGAGTATGTACTATATATAGCCTCGCAGGATCTCCCAGTTAAAAACTAGAATTTCAATTTCAATTCTGCTTGCAGTTTTATATAACAGTGATTTATTATTATTTTTTGTTTGTGCATGTTTATATTTTACCTGCTGGAGATGTGTAATTTGGGTAAGTTTGACAGTAATTACCAAAGACGAAACAATGATTTATGACTGTTTACACCAGTAGAAATTTTGGCCCTCACACTGCAAAATCTTTAATCGAATGGAAAGGTTGACCCTCATCAATTCTTAGTTCTGATTACTTTCGTAGCTGTATTTGAACAGTGAGTGACAAAAAGGGGTTTCTGGCAAAACTGCATAGACAGTGTTTTTGGATTTCTGTCTTTGGTGTTTCCGTAATGATATGGCTGAGTGAGAAAAATTTCAAATTGGTTCTTAGAGTAACTAATAAGATTAATTGAAACATTTTTTGACACAAAAGATTTAGGCATACAGTATATAGCTACACAGTAACTTGATAAAGTTGATGCATCTGAATAGAATTGCTTGAATACTGCAAAGCAGTGTTTGTGAGCACATCAATCATTTCAATTTTCATAGTCTGTTGTTATTCATTTATCCTGAATATTTAGATGGGTAGATTTTTGTGTTTGCTTGAATATTTCTGGGATGCCTTATTTTTTTTTTCAGTACTCATACTAGCAATGCTAACAAGGATGACCATACAAGCAAAGAATTATTAGTTTTTTGCTATTCATTAGTCTCCTGGCTGAGAAATGCCAATCATTGTGGCTGTCAGTAACTGAGACCATACAATATGAGTCAGGGACTAATCAGGCATTGTAAACAAGGAGTGAACAAAATGAACAACAGATATGTTATCTATCCATAGCTTAAATACATCTGTCCAATACTGGTCTTCCCAGTTTTTATGTTTTGCTTGGGCTTGTTTCTTTGCCTGTCTGTTTAATTTTTACAAATCACAAACCATTAATATTACTTTGCAAATATGCCCAAATGGAAGAGATCTTTTTGCAAACAAATATTTGCAAGGTAATTTGACTGTCTTTTTCTTATATATGGGGTTTGGACTTTATATACAAGTCATGTATAATCCATAAGAATTAACTTAGGCATGGAGATTCATGCACAAGCTAGTAAATGGTTATGAGAGAAACAGCTTATGGATAAGTAGCATGAAAAACTGAAAAAGAGATGAGGAATTAAACTCTATTATTTCTCTTATTCCTTGGGAGCATGAGTTGCAGCTATGCTAATGGTTAGATCAGCAGCATTTAGAGAAGCAAAATGATAATGGATCCACGTGGCTGCTATGATAACACTCAGCATACTGAATAATTACAGAGGCATTGGTAGCATGTTTAGCTTCCCAGTGAACGTAATTAATACAGTCAGGGCCTCAGTTACTCAGTGAAGCACACCAAAGCCTAAATCTGAAATAAGGGCTCCTTTTTTGTCAAGGTTCTACTGCAGAAGTTGTGGTGATTACACAGCCACTCAAGAACAGTGAAACAAAATGTGAGAAAAAGAATTATGTTGCAAAATCAGTGTTTAGGCAAAACACTTTCAAATACTTTGTTCCATGAAAGTGCAGGGCTTAATGCTTATAATTATGGCTTATGCTTCCTTTTTCACCTAACAGCCACACTGATTCATCTTAGTAATGGTTTGGAGCTATCCTAAGAAACAGAAGCAGTATGTGAATCATTGCAATGTTTAAGTTGTGATAAAATACTCCTTAAAGCCAGTAAGTAAATTTGGTTTTTCAGCTCATGGGTTTACAGAAAAAGAACTCTAGGTCTGGTTTCTTCCCTGATCAATGGGATGTTCCTCTCTACTCCCAGCCCATCTCTTGCAGCTCCCTGTTGGCACAGCCAGCGGTCTCCCCCCAGCACCTGCTGCCCACAGCCAGCATCTCCTGCAGTCCTGGAGCAGCTCTCCTCTCTCAGGAACCTTCTACCAATGGTTGCTCTTTATTAAACAAGTACCAACTACAATTATATTCAATAAAACAGAGTTTATTTGACACAAGTAGTGGAAAATGGATAGAAAAATCAAAGAAACTAAATGTAAGCAAAATAAATTATAACCAACATCTAGGCAGCCTAGCTAGTTAAACTAAACCTCATAATTGCAAGATATTGATTAAGACTAAAAATCTTATATGTCCTTGATGTTTACGTGGCTTTTTTCAGTAGTCATTTGAGTCTGTCAGTTCAGAAGTCCTTCAACAGAGCTGAGTAAGTTATTTCTTTTCCTTTGATGGTTATTTCTGTTTTTTCCCTTCTTCTAACACTCCTGGGCTAGTATCTTTATTTTCTTGTCTGCTAATGCTCACTTACAGCATCACAGACTTTAGATTGAAGCTGATAGATTATAATATACATTATTAATATATTAATCAATATTTTAGCATATATATAAATATATTAATATGTTAATATATATAATATACTGTTAATATTTTAGTAACATTTATGTCACAGTTCACACACAGTTCACAGTATCACAAAGTATCACCACCACTCTAGGAGGTGCACATGACATTCTCATGGTAGAAGAGTGTCAGCACTTCTCAGAACAAAGCACAAGGAAAACCTCAAATGTTACTCTAGTAGTATTAGTCATTTTAGAGGTGAAGAAACACGGATTCAATTCCTCTTCTGCGAACACTCTTCTGCCTTGTCCCACAGTGATGGTGCCATTGTGAAGCTTGACCTGTGGAGCATGCCAGGGTACGTACAGAGCTACAAACAGTGGTGTAAAAACCTTTCATTTGAGACTAGATAGGAAAATGTACAGAGATGATGACAACTTATGCTAAATGACTTTTTAAAGTGTGTTTTGAAATGCTATCTTCCTGTTCTGATTAAACAACATAAAAAGTTTTGTTCATCAGTTATACATTTTGGGAAGTAATGAGAAGATTTAGATAACAAACACCAGGCACCATGTCCCAGTAAGGGAAAATTTGAAATGTACACTTATCTTGTATATGATTACCTCTTGATTATTTGGATCAGTTAATCCTGGTGTACCATTTGGTTGTAATAAGCTTCACAGCATTTTTTCAATTAAGAAAAATAATCACTTCTGGTCCTTAATTTCAAATGCTATCTCAACAAATATCTCATCTATCTTGCTCAGAACTAATATGTCACACAATTTTGGATTCATAGAAATATTGATTCTGAGTCTGCTACCATTTCCTAGTTGAATGCTCACTTCAGATAAATCAGAGTAAATATCAACACTTACAGTGAAGTTTCTTTCAAAATCCTCCCCACAGTTTTATAATTTTCTTTCTTTTTATTTTTTTTACATGCACAACAAACTGATTATTTCCCACAGAAAACTGTGTTTAGCTTAAGTGAATACATTAGAGTTGTATTCCAGATCCTATTCTTATCAAATCCATAAAAAAGTTCTTTTTCCTGGACATAACTTTAACATCATTTGCTGATATTCAGTTTCAAGATCAAGCAGATAATGTAATCTGGAGTAAGTTGGGCAGAATATAAATTAGGTAAAAATAACACATCAGGAGGCTGCTTTTAAGATATCTTAAATTTTATTCACATATAACTTTGATGTTAAAAGTTTAGACTGTGTCATTGATGACATTTGTAACCTGATGTTACAAGGAAGGGGTAGTTTTCCTAAGATAAGAGGCAAATTGACATATATGGCAAATGATAATGATGGGAAAGGAGTTTTGGAGGCAGGTTTATGGTTAGTATTTTAGGGTCAAGTATCCACTCTATTATCAAAGGTCACAATGCACTTTCATTTATGTTAGTGGCAGGTAGCAGATACTTAATAGAAACTGTATGCCAAAACATAGTCAACCTCTTAAACCCACATCTATGAAGGTATGATGATATTTGGTGTATCTTCCTGTCTAACATGTAGCTGCCTGGCTCTGGAGTCTCTCTACATCTGTCTGCCATATTGCCCTTCGCCTTACAGGGATGATATCATGAGCCCCATGTGCGAGGCAGTGAGATGTCCCTGGGTCTTGCTGCCTGGTATAGGCTGGGGTATAGGGGTCCTTGGGGAATGATTCCAAGTTTATCTTTATATTGAAACTTGACTGCTGCCAAGTTAGAAAGGCAAAACCACTAGCTCAAACTACTTGTTGGTTTCTCATTAGAGGAATATTGGCTTCAAGCATGACAACATTTACTTTTGTTTAGTGCTTGTTTGGGTTGTTTAAAATGTGTGAATATTTTATTAACACAGTAGTTTCAAGTCATTAATGATCTGGTGTACTTAAAGGCTGGTGGCAAAGCTGAAGGTGATAATTCAAGGTTATTAACACTCTGGAAAAAAAGGTCAACACATTAAAATTCCCATTTTTTACAAGATAGAGATTACATTTATAAAATATATCCTTGTCATAATTTTACTCCTCTTAGTTTTTTTATATATTTTATTTATTAATAGTAGGATTAATTGACCAATTGAAAAGCTTTTTTAATAGCAAGTATATGACATTCAGCTGCATGGGTTATGCAAAAATATTCTCTACTTGTCTTCTTTTTTTCCCCAGCATGAAAACTAACTTTTCATCACCTATGGGATCCATTGTTATAAAACATATTTTTGTAAATAATAGAGCATATTCTGGTCTTATAATGTTACAAATAAGAGGTAACATTGGTGTAAAATATCAAAGTATGAATTCAGGATTCTTGATGTTCTGACCAGAAAAATGGAGCTAGATCACTTCAGCAACAGTGATTTATAGCATTTGAGGCTTTGACCCTGTATTTAATCAGTCACATTACCAAGGAATAAGTAAAAGCAAAATGTCAGCCAACAAGCATAAAGGTAACTAACTACCTCTAATTCATATAGTTCTCTGAAGAACTCTAAAGACAGAGAAAGTTTCAGTGTTACTTCAGCGGTATAATGTAGAAATACCCCAGCTGCTAAATGAGTTAAAGGAGCTGAGGACAAAGTGAGTTTTAAACAGCTTGAAAGTCAGAGGGTATTTGGCCACATTCAAGCTTAGATGTTAACATAAGTGATTTTTAATGAACCATAAATTCTACTTTTAATTTGTATATTTTAATTACACAGTGAAGTTCCTTTGTGGATTTGTGAAAGGGGGGAGGAGAGGCAAAGGGCCATCTTTTATTGATTGAAGTGCTGTGTTTATTCCTCATGCAGAGTAGAAGCCCATCAAAAACAGCTTTGTCAGAAAAGATGACTCTGATTGCTTTCTCTGGCTGCATGTATACCAGAGATTCTCTTCTCATTACAACAGAAATAGGAAGATGCTCCAATTCTGGTCTGACTTGATCTAGCTTTCACTTTCATCTAGAGGAGTTTGCTATTTCTTTGTCTGCTGATCATCCAGTTCAAACCCCCTGCTCAAGGAAGGTCACCTACAGCAGATAGCTCAGGACCTTGTCCAATTGGGTCTTGAGTATCTCCAAGAATGGAGACTATACAAACTGCTCCAGTGTTGACAAATCTTACAGTAAAATAAAATGCTTTATTATGTTTAAATAAATTTTCCTGTTTCAATTTGTGTCTATTGTCTCTTGTCACTGGGTACCACTGAGAAGAGTCTGGCTCTCCCTTATTTACTCCTCCTTAATCAGGTATTTACACACATTAAGAAGTTTTGTTGGACTCTCTTCATGTCTCTCTTGCAACTGGAAGCCCAGAACTGAACACAAATCTTCAGGTGTGATATCACCACTGCTGAATAAAGGGGAAGGATTCCCACCCTCAACTTGATGGGAACTCTTTTCCCATTGAAGCTTGGGAGACTGTTGGCTTTCTTTGCCACGAGGGCATGTTGTTGGCTCATGGTCAACTTCTTGTCCACCAGAATACCCAGATCCTTTTCTGCAAAGCTGCTTTCCAGCTGATCATCCCTGAGCTTCTGCTGGTGCCTGGGTTATTCCTCCCCAGGTGCAGGACTTTGCATTTCCCATTGACGAATTTGATTAGATTCCTCTAGGCCCATTTCTACAGCCTACTGAGGTCCCCCTGAATGGGAGCAAAGCCATGGGTACTTACTGCTAACTGGACTTACCAATAAATTCAGCTCAGAGTGATTCTGCCTGATCACTATGCACTATACGCTCCCTCGGGTCTTGCTCTTTAGGAACTTCAGTAAGAGGATTCTATAATTATTTTTGTGGATCACCAGTGAAAACTGAGCCACACAGAGAAAGATTTCAGGAAAAATGGAGAATAGAGAGTTTTAAAATGTGTGATACAGACATTTGTTTTATATTTTGTCCTTTCCTCTCAAACCCAGTTTGGGAGAACAGGCAGTTTTATCTTCTGGATGAGCAGAGATTAAAGAAGGGAAAAGAAATAATGATAATATGATTGTTGATGTTTGTCTTTTTTCTCCTGTCAATATAATCTACAACCTCCTACCTTCCTGGTCTTTACTTCCATCTTAATCTCCAGGAGTGAAAAGTAAAAATGACTCAACATCACTTTGTGATGTCATTGTGTCTTCAAAGATCTGATTCGTGAGTTCTGGGAAACTGCATAACACGAACATGCTGGATGGACAATTTGAAACTGCAGCTACTTTATTCTGACACTGTTTTTAAATAGCTAGCATTGTCTCAGTTACTAGGTGATCTGAATATAATACTTAGATAATTTATTTTTTCTTTATGGCTCTGTCAACTTCTTTTCTTATTAGTTCTAGCTACTTTATGCTGCATTTTTCTCTCTAAGCCAATTCTCCCTCATCTCTGCAGAGCATATGGACATAGGCAGAAAGGAGTTATACATGGTACAGGACTGTTTCTACTTTATATGATGTGTTCTTTTTTTCCAAGGATTTATTTGGTAGGGATGCCAAATTAAGTTCTCAAAATACTTAGAAAGATTCCCTTGGGTGCTTGAATATTAAATTCAGTATTTTTTCCTCATATTTAGGATCAAAGCATAGTATATAAAGTTCAGAAAGGGCACTTAAGGTCACTTCACTTGACAAGTGAGTTGCCCTCACATTTTGTTTGACTGTAGAGTAGAACTCTAAAATGTATTGCTTAAAATGGATAAATTCTGCTGATGTTTCCCTAATACCATACTGTTATGGTTTGAGGGGATAGGCAAATCTTACGGCTTTGCTGCAAGAACCCAAAATGGGAGGGGTGGAGTTTAGAACCCTTTGTGAAAAGGAGTCTGGGGTGTCGGTATTCCCTCCTATTTCCTGCCAAGCTCTATAAAGCCAGGAGAACAGGAAGTCCCTGCCCCTCTTTCCTTTCTGCTCACTTCTCATTGCCATGTGGCGCCGGCCCAGAAGGGGAGACAGCCCTTTGTTACCAGCTCGCCACGTGCTCTGCGGGATCTGACCGTATCGGGTGCTGAGGGTGCTTTGGACTCCTTTTTCCCCATTGACTTTTGCAGTGGAGGACTTTTTGGGAGCTTGTATCGGTGGTTGTCAGAGTCGGGTTGTATATATTTGTATATATATTCTTCTTCTTTTCCCACTTGTTACTCCCCCTCCCTGTTTCATTAAATCTGTTACCGTTTTAATCTCCAACCGTTTAAGCTTTTATTCCTTATACCCCTTCCATTTTCCCCGAGGGGGGTTGGAGGGGAGTAGCAAGAAGCAAACTCTGTCTCTGAGTTGTGGCTTGCCCTGGCTGTTTTGAACAGAGACACATACTTAAAAAAAGTTCCTTTAAAACAGGGACATTACCACACAGAAAACTACTATCTATATATCTTTTATCAGTATGAGTGACCAGTTTTCTATTACTTCCAAAATACATTGCTTTACTTGTTCATGTGTCTGTCTGTGTGCCTTTTTATATGTGCATATGTATTCCTATACATATGTATATATACAAAATATAACCTACTTGGCTTCTCAGACTTCACATTTTAGTATGTAAACTGTTTTTTATTGATGTGGGTGACCAAGGAATAGATGTTGGTCATTAATACTAGTAGAACCTGAAAGGCTTTACATGTCCAAGAAGCTCTGGTTGGAACTTTTTACAATCACTTTTGTTTTGTACAGTGTCTTAACTTAAAATTCAGCTAGTTAATCTGTCACTTTTTTAGGTTTCTTTACTATACTTTACATCACTGTCAACCATGATACTGGATCATGACCTGTCAAAGTCACCTGAAATCTAAAATCAAAGAACCATCTTTTCTATCTCCATATGATGGCCCTAACTGCTACTCATCACTCATGTTCATCCTCCTTTCTTGCAGCAGCCCAGACATTTTGGATTTCCTTGCCACATGCTGATACAATTGCAAATACAATGATAAAAAGATCTCCCCCAAATCTGGTTCTATAATTTGGGGATTAAGATACTATTCAGAAAGATATGTTTCGTTGTTTTCTGGCTAAGGTGGAAGAACAATGTATCAAACAGGTTAAGATATAGGAGGGGTAGGGCTACTAGCAAGTCCACTTCCAGTATTCATATTTTAAAGGAAAAAAGCAAGATCATTATGAGGAAGAGTATACTAGCCTACTTACTGAAGAAGGTTGAAGCATGCAGATCTGAAAAGAACTCTTCTTTCGGCCCAGAATAAGGTGTCTTAAGCGCTGGATTTTTTATATATACAAGTGTGTACTTTCTCAAATCACCTACACAGGTGAAATTTCTTGAGTTCTATTCCTGGATATTTAATCTGTTATTGAAAACCTAGATGTTCAACAAATGCCTTAGGACCACCTTTAAGACTTCACCCTCAATTTTTGAGAAAATTGTTCCTTTCCAGTGATTAGATTATAGAAAATTTAGTCTAAAATGCTCACAGATCTTAGCAAGAAGAGCTTATAATATTTGCATATTTTTTAAAAGGGAAATAGTTATAATTTTGATCAACTATTATAATGTCATTGTTAATTGGAACCTAACACAATTATCTCTGTGCTTGTGAAGAGAATCAGATGCTGTTTTCAACAACCTTTTACAGTAAAACAATTACATATAAGGGTTCTGGATGAGAATGTAGAAATAAAACAAATATATTATCAATTGGATTACATATTAGAATATAAGTTTTGTTTTTAAATCAGAGAATACAAAGACTACATAAACACAACACAAGTTAGTGCAAAATGCAGTGAATTTTCCCATTTTTTTCAAGATTTTATTTTATAGTTTACCTCTCATATACTATAGATCATTCTACTTATGATATTCCTAGCTTTGACACAAATGGGCAATACCTTTGAAAGATAAACGGTTCCCCCTCTGATTAATTCACTGACCAGTTTATTGATTCAAAGGCAAACAGTGCATTCAAACAATTTCAGACTCTTCTTATCAAAATTTGTCACAATGGTTGCAGTGATCCAAAATAGTTTCCTTTATTTTTTTTATATATATTACAGTTAGACAATATAACTTTTATAACATGACCTTGGACGTGCTGAGCATATTTGGTTCCAGAAATTCAAAGGAGGGAACATTTTACATTGCATAGGACTGGGATCTACACAGCCCACATGAGAGTGCAGATTTTGAGCCAATGCAGTTAAAGTCAATGACTGAGCCTCTCTCTGACTGAGCTTCAGAGTGATCAAGGAATCACCAAAGGGTGATCCAAAGGTAGTGAGAGTAGGATGCCTCCGTAGGAAGTCATTACAATGAAAGCTGCCTGTGTGGTTACTTGTTTAGGGATTTGTTTTTGTTTCAGGAGGTAAGCCAGATCTGCAGGTCCGCTGCTACTCAGCTGAATTTTGGGTGGCAGTGCATTTTTTTCACTTTTTGTTATGTGGGTGTAAGCACTGTGAAACTGCCAGCTGATATGGTCCTGAGCTGAAGTGGAGCTGAGAGGTCCTGTCACAGCCTTCTTCCCATCTGTGCTCACTGAAGGTACCAGAAGTTTGTACTATACACACTCTTCTACGTGACACTGCTCACATAGTTATTATCCTGCATGCACCACTGAGCAGTATGATCCATGTAAGTCACACAAGCCTGAACCCCAATGATGTGCACAGTGTGTTGCTTTAAAAATGGTATGTTGAGTGTTTAACAGTGTAACCATATGGTACTGCAGTTACTGCTGTGCCATATGGGCATGTGTAGAGCTCCCTTCTCTGCTTAGCAGATAGTGCCAGGAGCACAACTGCATGGTCTCATCAGTGGGCACTGTCGGTTCTGTTTCTTTACACCTTTTTAAGCACTACTAGCTTCTGTGCTTATTTTTCAGTTTAGACTGAGTATGAGAAGTTCACTGGAGATTTTCCAATTTCTAATTACTCGAGTTAATTGGGAGAATTTTAGATTTGTCTAAGGTGGCATTTTCTTACCATGGATAATAGCTTTATTTTTTCCATCAAAGTTTAAAAAAATCTAGTGCAAGACACATGCAAGTCTCTGAGCTGCGACTACCTCCTGTTTATAATTATCAACAAAACAGAGAAAATCACAGATTCTCTATTTCCTGCAGTGTTACTAAAGGAACATCACAATCTTTTCAAGAACATAAAGATTACCAAAATTTAAGGAAAAAAATAGATAAGGCACCAAAATTAAGCATCTCCATGACAGCTTTTAACTCGAAACTAATTTTAAAACATATGCTTTGTATTGTTGTGGTGAGATTTTTCGCCAATGCATAAGGATTTTCTAAAACTATTCTAAAGTGGCTGCAGAGGTCTGCGGTAACTTCTTTTGTACTTCTAGAGTGAAGAATGAAAGTGAAAAAAATTACACCTACTCTGCTTTTACTGATTTGCAAAGCTCTATTCTTTTTTGGCTACAGGTCTACTGTACATTAAACATTCCTCATACATTTGTTGCTTTGCACATCTTTTCCACCTTATAATTAAACTAATTGGACAATTAATCAGTGTCACCTATAGCCCTGATTGGCAACTGACATTAATGAAGGAGGTTGTTCATAGTCCAGGCTTGGCAGGTTAGGAAGAAAAGTCTATATTCTGTAGATGGAAAGCCAATTAAAATTGGGGAGTTAGGGTCGTACAGATTGGAATAGAAATGAGCTTTGTGAAAAATATTAATTCCTGGTTGTCTTTTGAAGGCTACAATGCTGCTTGCAGCCTAGAAGTCACAGAAAAAATCATATATTTTGTTGTTGCTTCACACACCATTCTAATTAGATTGCTGAGTCCATCAACCCTTTCCTAAATTTCAGAGAAATAGTCTCTTTCATCTAAATATTAACTGTAGAGTAAAACTGAAGAGATGAAATGATTGTAGATCTGTGTTTCAACAGCTCCACTGCTGTGAGACATTCTGGTTTTGTCAGTGAACATTATCAAGCTGTAATAACTGTTATTCTGGTTAATAAAACCTAACTAAATCATATACAGCATATAAAGGGTAAGCTGCAGGGACCAATTTACCTCTGTTGGTGAAAATTACATCTCCTCTGTCAGTAGGGTGCTATCCCTTAGGAGCAGGGGGTGAAGAATTTATTGTCAGGGAATGGAAGACACCAACTGTTTTCATCTATTGCCTCAATGAGGATTTACAGGGTGGCAGCAAAATATGAGAGTTGGGACATTCACCTCACCCCAGGTCCACTAGTTTTTTTCTTGTCTGTCTATATTTTTATTCTGTACTTTCTTTAGTATATATACGGCCTTCTTCAGGCTTCCATATCTTTGTCCCTGCTTTACAAATGAGTGCCCTATCTCATCGTACTTACCTGTTATCCCTGTCATTTCTCCTTAACTTTTTCCTGGTGTGTGCAGTAAGACTAAAAGAACTAAAAAAAATCCATTTTGTATCTATTAAGGGCTTCATACAAACATCTCTGTCTATCCAAGGAAAGAGTTAATCACCATTTCTGCAGAGAGTAGTCCATAGTCTTCACCACAGGTTCAGAGTCTGTATCATCTGAAATCCTACTGTATTTGTGACATTTAGTTTGACGTTTATACTAGAAAGGGTCCGTGTAACCCACATTTGATCCAAGACCCTGAGTCTGTCCGTGAATTTATTCTAGCATCTGAAGTGTCCTTTAAGAAAAGTGTTCTTTAAGATCTGTGAAAAATGAAATACAAAAAAGAAAGACAGAAGGCCATGCAGCTGAAATAATATAATTTCATTTTTTAGCCTGAAGTAAATTTAAATTAAGAAGGATTAGTAAAATACATAAAATTAGGTCAGAGAGTGAAAATTAAGCAGGCTATCCCAGTTCAACACTGAGCAGAGCTTCCCAGAGTTATGAAAGATGGATCCTTTTTCTTCCTGGAAATCCTTTTATAGATAGCACTGAGCCATTAGGCACAAAATGCATAATTATCTTACCTATTCTCTTGGGTAATGAAGGGACTAGAGATCAAAAGTGGCTTTGTCTGCAGGTGAAAACTGACAAATTCTGCTTGGCTTCAGAGCATTTTTGCCGGTTTACATTTCCTGACAGTCCAGATACTACAATTTCCAATCAGTGACAGTTAAATAGAACCAAGACAAAGTAAAGGATGTCTTTTAAGCTGCTGCTAAGTTACAGGAGAAAAAAAATATGATAGTACAGAAGTGAGAAGCTTAAATAAGAAGGTAATGGGAATCAGTTGTATATATCTGATGAGGCTTACCATTGCAGACTATGCCTGCACTAAAGGACTTGGGAGCACCTCAATGGTTTCTAGGGTCAGACTCTCAGCCTGGGAGCCTCCTGACTGCATCCTGGGGCAAACAATGACTGTGTGCTTTTTCTTGCAGTCATATTGGGGCAAGAAAAGATCAACATGAGCTGGCAATGTGCACTTACAGCCCAGAAAGCCAACTGTACCCTGGGCTGCATCAAAAGAAGCATGACCAACAAGTCAAGGGAGGTGATTCTCCCCCTCTATTCCACTCTCATGAGACCCCACCTGGGTACTGTGTCCAGCTCTGGAGTCCCAAACATAAGAAGGACATGGAGCTGTTGGAGTGAGTCCAGAAAGATGATCACAAAGATGATCAGAGGGCTGGAGCACTTTTCCTATAAAGACAGGCTGGGAGAGTTGGGGTTGTTCAGCCTGAAGAAGGCTCTGGGGTGACTTTGTAGCAGCCTTCCAGTACCTGAAGGGGGCCTACAGGAAAGCTGTAGAAGGCCTTTTTGTTAGGGCATGTAGTGATAGGACAAGGTGGAATGGTTTCATAGTGAAAGAGGTTAGATTTAGATTGGATATTAGGAAAAAATTTGGTGTTGTGAGGGTGGTGAGACACTGGCCCAGGTTGCCCAGACAAGTTGTGGCTGCTCCCTCCCTGGAAGTGTTGAAGGCCAGGTTGGATGTGGCTTTGAGCAACTTAGTCTAGTGGCAGGTGTCCCTACCTATGGCAGGGAGGCTGGAACTAGATGATCTTTAAGGTCCCTTCTAACCCAAATCATTCTATGATTCTATGAAGAAGGAAAGCAGCCACTGGGAGGTCCTGGAGGCAGTTGGTTTTGGCCAGCTGGGAAGGCAATAGCAGGTACAACCTGGCAGATTTGGCATAAGCTCCTCACCGAAACACCACTGTGTCCTATAAGTGGGTTTTAATATAAGCCATGGTCTGGAGTCAGGCATCTCTGTATCCCTGTTGTTAGATACCAGGATCTGAGCATCTCAGACTGGCACCAAAAATGTGACAAAAGCATTGACCTGGGAAATAAGAATGGAGGTGTTAGAGGAGGCACTGCAAAGTTTGTTTTATAGCTCCCAGAGCTTTGCTTAAAATTCACAAATGTGAACTATTTACTGGAGGTAGGCAGGAAGCACACAAAGGAGGAATTAGAGGAAAAAGAAGTGTGAGAAGATTTGCACTCTCATTCTGAGTAGAAGTTTCAATGCAGATGTCTGACCTTGCCAGAGACTATACCAAGGATTCCTTCAGAGAGGTGGACAGAGTGCAGTTGAATCGATTTCTCCTTGATTCAGCTACTTAAGTATTAAATCAGACAGCAAGTAAGTGGTGACACTGAGCATGGTGATTAGGGTATTGGACACTCTCCCTGATGGCAACCCTACTGCAATATATATGCAAACATCTGGTACTAAATGCAATGTTCTGGCAGCCTTTTTGTAGCCGTGGAAAACTCAATTAACAGTTTTAAAGGTATGCATTGGGATTAGATGCCTAAATGGAAGACAGATGCCCAGGTTATTTTTTGGATTAATGTTCTGATACAACCTTTGACCTATGCTGTAGGTAACTCTCTAAAAACATGTTAAGAAATATGAGCACTTGCACCTTATATTTATGAAATGTAGGAAAAAATGAAGTTAAAATAGGAAAAGGTACATCAAAAAGAGAAAAACATGAGAGGCAAAACAAAGTGATGCTCTCATCATAAGTCAAGTTTCATCTGATTTGTACTGTGCATCACAAAAGATGTCTTTGGCCCAATTCTTTGCCTTGAGGAAATGCCAAAAAGCTAATTGTACTGTCATAAGGGAATAAAAAGTCTTAATACAAGTAGTGCACAGAGTCACACCAGAGCATAAGTTTATTTCCATTGTATGTGGGTTTTGAAAAATTCTGAGCTTGATGTTCAGATGTCCTATAAGCAAAACAATTTACTTCCTAGGTCTAGAAAGCATATTATAGCAGTTCTGGTAAAACAGTTCATATCACATGCATTTTCACCAGTGCTCTTACTATCCTAGACTGAATTCTTTGTATAAGTTGCAGTACTATTCAGCTCCAGGAGCAGAAATGTAAATCTAGTACTAGCCCTTGAATTTTAGCTCCTTTGCAAAAGGTGCCATGTACAGCTTCCTAACAAAATACTCAAGGGGGAAAAAACATATATTGAAATGTGAATAAATATAGAAAGTGACTGGTAGAAAACATTTTTTAAGATTACAGTTGAAACATATATTTTCCTTGATTCACATTATATTTATACTGCAGTAACTTCTACTGTTCTTTTTACTTCTCTGATAAGAGACAGAGTGCTACAAGAGAGCTTACAAACCAAACTTTATCATTGAAACTAGATCTCTGCCCATGAATAGCCACATGAAAAATCATGGAGTTCCCTCTTGAAGATGGATCTGCAGGATGAAGTTTAAATCCAGACCATGTTTAACAAGTGAATAACTAATAAGCATAGAAGGAAGGGTGCCAGAGAAGGAAACATACAGTCATACAGACCTAAATTTTTTAGGTCTGATAAATGTAAATATGGATCAATACTCTTAGAAATGCGTTATAGTATGCATGAGATTTCTTACAACATGTCAGCACTTACCTAGCTATATTACAGGGTCTGACTTAGCAAATTTCTCCCTTCTCTTGTCTTCTAGGAGTTTTGCACTAGGCCCTAGGTTTCTTGTATGGTATTGTGTTTGGTTTGGTCTTAGTCTGGATTACATTGTACCAAGCAACAAAGCAAAATAATGGAAATATATCAGTACATGGAAGGAGTCTGGCATATTACACCTCATATCTTTGACAATGCATATGAGATGAGTCAAGGGTGGAAATAGAGAGAAAAAGGAGAATGAAGAAATGTTCTGCTAATTCAAGTAAGTTCTGTGCAACAGCTGAATAATACATTAATTACATTTAAAGATAATTTAAATATTGCTGAACATCTGAAAATTTAGTAATTTTATTATAAAGCCATTTTACAGATCTTATTTATAAAGTGCAAGCCAGTTCAGCTGTCTCAGAAGCACACCAGTACAAATTTTCATCTTCAAAGACTATAGTTTGTAAATATTTAGTTTTGTCTTAGCCAGTTTTGATCCTTGATAGTATTTTACAGCTTGATTTCCTTAATATTATGTTTTGAAAAAAATTGCCAAAAGCTTTTAGAACATCCTACTTAAATATGCTATTTCTCCTTCTGTGCTGTTGTCACAATCACAAATTCTAAAAGAACGCTGAGTACAAGCCTTCCTTCTTTCTCACGGAAGCCACTGTAGTTGTATGTTTAATTTTTACACCTCGAGGCACTTCTTAAGTGTATCTTTTACTGTCATTTCACACAGTTTTCACTCTGAAACTGAATCTAGGTTATGGGAATAACAAATGCCAGCCATAAGTGTTGTAGCTCTATTAAAGTTGGGCAAAACATTTGCTGAATTCCAGACATTGTATAGAGTAGTTAACTCTGAGACATTATGTATTCTTGCCAGTAGCTCATCTATTTAATTCTTACAATTCTTCAGAACTCTTAATTTAAGATTTCACAGTCCTAGTGACTAGCCAGCATTTAATTTTCCAATTTGTTCCAGCACCTCCTCTTTTGATATTAAATTTCAGACAGTTCTTTTTATTTTGTGAAAATACAGGACTGTCATTGCCACACACTTGTATGTGCAGTGACAAAAAAACTGAACTAAAAGGTTGGCAGTGAGGATGGGGTTTTTTCTCTTCCTGCTTTTTTCTCCTTTTTTCTCCTCCTTTTTTTTTGTCCTCTGCTCCTCCTTATTTTAGGGAGTTAATTTATGAACAACAGCAGCTGGTACCAGAAGCAACTTCCATTAGTTTGTTCATCCAATAGACATAGTTTGGCATCAACAGATATACATACCTTTAAATAGGACTTTAAACACCTTCAGAAAGAGTCCCCACACTGCTCCAGCTAGCTATGTACAATTAACACTTTCCCTTGAGGGTCTTCATTTATCCTTTATTTAATACAATTAAAATATTACAAAGTTATACTATGTCCAAATGGCAAGATATGTAGAAGCATCAATTCTTGGAAGCAGATTGTAGCATTTAATCAGTGTTGATACTAAAGCCAGCTATGTCAGTGATTTGTTAAGTGTTTTCTAGTTGAATGTATTTTCATTATGATAATTTGATACACAAGAGTTAAAGCCCAGATAATTGCAAGTGAAGAGCAGGAAATAGAATACAAAAAGTGACATTTCCTCTGACAAGCAAACATTAGCTAAAAATAAAGCAGAGATTTTCTTTAGAAATGTAATTCTGTTACAAAAAGAGAATAAAAAGAAAAACTAATGAGCCAGGTCATCCTCACAATCTTTACTTACGGCTCTTTGAATGTATAGATTTTATAGCTAAGGTCAGAAAACACTCCACTCTAAATCTACCCTATATTAAACCAGCAGCCTGGTCTGGATTGTTGTGTTATGAATGAATCATTTCAAGAGGATAGTTTAGAATAAAAAGGAAATTAAAAAGGAAGAAAAATTTACCTTTTTTTACTCATCTAGGAATGCTATTGAATATATTATTTCCCCTCTCTGTCTCAGCTGGTCAGGTTCTGCATTGACAGGGATCAAAGACACCATATACAAAAGGAGGGGAGATCAGTGAGGTTTTTAACATGGAAAACTCCATTTGTTATAATTCTCAGACTATTTTTTTGATCAAAGGACTTAGAGAAATCAATTTGCAATGACCCTTGCAGGGTCCTAAAAAGACCCCTTTCAAGCCCTCTGTGGTTCAAAGCATGACTGTAACAGTTGGATAACAACAGTGTCCCTTGTTAATGAAATCCTCCAAACATTGGGCAGCTGTTCAGCAGTGCATACTGATTTATGTCTACAGCAAACTATCCTAATCATATAACATTATGAGCCTAATTGTGTTCCTATGAGTAAATGAAAATCACTCGTTACTTCTTCCTTTTCTTCTGAGTGGATTCCAGTGACCTGAAAGTCTTCCCAATGCAAGGTCATGTTTTCACTACTTTTATTTGGTGTATATATTAGGTGTCCAGAGAATATTGAGGGACTTTTTAGATTGCAGTCTCATCAGTTTCCTTATCTTTCCACCCCCTGAACTCACTAAATCTTTCTTTGAAATAACCTGCTTACAAGTAGACAGGGCACAAGTATAGACACAGAAAAACAGAAGTATGAAGAGAAATATATGGAGGATTAACTGCAATAATTTTTTTTCCCTAATAAGGAAACATACATTCATTCACCGTCAAGAAATTCTGCAATCACATTCTTTTTTCACTTAAGGCTGCTTCTGGGATCTCTGTTGAAGGAAGTAATTAGGTGTATGTTTTCCCATTTGAATCTGGTCAAAAGGCAACCTGTGGTTTGACTGTTTTTTAGGGCAGAAACCTTACATTAATATCTCTGCTGAGAACAGTGCAAGATTTAAATTGTTACTTTGAGATAGACCTTGACTCTGTAAACAATACAGAACAAATAACTTCATTGTATTTCTTGTATCATTTCTCATTTTGGGAGCAGGTGAAAGTAAATACTTTAAACTCTAAAAAGCCTTATTAACCTTTTTTTATTATGATGATTTTTAAAGTACTACCTACAAAGATAGAGTCTTGTTGTCTAAGGAGATGGTCAGAGGATATCTACATCAGCAGGTAGGGCTCCGTGGTGTTACAGAAAATGCATGGTAAAACAGTTATTGGCTGAGGACCTTATATTCACAAGGAATTGGTTTCAGTCATTAGCCTCAGGCTAGCTTTAGTCTAAACCCATGGCTTGAGTGCCCATTGGTAGCTGGAATATGTTCCATGTGCCATGGAAGAACATCTTTCTGGCTCAGTTTTGGTCAAAAGACATCTATTCTATGTGTTCTGCACCTGTCCATGATGTGACCCCAAGTGTGGGAAGTGGCTCTGACTGATCCACCCCAGTGAGAGGTCTTTATCTGAACCAAAAAGCTAATGCAGAACATCTAGTGACAGCTCTGTAACACAAAATGGGAATCAACATTGTTGTTCATTGGAACTGCCTGGTAAAGGGTCTTCAGACTTCATGCCCCCATACACTGAAGTGGGAAAAGTTACGAACATTTCAGGATTTGTCAATGTGAAGGGAACAGCTACAGTCCTCAACTTTCCCCATTGAGAAACAGAGGAGAGCTGTTGCTCTGGGAGTCTGCAGCTTTGAACAAAAATCTCACTACAGTTTCATATGTCTTTCAGATGTCTACTCTTCAGGGAAAATATTTTTTGTTGTTATTTTGTGGTGTAAAATGCAGTATCAGCATAAAACCCATTATTTTTTTCACAGAGAAATTTCCACTATTTTCATGTCCCAGCTTAATATCTCAGAGCCACTTAGCTACAAAATTGAACTGAAAAAGGATTAGAAAATATTAGTATATATATAGAGAGAACTGACATCAATGTAGAGCTTTTTTTTTGTGTGTACCATGACTAAGTGACGAAACCCACAACTTTTTCATACTGTTGTCCCTGCATGCTGAGAAAAAGTGCAATCAATATTTTCCTATCTGTCACTATAAGAAAACAAATAATTCAAAGAACATAATTAGGCTGTAATTATCAGGTGATAATGAATACTGCATCCAATATTTTACCTCCTTTGAAAGTTACATTAATGTTTTGTTAGAAAATGAGACAAGAAGCAGCTTTCAGTTCTGTTGTTATCAAAATAGGTGACTGAGATTCTAAATAGTTTATGAAGTAGTTGTTGACAACTAAAAATAATCTCCATGCAATGCTGAATTGTCAATTCATCAAAATGACTCCATAAACAGGGGAGTGAAGAATATTAGTGTTAATTAATTACAAATTCAATAAGTGGAGGAGATGAAGGGAGCAGTTAGAGGGATTAATTAGGAATGAAAATACAGATTTAGGTGATGAAAGTATATGCTGGATCTTGGAAATGAGAAAATTCAAGGAAGGTTCTATCCTTTGAAATCAGCCAGTCTTTTGCATATACAGCATGTATTTACGCAGTGTAAATTATGGCCAAGAGAAGTAACTGAGGCCAGGAATGAATAAGATTTCGAAGCAATAGATATGAAGAATATCCCATTATCCTTGTTAATGCTAATTAAAATTATGTGGAAGTGTTATTAAACCTCATGCTTGAAGCTTGAAACCCACCTTCAATTATTTTTGATCAGGAGGAGGCTTGTGCAGCAGCAAATTAACTTTAAATTTGCCTACTTAGAGCTCTTTGAACTTTTCTTTGCAACATCCTCTTGAAGGACCCCTTCAGACCCTGGGTGAGAGGGATCTGAATTCTGATCTGGAGGGTGATTCTGATGATCCTGTTTCTTTCTATTGGTTCATCTTCATGGGTTTAGGAAGAAGCCTTTGAGAAACCATATATATGAGGATAGATTTTTAAAATTATTAGTAGTAAAATATGCCCTGGTGTTCTCATAAAGACAGAGAACCTCAATTAGCTGGTACATGAATGGTATGCTTCACATTTTGACAGGTGTTGCCTGAGGTCTAAGCTTTTCACCAAGATATCTAATAAGGAAGTAGCAAGTACTGTGATCCTATTATACCCACTACTATAAGCATTAGAATTAACATTATTAATGATATGATTATTATTGGTACATAGCAGCCAATACAATCTGAAACTGAAGTAATTTTACAAGCTAGAGACAGACTTTCCTCCTAGCACTTGTTTTCCTATGTTCATTGTGTTCTAAAAAAATTCCAAAGCCTCTTTCTGGCTAATATTTTCTATACTTAGTCTTATACTTCTGAATGCAGAAACATTTAGGCAAAAGCTATTAAGCTGTCTTGGGAGAAAGCAAATGTGTGTGTTTGGAAGAACACAAAATAAGAGAGAACAGTTCACTGTTAAATTGGCTGTTCCTCACATTCTGCAGTTTTTCAAGCTGTCTATGGGGAGGGTAACAGGTCTGATTGCGATTTTAATATTGAATCCTTATGCAGTCTTCTTTTCTTACTGAATTTTACATGAAATCTTCTAATTTGTATTATTTTTTAACTTATGTGAAAACAAGACAATAAACTGCACACATTAGAATAACTTAAAGTATCATTTCTGTATGCACAGTAGCATCCATTCCTGATATTTTGAGTGCATGTCACAATGCTGTTGGTGGCAGTGAACATTTACATAGCAATATGGAAAAATATGCTGATGACACCAAACTGTGTGATTGACACGCTGGAGGGAAGGTATGCCACCCAGAGGGATCTTGACAGGCTGGAGAGGTGAGCCCGTGCAAACCGCATGAAGTTCAACAAGGCCAAGTGCAAGGTCCTGCACATGGGTCAGGGCAATGACAAGCACGAAAACAGGCCAGGCGGAGTATGGATTGAGAACAGCCCTGAGAGAAAGGACGTGGGAGTGATGATTGATGAGAAGCTAAACGTGAGCCGGTAATGTGTGCATGCAGCTCAAAAAGCCAACAGTGTCCTGGACTGCATCAAAGGATATGTGATCAGCAGGTTGAGGGAGTTTATTCTCCCCCTCTAGTCTGCTCTCATGAGACCACTCCTGGAGTACTGTTTCCAGTTCTGCGACCCCCAACATAAGAAGGACATGGAGCTGTTGGAGCAAGTCCAGAGGAGGGCCACAAAGATGATCAGGTGGCTGGAGCACCTCTCCTACGAAGACATGCTGAGGGAGTCGGGGTTGTTCAGCATGGAGAAGTCTCTGAGGAGACCTTGTAGCAACCTTCCAGTACCTGAAGGGGGTCTATAAGAAAGCTGCAGAGGGATTTTTTACAAGGACATGTAGAGATAGGACAAGAAGAAATGGCTTTAAATTGAGAGAACGTAAATTTAAATTCAATATTAGGAAGAAATTCTTTCCTGTGAGGGTAGTGAGGCACTGGAACAGCTTGCTCAGGGATGTTGTGGCTGTCTCGTCCCTGGAAGTGTTAAAGGTCAGGTTGGGTGGGGCTTTGGGCATCATGATCTGATGGAAGGTGTCCCATGGCAGGGGATTGGAACTAGATGATCTTTAAGACACCTTTCAACACAAACCGTTTTAAGATTCTATGATTCTATGATTTTATGACAAATGTTTGAATAGGCATGACTTTCTGCAGAGGAAGTAAATAGAGAA
This sequence comes from Aegotheles bennettii, assembly GCA_013398125.1. NCBI lineage: Eukaryota > Metazoa > Chordata > Aves > Caprimulgiformes > Aegothelidae > Aegotheles > Aegotheles bennettii. The sequence goes on along the minus strand of VZRW01008723.1, from coordinate 24,561 downwards.
GCACTTTCCTTCTTGCTGTACTGTGTGTTCCACTCTATCACGTTATTATGGCATTGTTGCAAAAAGCAGTTGCACCTGGAGAGACCTTTTAGACTCGCTGGCACCCCCAAAGGAGGTGCAGAAGTAATTAGGCTCTCTTGGCTCCCTGTGAAACCACAGGCAATCTTCAGTGGTTGTTGTAGTGTGATTTGACTTTATCCCCAGTGTACAGCAGGACCTAATAGGTCCAAATGAACTATAAATAATAGTGGTACACAATAATTTGTGCTCCCTTTATCAGTGTAATTACCACTATTTTTAAAAGTCTAAGTTAGGAATCACACCCTGAATGCAGCCCAGCTGTGCTAGAACCAGTGCAGAAGAGGCAAAAAAGTGACTTCAAGCAGTCTGTGTTTTTTCCAGATTCAGGGGCCAACTGTATCCTAGTTAGGCATCAGAATCTGAGTTCTATTCAATGAATTTAGAAATGCAGCTTGATTTTTTGAGTCATTTAAGCAACTTTTAGCTATAATCTATGACTAAATGTAATCTCTGTGTGTATAATGAGTTTTTCTCTTGAATATTCCATTTTTGATACTAAGCCTAAACTTGCCTATGGACAGTAGCAAGTATAATAAAATGAATTTTCATTAACTGCTCACTGTGAATATGTCTTCTATCTTAGTGGTGTTAGGCATATTTTCTCATAAGGCATTATGTATCTGATTCATCCACAGATATAATACGATCTCTGCAAATGTGGATGATACGATCTCTGCAAATGTGGATCTCTTCTCTGTGGATGAAGTTGGGAAATATCTCTGATTGAAGCATCCAAACTATAACAAAGTTTTTAGGAATACATATCGGAAATTTACCCAGGTCCCTTTGTGATGCTCATATATCATGCAACTCATCTTAAGACTGAGCTAACAGGAGACACCAAACATTATGTTGCAGTATGCACAAAGGGCTGATAGCTCTAAAATGCTAGTAAATGCTTGAGACAATAAGAAGTCATAAATTAGGATGTCACAATGCTCTCTGTCTGTTCTACTTGGAAGGAGAAAAATGGAAATTCTTTTTCAAGGTTGGGGCTCTCAGGATGAGATTCTTTGCTACAAAGGGACAGGTAAACTGTTCTAGGAAGAGTTAACATGTGTTGTTGTGTTTGTCAGAGGAAGTCACAGCACTCTTAAGGTATCTGAACTTACTAGTTTGGGCATAAAGTGATGTTTGTATCTCAGCTGAAAAGAAATCTGATTACTTTCATGAACAAGAATCATAGGCATGAATTTTGGAGACCATATTGAATGTGTCTACCTTCCATGTTCAAGATAGAACATGAATGCACAATTGTTGTCAAATTTGCTTATATAATTGATGTATAACAATGCTGTTACTTTATAAACTGCTATATAGTATAAAATCCTTTTCTGTTATTTAAAAACTGTCTTTGATCACTACCAGTACATGGATAAGAAGACCAGATGTAGAATAAAGAGGTATTTTATGATAACTTCTTTATCCTTCAGATAAAATGTTCCTTTTTGTCATCCTTTTCCAGTGTTCTTACAAGCCTTCAATTTTAACTACACAACAAAAATACCAGAAAAGGCTGGATGCTAACTAGAAAGCAGTGGAAACCCTGTGTGCACTCAAAACACAACTATTCACATAGATTATTACACTGCAAAAGGCCTTTGTATTGTGCACAATTAACTTATTGTGTTATACTCCTTTTTTTCCCTCAAAAGTATTTCAGTTACAGTATTTTTCAATATTTTTTTCTGTAAATAATTAGTTAAATAAAAAAGATAAACATTCTATGTATTCTATGCTACTTTTTATTTGGTAATTTTATGTGAAATTGCTATGATTTTCTCTTAAGCAAGGCATTTATTTTTGAAACTTTGTCCATATGCTTGTTAGCTCAATATCATAATCAATGGAGTAGCAGAAGATTGTCCAAACTAATCTAGCTCACATCCCATGAGACAATATTTCTCTGATATTGTACCACTGGGATGTTATGCTGGAGTCAAAGAATGGAAAGAGTATCTCATTTTGAAAGTGGAGCAGTAGCCAAGCCTGTACCTACTACCTAATTCTAGAAGGAAGTGCATGGCTGCCCAGAGAGCCCTGGCCTCAGGAAAGGGGGTAGCTGGGCTGCCCAGCATGAAGAGGGGATACTCCTCGTTACACGCAAGCTAGACGTACAAAGTCAATGAACTTGAATTTATATCTACTCACAAAGATATGATATTGCTCTATATTTATTTAAGATTCTGCAGTACACGGCTATGTTATTAAGCAGATTGCTGGAAGCTGAATATTCATTATATTTTTTTTTCTGTCTTTATTTGTTTTTAAACTATATTATATGTTCAACAGTCACTAAGATAGTATTTGCCTTGAGGAGTACAGGTGTATGTAGCAAAACAAAATACCGATGTGTTCTGGACCTGTAAAATTGTCCATCAGAAATACTAATTATTGATGATGTTACAATTTTAGCTGAAGTGAATATGTACCTCTGCTTTCATAGCCTATTGTATCCATGGTTCTTGCATACAATATTCTCCACAATAGCAGAGACTCATTTCTCTTTCAAAATGTCTCCTGTTCTGTATTTCTATTATAGCTGTGTCCAGATCATCCATCCCTAACAGTTTTAAAAAGCCAAGAGAAGTGCACAGCTACCAGCAAATCTAGTGAAAACTCATTTGCAAGGGAATGAGCTGTGTTCTGATACAGTTGCAGTGAAATAGCAGTTCAGTCAGTAGATCTGGCTGTAATAATACTTTTCATAAAATCCAGTTACAAAATGCACATACATGATGTCTGGACTATCTGAAACTCTGATCATGTACCATAACTATTAAATTAGAATATTCACACAAAGACAACAAAGGAAATAAAGCAACAGCACATTATAAAAAACTCTTTGATGTTTTGAAATTTCTTTTACTGCTTAGTTTAAATTCCCTAAAATTCCTTATATCATCTTCTAAGCATTTTGATTTTGAGACTTATTCTAATGCAAAGACACTTTGCAAAATCCTTCGATATAGCAAAGTGCAGATAAACTCATTCCTTTGCAAGTATTGAGAATTTCTTCTGCACATATTTTTTTCACTGTGAGACAAAGCAGCTCCAAACTTCCTTATACAAATATGTGAGAATTTACCCTTACAACTGATTGCAGAAAATGATGCCTTTAATTAATATAACTCAGTAAATTCTAAGGAACACATCAGTAATGAAACTAGATTTTCATCCTTTCAAGCTGTAATGGTGTGCAAAATTATTCATTTAATCTTTTAGTATTTATTTTTCTTTTCTTCAGCTTAACAAAAATTGAGAATGGAAGCTGATAATCTTTTAAAAAGGATGGAACTAAATATTTTCATATCATGGTGTAACAAGATACAAATTGTTATTGCTCAGTCTGATAGATGAAAACCTGTCATCATTAATACTTTTATAAAAAAATAAGCACAATATGGAATGATTCTGTGTATCTTATGTCAAACATCTACCACTCGATGCTTAGAGGGGAAATAGGTCTGTTTTGTTATGTGCAATATAACTTTAAAGAAATTACTCCACCCAATGGACAAAATGCCTATAATTTCTAAGAGGAATTCTGCCTGTTGAAGAACTTGGTTTACTGAAAGGCTCTTCTGAGTACGATTTTTGTTAAGGCACAGAGCACAACGCACCTCAGAAATGTGCAACTGTGAAAGTCTAAAGAAACTGAAATGCTTGTTTCTTCTGTCTGACTTCAATTATGTGTCATTATCTTTACCTCCCTCCTGGTGAGTCATCCATGGCCTTAAATTCAACAGTGGAAAAGAAGAGGTAGGTTGGTATTTATGCGAGATCAGAAAAAAATCCTCTTCCTGTAGAGAGTTTATGAAGTGTAGCAATGGTTACCTTCTGTGGTCCTAACAGGAAAAGTGAGGCTGCCACTGTGGGCAACTTATTTATAACTATTCTATGAGATACCACATTGAGCCTGTAATGTCAAATTTACGCAAATGTAATAAAGTATTTCTAATTATAGTTTAAATCTTAAAGCAGAAGATTGGAAGAGGCTTCCAAGACAAAGACAAACAGGTAATTGACATCAAATCCAGGAAAGCCTGAAGAAAGTCCACTGCATGCCCCTTCTTAGTTTCCTACATCAGCTTTTGCACAGATAATTTCAAAAATATCACAGGGGCTTGAAAAGAAGCTACAGTCTAACTGGCAGTGGGAGCAAATCTTTTAGAAGCAGCAATCCTCACATTCCTACCCACAGCTAAAATACTTATGCCAACTGTGACTGCAATTTAGTTGTGAAGTAAACTGTATTCATAACAAAGGAGAAGAATTATAGGTAACCTGTTCCTGGAGGCACACAGAAATCAAGTGTAATGATGTTCTAGGCCAATTATTTGTTCTGATTTCTCTAGCTGGGCATTTCATTCAGAACGGACTAAGACAGAACTTGTGAAAGCTGGGTTTTTGTAACAGCTTTATCACAGAATCACAGAATCACAGAATCACAGAATTCTAGGGGTTGGAAGGGACCTCGAAAGATCATCTAGTCCNGTGAAGGAGACTCCACAACCTCTCTGGGCAGCCTGTTCCAGTGCTCTGTCACTCTCACAGTGAAAAAGTTTCTCCTGATATTCACATGGAACCTCCTATGCTCCAGTTTGCAACCATTGCCCCTTGTCCTATCATTGATCATCACTGTAAAAAGCTTGGCTCTATCGTCCTGACACTCACCCTTTACATATTTGTAAACATGGATGAGGTCACCCCTCAGTCTCCTTTTCTCCAAGCTAAAGAGACCCAGCTTCCTCAGCCTTTCCTCATAAGGGAGATGTTCCACTCCCTTAATCATCTTAGTGGCTCTGCGCTGGACTCTCTCAAGCAGTTCCATGTCCTTCTTGAACTGTGGGGCCCAGAACTGAACACAATACTCCAGATGTGACCTCACTAGGGCAGAATAGAGGGAATTTTTATATATTCCTTTATAGGGAAGATAATTTCAACAAAACCTGGAGGTGTCAATTTCCTTTAAAAAAACTATTATCTTTCAAATCTTCTATTGATACAGACAGTTTCTCCAGCTATCTCCCTGGTTTCAGTCTTTCTGAGAGCCATGATAAAACATCTCTTATAAAACCTGGACTCCTAGTATTCCTCTGGCATTTTTGGTTTTTTTTGTTTCAATTCAGAAATGACATTAAGATTGTTTTATGAGCAATGAATAAAAGCAAGGGTGGGAAGGAATTCCAAACTGAAGTATCTAAATTTAGATGTCTAGATGTAGACTAGGTGCCCAGGCTTTCCATATAGTCATTGAAGTCTTGGGACTATTTAGGTGGTGACATGTAGGCTTAGAATGCCATTTGTGAAGCCCTGAGATGTATGAAATGTCTGTATGGGTCTGATGGGTATGACATAGGAACCATAGTACACCAATGCCCTTGTGAACTTGCAGCTGAAGGCCAGTTGGTATAGCCTAGGGAAATTTAAGATGCACTGGGGTTTCCTTGTGGAAATCTGAGTGGAGTCAATTCCAGTTGATACAATCAAAAACCTCTGTAAAGCTATTCTGCAAACCTTTATGTAGACCTACACTGGGCTAAATTGGGGGCATTTGGCCAGGTTCCATCCACAGGTCTACACAGACACTTTTAAATGTATTAATACAAATAATACAGTTCACAAATACACAAATTAGCTGTGGGATTTTCCTACAAAAAGCTGCACCAAATTCTGTGGTTTGAATCTTCTGATAGTTATTTTAGGAGCTGACAGACAGAGTAGGATTTGATTTGCCCTAATTTTATGTGCCTATGCATTAACGTAGAGTATAAGCTCCATTATAGTTAATTAAGAGCTAGGGCGTCAGTGTATTAATTGTTTTACTTCAGTGTCAGACTCTGGTGTCGTATGGGACTAGCTAAGGTATCTGAGATGTTCCAAAGGGCCTGGCAAGTGAAAAATATATCTTTCAAGAAACCTGTGTCCTTCTAGAATGACAGGTGAGTCTAGATGGAATGTCCTAAGCAGTCTAACACAGCACTAAGTGCCTATTTGTGGACAACTGAATCATCCTTCTAGTTGATCCAGTAAGAGATCCAGTTTGTCCTGAGATTAATTATTTTTAGATAGACACATACTTCTGGTACAATACAGATTTACAGTTGTTAGTTGTCTGGTTTTCCTGTAAAAACCATGATTGTACATTGAAATATGTGTTTAACATCACCCCCCTTTGAATTCTTGGCTTTTGATTTTATATTTGTTTGGTGACATTACAATTCAAACAGAATGAACAAGAAAATCATGAAGGTTAAAGCTGTTCACAAACTCTGTGTGTGCTCTAAAATTAATAATCAATCAGACATCAGTTTTGACATGCCATAGCTGTGCAATACTCACATCTTTGTGAGCATTGTTAATTTTTGCTCTGGGTTGGTCATTAGTCATGTTTGACTATGCTCTTATTAATATCCTATCAACTGCAGCTGGGGGGCCCACTTTCCTTCTAGGGATGGACAGTGCCATTCTCTGCCTTAAGGTGTTTTAAGTCTAAATGCACAGGATAGACAAAAGAGGGCAGAGGAGAAGTGTATGCAAAGTGACTCACCTGCTTCATAACATAGCTGGGAAAGTACGTTTCATCTGAGTTTTACTTCAAGAGACAGGTTCTGGGCAAGACCAAATGCTCCTCACTCTACTTGTGGTGCACTACAGAAGCAGCACCAGAAAATAGATGTCCAAACCCTCCTGTAACGTACTTCTGCATGCTAGGAGTCTGGCAATTTCTTAAGATTACACCAGATAGGTGATGACCAATTCTAGTGGAAAACCAAGTCAAAAAATGCTAATCCTAATAAAAAATTTCACACTGTACAGTAAAAGAGATTGTGTAAACTTTGATGCTTTCTTTGCTCCTAGAGATGAAAGGGTAATTTTATTTATGCAACTGTAACAAGAACTCTGCTCAGATGAGACTAAATAATGATGCCTATTCTGAAATAACAAAACTAATATGTATGCAGAGCCATCCTGAAATATTTATGGAAAACATCCCATTAACTTTCTTGGAAATATGAAAAATTATTAATTTTATTATTTTACTATTATTTTTCCTGATACTGCTAAATAAACGAATGGAAATAAATTGAAAGAGAAATAACTAGATAAAAATATTTTTAAAATGAAATCATATAATCCTTTCTAAATATTTACATTAGCTTATAAAACATATATAAGATAAAACATAAGCAAAAATACCTGTTTCATACAGTCATCATTCTATAGAGTACCCCTTTATTTCTGGTGTATGGTGTTGGACAAGCTGTCTTGTCTCCAAAGGATTAAATTTCTGGAATATTCAACTGTTTTGTGTACCTTACTGTTACATTTTAAGTTGTATCAACATTTCTGTCATAGTCTTTATTTTCCAGGGGTTTACAACACAGATGTAAAAATTTATTCCATGCTGAAAATGTATTTTATCATTTCATACAGATAGACATTATGTACTTAAAGTTTACTATATGCTTTATGCTATATAGAAACTAGTCATAAAATACAGTATGAATTAAATATAAAATAAGGCATTTATTCATAAGTGTAGATTTTTAAAAGTTCTGTTAGCATCAAAGAGTACACCCTTTCACATAAAAAATTATGGTAACTATTCAAATCAGATATATAAACTGGATATTTGAATTGGATTAAAAGACTTCATTTTTTTAACAGAATTTTGGCCTGCAGTTTATGCATTGTAAACTAGATACTCAAACTAACCCACCTTGGGCTAGTCTTTGAATAGGTATATATGCAGATGCAGTGGTGTGTGAAGATATGAAATCCTATTGCAAGGTGAAGAAGTGTAAATAGCACCACTTTCCATGTCATTTATTCCCACTGCAAATCACAATGGTGTACCTGAGGATAGACTCAGGCCTCCAGGTTTTGGTCAAGAATTTTCCATGCCAAAAAGAGAAAGAGATGTTGGAACTACCATCTAGGGACTGGATTTTTTATTCTCTACACACTCAGATTCCACATTGTACCTCTGCCTTGAGTGTGCAAAGAGTGCAAGATTTACATCCTAGAAATTAAATTTGCCTAGGAAATGCTATATTCCAATATCATCCTAAGCAGACAGAACTTAGCATATGGAAGTGATTTTAGAAGAAAATTCAGAGGAACTGATTTGATTCACTGAGATAAGTTTCTATCATAAGTTAACAGAAGGATCCAACGAGGTTAGAATAGCTGAGAGGAGAATAATGACCTGTAAGAACTGATGAGATAGTCAATTTTAGTTCTTTACATTCAGACACTATTACCACAAAAAGGGTGTGGGCATGGAGGAAGAGCAATAGCATTCTTCTGTGTGTAACTTCAATACAGACTCAATTCAACCAGTCAACCTTATTATATGTGCCAGTCCCTTCTGTAATATAATTCAATATACTTCTCTTTGACATGGAATATTGCAAGAACAGGGGAAAGGCAGTAATATGAAAGGGAGCTCAGACCTTCAATAACAATAGTCAAAGGGAAATAAAAAAATAATCTTCATTTTATTATTCCAAGAAAAAAATGTTCCAAATCAAACATTCTGAGTGAGACATCCCATGAAGTTTTTGTTCTCTGATTCTTTGTCTTCTGCAGAGTCCACCTTTACCTAAGTAAATTTCAATAGATTAAATACAGGTACAAATGCACCAAGTCTTACTCTTCCTACTCATGTGTAGTTGGTGGTAACCTGATGCAGTTCTCTTATGGGGAATACAACCTCAAATATAGACTCCGTAATCTAAAATATAAATGTCCCACTAGAGAGTATTCTTGAGTTTGATGCTCACATTCTTTAATTGAGATGTTTAGAAAAATCCTAAGACACAGAAGAATGAAAGACTGCTTTGATGTTTACTCTGTGTTCTCTTGGAATTGTGTTTCCACATTTGCAAAGACTGTGACCATTTGGTTAAGTCAAGTATTACTCATAATTTTTTAACAAGAATGGTGTTGGGCTTTTATAATATATAAGAATTTCAGTAAATCCAGTCCAGTATTTTGTTTGCCCTGGTTAGAAAAATGCAAATAAAGCTGATTTGCAAATAGCAGTTTAGAATACTTGCAAAATAGATAATTTGGAAATTGTAACACTGAAGTGTTTTTATTCCAGCAAGCTACAAATGTCAACATAGAGTATTCTAGCACAAGACTTGTAAATGGAGACACAGCTCACAAAATCCTTAATAATATTGTATTGACAAGATTTTATTTTGTCCCAATGTCCCTGGAGTTGTAGGAGAACACATTGCAGGAGGCTTGTATTGAAAGGACACCCTCCAAATAAGAACAAAAAGAACAACAGTTACATCTTATGCTTGAGAAACAAAAAGCATCCAAAAATTCACCTCAAGTCTCAGTTTCCCAGTAATTACCTTTTCAAACATCCAGTGGCTGTTCACAGGTCTGCATTTATCCCTTTTTATCACCATTACATTGCTCTCATGCCTATTAAAGTGCCAAAAGAAACAGTTTCAGCTGTCTTGTTTAACAGGGATATTCTGAATAGCATGGTATTTGTCGAAGCATGTAACTTCCATAAGGATTTTTGTGTGTTTTAAGGTGGCATGCTGCATTCATTCCCAGGGAAGTGCTCTGCTAGCTGTACAATCCCTTTCTTAACCCAAGTAACCCCCCAGGGATAAGGACCTGTTTTCATAGCAGCTTGTTTTGGCAAAATGTTAAATAAATACCAATCAAAATAGTGGGGTTTAAGAGGCTATTTTGTTTAGGTTTTCATTGTAGTTCACAGCTGCATCAGAATAGTGAGCAAAATGCAGCACTGAGTATTTTCCAGGAGGAAGGAAGGTGGAGGGAAATAATTTCTTACTAACTGTTATAAGAGAAAAAGTGGGTTTGCAACCTGTATTTGGACAATATGAGTGAAATGTACTCATTTAGTTTTGAGAAGAGGAAGTGCCAGTGTAATTTTGAATCTGTCACTTGTATTCTCTTCTGATTGGCATTTTTTGAGCTTCTGTCATGTAAGATTTCCTAATGACAGTTTGTCACAGGGAAAAGTGGAGAGCATAGACTCCCATGATGTCTGAAAGTGTGTGATCTGGAAATTGAATACCTTGTGCATTATATGAGAAAAAGACATGGATGGTCCAAGAATATTACCTTTAACTTTTTAATATGTACTTTTTTAGAAGCTATATATTTCCGCTAATGTGAAATTTCAGCGAATTACAAATTTAGTTTGCCAAGCCTTTCTTTCTTCTTCTTTCAATCCATTTCTATAAAACAGGAGCAGTAGATCCTTGGGTGCTTAAAATTGGCAAGGTCTGTTGAATTCAGTGGTGCTATGCCGATTTACCTCATCAGAAGTCTTAGCCAATTTGTCATTTGACCTTTCTCCAGAAGTCATATGATGCAGACTTCAAGCTTTTTCACAAGCTCTGTCAGCAGCTCTTAACCACCAGAGGTCCCATAGCTGCCATCGCCCACAGACATAAATGGTATCAGCACAGGTTTTAAGACTGAATGGTTATGAGTTTCTTGGTTTAATGTTCAGGGATCCCTGGCTAAAGCCAGTGACTTTCTTAAATAACTCCAGAGAACAGAAGGAGTTAGTAGCAATCAAATGATTCTTAACAGTAATTTTAGGCTTAGCAATCAGTTAAGTTTCTCTAGAGCAGAGATTAAGACTAACAGGATCCATATGGCATAGAATTATTGTACCTAATAATTCATTTTTTAGACGGTATTGGATTTTTCAGATTTCCACGCTCCCTCTGAATGGTATGGGAAAGGTTGTACAGTTTAAGCAATCAGTGATTTACTGAAAGCTATGCCACAGGCTGTGTCTTTGACAAATGTTAGCTGTGAGTTATAAGGATAGTGTAACCTGCAAGCAGTGCCAAACAGGAAAGTTTCCCTATTCCATAATACTCTGTGGTGTAATTCTTACCTATCACTTGGATTGCATTCTGTGCTGAGGTGACCTCCAGTTTGTGAGAAACATAGGACATTCCAACTGATCATAATATCTCTGGATGTCTGAGAAGATGCACCATATGGAAGTTGAAGTTGTGAAACTCTTTCTGAAATCCCTTCGAAGAATAACTTCAATAGTTCATCCTGGAATATCACTTGAGTGAAAGCACTTCAGGAGTCCATGTAGTGCAATCCCCTGCTCAAAGATCAATTAAAGCAGGTTCTCAGGGCTGTGTCCAGTTGGGTTTTAAGCACCTCCAAGGGTGGAGATGTTGTAGTGTTTCAGGGTTACTTGTTTTCAGAGTTGAAAAAAATTCTCCTTATGCTTAAATGGAATTTTCCGTATTTCAGTTTGTGCCTGTTGCCTCTTGTCCTGTGTACTGGGCACCACTGAGAAGAATCTGGCTCTGACCTCTTTAATGCTCCCTCATTTGGTATTTACACACATCAACAAGATTCCCTTCAGACTTCTCCTCTTTGGGTTGAGCAGTCCCAGATCTCTCAGTCTTTTCTCATAGGACAGATGCTCCAGTACCTTAAACATCTTACTGGCCCTTTGTTGGACTCTCTCTGTGTCTCTCTTGCAGTGAAGAGCCCTGAGCTGGACACAGAACTTCAGGTGTGGCCTCACCAGTGTTAAATAAAGGGAAAGGATTCCTTCCCTCAACTTGCTGGGAACTCTCTTCCCAATGAAGCCCAGGAAGCTGTTGGCCTTCTTTGCCACAAAGGCATATTACTGGCTTATGGTCAACTTGTTGTCCACCAGGATGCCCAGATCCTTTTCTGCAAAGCTACTTTCTAGCTGATTATCCCTGAGCTTGTGCTGTTGCCTGGGGTTATTCCTCCTCAGGTGCAGGGCTTTGCATTTCCCATTGATGAACTTCAGGAAATTCCTTTTGACCCATTCCTCCAGCCTGTTGATACATGGCAGCACAACCATCTGGTTCATCAGCAGCTTCTCCCAGGTTTATATAGTCTGCAAGTTTGCAATGTCCTGTTCATTAAAGAAGGTGTTAGTTTTGAATTATTGGCCTCAGTTTTGATACCAGGGTACACCATTGGCAACTGGCTTCCAGACGGACTTTTAGAGTCAGGTACTTTAGTCAGTTTTCTGTTCACCTCACTGTCTACTTCTCTAATCTGTGCTTCATCAGGTTTCAAAGATGTTATAGGAGAAAGTCATCCCTCTTTTCAGGAAAGGAGACCTCTAGTTTTGAAAAGTGCCATTATAGATTACACAGTGATTATCTGTTGATCATTGTAATAGTAGTTCTATGAAAACTGGGATGTTACTTTTCTATCCAACCTTCTCTGTTCTATTCAATTAATAAGAGCAAAACATATTGACTCATTATACTTCAAGGAAACATACTAATGCCTAGATTTAAAATCTGTGCAGTACTTGGCAGGCCAGAAATAGAACTGGAAGTCTTTAAGACAATTTCTTGATTCAGGAATACTACTTGTCAAATGACAAATATCTTCACACCCTGATATTAAGGAATTTCACTTTCAACAAGAGTAACGCTATGAAACTGAATTTAATACAATTTTTGTTTTTCATGATTTCTCACTGTGACCTGGCAACATAGCTATTTGAAATTAATCTCGTGCAAACCAATCAGTCTCAGAAGAGGTCACTTTTTATAATGGAAGCCTGGAATAAAGAGAAGAGCAAGAGGAGAGTTCCATAGAGGTACCTATTGTATCATTAGGTATGGAGCAAGACATCAGAATGCCAAGGATCCTTGTAAGATCTCTTATAATTAGCTTTCTAAGCAGTTCTGGATTGTACCCTTGTAATATGATCATATCATTCTCCTCATTAAAAAATAAGCCTAGGTAAACCCAAGCATTCAGACATCCTTACAAGTGCCCTAAGTTCAATGAGTGACATTGTTCAGGATTACACTGAAGGAAAAAGAAATGCATAAGATAAAAAGCCACTTGAAAAAGTGTTTATTAACATGGAAATATTCTCTTTTAATATGAATTGCTTTCAAATCTGTTTGAAATGAAAGTAACCATAGAGCAGTAATACAACAAATTAAAGAAGTGCATTGCAAAATAAACTCTTCAACAATAAATTACAAGCTACAAAAACTGAGCAAGAACCAAAAAGGAATTTAGCTAATTCCAATTCTTGAGAATAATTACTAAAATTATGAAATTACTATTAATCATTCATCAAACAGGGAGCTGGAATTCCAAAAATTAAAATGCAATGTGATTTTTCTTTTTAAAAGACATATTTAGACATATTTTGCTATAACATAAATAGGACTTCAGAGAAGAAATTCTGACTTATTGGCTAGTGAGGTAAACTTTTAGGATTCAAATAATTTCATTTAAATTTATGGAATGTAAGTTGAATTCCTGAGCTCCTGCTATCAGAAAAGAAAGAAGACAGAAGTGTTTGCTATAGATGCTTCTGTTTGTCCACTGAGGGAGTGGCTAAATCAGGTTAAACAGCTGATACATAACATCAGGTGAGCTGAATTCTTGTGTATCTTTTTGCTCCCCTGTACTATACAGTAATCTTTCTGCAGATTTCTTTTTGGTTGCTTTTTATTTGTTTTGTTTGTTGTTTCGTCAGTCTGTTCATTGGACAGAAATCATCCTTCCTCATTGACAACCCCAATGAGAAAAGCATAACTCCTTTGAAGTTACCTAAAGTGAAAGCTGATCTCACAACATGACAAAAGATCTCTGCATCACAAAAATCCTTTAATGAGAATTAAAGTGGACAGATTGAGGCCACATCTGGAGTATTGTGTCCAGTTCTGGGCCCCACAGTTCAAGAAGGACATGGAACTGCTTGAGAGAGTCCAGCGCAGAGCCACTAAGATGATTAAGGGAGTGAAACATCTCCCTTATGAGGAAAGGCTGAGGGAGCTGGGTCTCTTTAGCTTGGAGAAAAGGAGACTGAGGGGTGACCTCATCCATGTTTACAAATATGTAAAGGGTGAGTGTCAGGACGATGGAGCCAAGCTTTTTGCAGTGATGACCAATGATAGGACAAGGGGCAATGGTTGCAAACTGGAGCATAGGAGGTTCCATGTGAATATCAGGAGAAACTTTTTCACTGTGAGAGTGACGGAGCACTGGAACAGGCTGCCCAGAGAGGTTGTGGAGTCTCCTTCCCTGGAGACATTCAAAACCCACCTGGATGCGTTCCTGTGTGATGTACTCTAGGTGACCCTACTCTGGCAGGGGGGTTGGACTAGATGATCCTTCGAGGTCCCTTCCAACCCTAGAATTCTGTGATTCTGTGATTCTGTGATTAGTGAATTGACCTAACCTTTTCAATGAAGTCAAATTAATTATTTATTATCATTCCAAAATTATAAATGAAACATACTTATATCTGAAGGTTTTGATTCAACTAGTTCTTGCAATCAAGCTACAATGTAATTCTGATGATTGCATTCTCATCCAAATTGTAATTTTAGTTTATAAATTCTTCCTTCCAGCATCCATTTTTTAATTTTCTCTTTTGGACCAAGGTGAACAGCAGCTGTAAATCACCTAGCATTCAGAAAATAGTCCATTTAGCTACTCAAGTAAAGGATCAACTATATCATCACATTCTTATATGATCTGTTCTTGAAGACACATACTTGTATGTATACTCATCTCATTGTATGAGGATGATTTTTATCAATATTTTCCTAAATAAATATTGTAATTTCTGACTCTGGGCATTCATGTTATGATGGTGTCCAATGTTGCTCTTTATGATCTTTGACAACATTCTGTGCTTCTGATCCTTTTGAAAATATTTCCAAAATTTTTGTTCAATTGAATTGACAACAATTTCTGATCTAGGTTTTTTTCTCTGAAAATTGAAATGTGCCTTTTATTACTAGCTTCTTTGTTTCATTGTTAATGAGTAACATAAAATCCAGAGATCATTTATTTAAAATGTGTTCCTACTCCTGTTTGAAAATCTCATTTTTAAAAGCCAGAGGTGGAACATTTCTGCAGTCTTTCAATCCCCTTGAGGTCCTTTGTTCTCTCTATAGTACATTGACAAGGGAACTCTATGCAAAGTAAATCTAATTTTCTCTCCTCAAATGTTCCTCTAAATGGTTATAATATTCCTTTCACATCTTTTTAATTGATTTAGCTCCAAAAAGATCATTTGAAGCCTGTGTGGGGTTCTACTGCATCATCGGTTTCTTCCTTAAGAAAGTAAGAAGTGCAGCTCATTCATTCTGTTAGTACTTTTTCCAGCTTTTTTTCCTCCCTCTCCTTCTTCCAGACTATTTTCATTACTAACCTAGAGCATTATGTTTGTGGTGAAGCTGTCAGCACATTATTACAGAGAAAAAAATATTTGAAGGATTCTGAAATATCTTAGAAGCAAGAAAGCTACTTAGTAACAAGAAATGTATCTTTTCGGTACATAGCATCATTCAGATTATTATTCTCATGTCCATTATTCTCATGTCCAAAAGAAGGAGTATGTCACGAAGAAAGAAAAAAGGACACTTTCCATCATGAACGATGGGCATTTAAAGTTCATGGGAAGCCTGTTTCAGGACGAGATAAAGCCAACAGGAGAAAGATGGATGAAAATTACATTTATATCACATGGTTAGCATACCCTAGCATTGATAGAGATAATCTATCAGAGCTGGGATGGAGAAGGGGAGTGGGGGAAAGGGGAGGACTGTTGCAGTTGATTTTTTTGTTTAATATTTGTGGGGACTGTCTTCTTGATTTTTTTAATTTCCAGGAGTTGTGTTCATCCTTATCTCAAGCCACAGATTCTATGAGTTTTAGCAGCAAACACAGGACATTTGTGATAGCATTCCTGCCTTTTCATTAGAGCAAATGTCACTATTTCTTATTACTCTAAAAGAGAAAAAACCTGTCTGTCAGTGTGATTTCATCTCCAGCTCCAGTAAACACTGGCTTCTTTCCAGGTGATGCCGTGGCTCAGGAAACTTTTTCATTGCTAAAGTTAGCCTAAACCACATGGTTTCCAGAAAAGAAAATGTATTCTAAATTCAATTTCTGGATTTGCTGGAAATATCCAGCAAAGGTAAAGTTACATAGTCTCTGCAGCAGTTTGGTGAAACAGATTCATCTCTGATGCGGCCACCAACTGTCTCCTTGAGGAGCTGCCTTGAACTTGCAGATTTCCAGCTGTGGGACAGTTCAGCCTGCACCTCTGTCCTGGGCCTGGACTCCCCTGGGAGTCCCAGGTCCCAGTCTCTCTGTAGACCTGCCACAAATCCAAGCATCACCCTATGTCACCTGCTTTAGACCTGCCTAAATTTTATTGAACAAAATATTTCAACCTTAACCAGCCAGCATTTTCTAAACAAACAAACAAACAAAAAAAGACCAATGATTTTAACAGGATCTTTGAAGTGAAATGTAGAATCTAAAATAAACCACTTTTTTGTTGATTTTGAGTTCATGAGGTTGTTTGAACACAAGTTGCAGAAAGGACTCTAATCTTTTCCAAGAGAATCGAAAGCTTGAAGTCTAACATACTACAAAAAATACCAAAATATGCTTATTGTTTTCAAGGACAAAACCTCTATTGTCACACAATGTCAGGAAAAATCTTGAAGATTTTAGTAAGAATGGAGGGAATCAACCTGAAGAAGTCACAGATCTCCACATATAAAGGTATGAGACACCTTTGAAATTACAAAAAGGTCATATGCTTGAAAGGTCCCCAGTCATCTGACCTGGTTGTCAGCCAGTTCTTTTCAATTCTTGACTTTTTAATTGTACTAGATACATAGTTATTGCTACAGTCCAGGTAGTGTGGATGCAACAGTTTTTTCTGATATTGCTTTTCTTAGAGAAATCAAGTTTAAACAAAAATAAACTGAAATACAAGAAAATTAAAAGGTCAGAATAATTTCTGACATATAGGAAAGGGGGATTGGTTTGCACCTGTCTTCTTTCATGTCCTTTTTATAAATACTGTGATAGAACAAGGTGACACCAGACAATTCATAGGTATTTTCTAATTCTTTAAGCTAATTAACTGAAAGAAGCTCATAATCCTTAAACTAATTCTCAAAACAAACACAAATAAACAAAACTAATTGAGAAGTTTTTCACAGGGTAGTATATCAACTCAAAGCAGGATGACCAGTAGCTTGGTGGTTGTGGTTGTCTGGAGGACACCACTTCCTCTAATCTGTTTCCCTTACATTTGTTGTGGTGACAGCTGGTTTTGACAGTCAATTGTCTTAGTGCAGCATAGACCCAAAATGCTTCTGAACTGATGAAGGTACCAAAATTGCTTTATAAGTCTTAACTGCTAAAAATGTTTTGAAGTAGAATTTAGAAAATTCTTTAGGGAAAAAAAAAAAAAAAGGAAAAAAGTCAAAAAAGTCCCAGAAGTACTATGACTCGCAGCCTACAAAAGGAGGTTTAGCAACATCTGAAAAATGGCAGAATTAAGACTAGAAGAACAAAGGGCAGCTCAAACTGATAGTATAGATTTATGACAGGGAATAAAGACATCAGTCTGTTTAAAAGAATAT
This sequence comes from Aegotheles bennettii, assembly GCA_013398125.1. Lineage (NCBI taxonomy): Eukaryota > Metazoa > Chordata > Aves > Caprimulgiformes > Aegothelidae > Aegotheles > Aegotheles bennettii. The sequence continues at coordinate 7,021 of VZRW01008723.1, read as the reverse complement.
GCTTGAAACTATGATTATTACGATCAGACTCTGCTACTGTTACATATCCTGACTAGGTCTGCTTTGATTCTATGATGATATAGATATCCATACTTAAAATGTACTTGCTGTGAGTAGTTTATCTGAATTGAATAGGACTACCCACAGAGTAGAGAGCTGAGTACATACTGGTGTCTTGGCAGGTCTGAGGTTTTCTAGAGTAAACAGCTGTTTGGATTTCAGCAAAGCCAAAATTGAAGTAAAGATCTATTGATTAAAGCAGAAAAAATCATCTCTAAATATGGAATTCAGCCCTAAGGGTAGCTATTCTGTTTTACTATGTAAGTACAAGCTTACAAGACTGTGTGCCAACAGATTATCTGGCCTTATGGTGCTGCAGACAGAAGAACTCTGAAGCTCTTCTAACAGTCACGCTGAACCCACAGACTCTTTGGGACGTTACCGCTGTACCTAAATGGGACTTGGCACAACATTTGCTCCCTGCAGAATGACTTGATGTGGTGGAAATGGTGCACACAGGACTAAGCCACATTTTTAAGAAGCCAGCACTACAGTTACGAGATTCTGTTACTCTCCTGACTCCTCAGGGTAAGGGAAATTGTCCTTCCAAGGTGTTAGTAGTGAAATGCAATGTTGTCCTCAGGGCATCCGTGTGTAGGGTGGCAATTTAAATAGCAATCTTGCTGTGTCAGAGGCAGAACTTCTTTCTCCTTCATCAGTTCTTTCCTCTGATATTGATGAGTTTGTATGTTGCAGTCCATAGCTACAAGTCCAGACTTGCAATTTAGCCATGAATAAGCAAGGAACCCAGCAAATACAGCAGGGAGATGAGGGTTCTTGCTAGACGCCCTTTATTTCTAACAAGCCCAGTGAGGGCTCTGCCAGAAATCAGGGAGGAACAAAACAGTTTTTTCTTTGTGATAGCCATTGCTAGGGAGTGGCTAAGAGTTTGCTAATTTTTACCTTTTGTACTTTAATGAATCATTCAGTAATGGCTCACACACTTCTAAATATTCAAGTTGATGGTTTCCTAATTCAGAAAAGTAATTTTAAATCTCTTTTAGAATTTTTCACTGTGTCTATCACTCATGAAGTGTAACAGTTCAATGCATTCTGCAGCCTGTCCACATTATTAGAAAATAATATTTTCTTTAGACTGTCTTCTAGTTGTGGCGCAACCAAGGTTCCTGATACATAAATACATTCTTGGCTTTTTCTCTGAGGTATTCTGAATTGCTCTTCTTCTACCAGATAATTCCACTGAATGACATGAAATGAAGCAGAAATCAAATGGTTCTCAAAAGCATGCACTCAAGTTGGATTCTTTTTTTTTTAAGAATCTCATCCCACAGCTCCTGATTCGTTGACGAAGACTGAAGGTACTTTGTACCCCAGTGGTGTTGTGAAGAAAAAGTGTTTGCCTAGCTTTGTTTCTAGTAAAATTAATACTTTAATGCTACTGGGATTTTATAGCATTATCAGTGAAGCAGATTCCACCAGATTAATTACTTTTAGAATGCAAATCCAAGACTACTATAAAGAATTTGGAAGACCTCATTCATCATTTGCTTTAGCCAAATTGTACTTTTTATAATACTTCTGATCATGTCTACTATGTTCTGTCTAGGAAAGAAGACACAGCTCATCAGAGTGTGAACTTAGGATAGGTCTTAGAAAAAAAGAAAACATATTTTTTTTGGATATGGGATTTAATATTTAACTTAGATATCAGTTAAACAACTTATTTTTTTTTAATACTTTATAGGCTAAAATCCTTTTTCCATTTTTTTTAAATTCAGAAATGTACATTATTCTAACTAGCTCGACATTTTCCATGTGTAATTAAATACTCCTTTGATACATGTAGACAAAATGTCATAACTATACTTAGGTTTATAGGTTAAAAGCCTCTACAATTTAATTAAAAAAAAATAAAGGTGTATTACTTTGTTTAAAAAATTGCTCCCAGGTTGCAAACTTTATATATACCAACCTTCATGCCAGAATGATTTTTTTTTAAAGAGGCAAGTTAAAAGCCCCTCAGAAACATTGTTTAAAATTGAACTTTTCAGAGCTTGGAAATTCTGGTTGACTTGCAAATACAGCTGTAAGGAAGAGTGTCTGTTGTGTGCTATATTAACTGGAACTTTTTGTTTGCAGCTTCTTGGACATTCAAACGCACACACTTGTCAGTACTTTCATGTAAATCCTTCCTCCTCCCCAGGACATCTTTGGAGATAAACTAGCTCTTCCGAAGTAACATTGATAGATTTTCTGTTTATTATATTGAAAAAATAGTCTTTATTCACACCTTCCATTTTTCCTAACATTTCCAAGTGAAATTGTACATTGGACATTTTATTCAGTTTCAGTTATTAAGCCCAGATTTTCTATAAACCTCACGAAAGCTTGAAAATGTAGCAACAAGGACACAGAAAATGCAGATACAGGTTAATGGAGGGCTAAATCCAGAGCATATCTCTTCTGTTCTGCCTTTTTGTGCAGCTAAGGAGACATAGCAGCCAAAGAAAACTATGAAAGGTTATAATGAGAAGCATACAGAGCTATGACACTTCCCCAGGATTTGAAGAATGTTTATGTGTCTGAACTGCTGCAACACAGGGTCTTAGATGTAAGAATAGAAAATTCATTAGATACCCTGTTCTGAGCTAGGTGTTAAAACCCATTTATCTTTGCCTCTTTTCTCAGTCACTTTGCAAGTCCCTGCTGTTAACACATAGCTGAAAAGCAAAAACTGAGGAGCTATAAGCTCTAAAAATGTCTCTTCTTGACCACTCTCACATTGTTGGACAAGGTAAATCACAAACGACAATGATGAAAGTCACAAACAAGACACTGGAGATCAGTGTAGGAGAAAGGGACCTGGGGGTCCTGGTGGACAGGAGGATGACCATGAGCCAGCAATGTGCCCTTGTGGCCAAGAAGGCCAATGGCATCCTGGGGTGCATTAGAAAGGGGGTGGTTAGTAGGTCGAGAGAGGTTCTCCTCCCCCTCTATTCTGCCCTAGTGAGGCCACACCTGGAGTATTGTGTCCAGTTCTGGGCCCCACAGTTCAAGAAGGACAGGGAACTGCTTGAGAGTCCAGCGCAGAGCCACTAAGATGATTAAGGGAGTGGAACATCTCCCTTATGAGGAAAGGCTGAGGAAGCTGGGTCTCTTTAGCTTGGAGAAAAGGAGACTGAGGGGTGACCTCATCCATGTTTACAAATATGTAAAGGGTGAGTGTCAAGATGATGGAGCCAAGCTTTTTACAGTGATGACCAATGATAGGACAAGGGGCAATGGTTGCAAACTGGAGCATAGGAGGTTCCATGTGAATATCAGGAGAAACTTTTTCACTGTGCGAGTGACAGAGCACTGGAACAGGCTGCCCAGAGAGGTTGTGGAGTCTCCTTCCCTGGAGACATTCAAAACCCACCTGGATGCGTTCCTGTGTGATGTACTCTAGGTGACCCTGCTCTGGCAGGGGGATTGGACTAGATGGTCTTTCGAGGTCCCTTCCAACCCCTAGGATTCTGTGATTCTGTGATTCTGTTTGTCCCAAACATCTGTCTGGAAACCAAGAGCTGTATTCCTCTATTTTCTCACATCACAGCAACCTCTGGTGGGCTCTGTGTTTCTAGTGCACATGTGGAACAAGAAAATCAAGAAAATGGAATGACTTCAAGGAAATTTCTATTAAAAATAATATAAATAATTACTTATGCAAGTGCCATACTGCAACACATGGAAATAAATAGTTTGTGAACAAGCAGACCATTTTAATATGGAACCACTGGAAAGTGAATTTCTGTGACAGACAGCAATTCCTGTACAGGCCTGTACAGTATGCACAGAAGTCCTCTTTACCTCTCTCCCTGCTAATATTTGATATTCAGAAAACACAACCAGCTAAAAACAACTGTTACTGTATTTGACAGATACTGCTAGATTTGGAAATTTTGCTCCTAATAGGTTTGCATATGTTTAATGCACAGCTGGATCATGGCAAGAAACAAACCATCAACTGACAAGCCCCGTCTTGTTGCAATGCATTCTGTGCTTTGTCATGATTTAACATAATAGAAAATAATTTGATGATGATATATTGTATTGTATCATGGTATGACAGTCAGATCACTTACAGTTAAAGAAAAATTTTCAGGGTACTTGAACACTTATGCTAGCAATTAGTAATATTAATTATCTTTTACTGTTAATGTTTTGTATCCATGTGTATGTGTGGTTCACTGTAAAAGATCTACTTTCATTCTTAGTCTGCTATGATTATGTGAAACCCATTTGGATCAGGTACAAATAAATAAACATGTAGAAGTATAGTTCCTTTCTTCACTGCAGAACAGAGGAGGCCCCACAAGTAAAATCTATAGAGTCAAGATGGGCAAAATTAGTATAATTTATCATTTTGCTTGTAATCATTACTATGCCACGTAATTTTCAAGACTTGCAACAATTTTTAATGTGAAAATGATGTGTTGTGGGTTTTGTTCTTTTGTTGTTTTTTTTAAATCCTGGCTATCTTGAAAAACAATACATGATGTAAATTAAATTTCCACCACCATTCTACTCCTGTTATTTAGACACACACGTACATTTAAAAATAATAATTAAAAAATTAACAAATTAGTACTGTCATGTGAGAAGAAGCAAAGATATGCTAAGACTGGATGAACTACAGATAATCAATTCAGTACAACTATCTAAAATTATTTGGGTGGCAGAAGAGAGTGCTTCTGGAAGAACAACACTAAGAGTCGGTACTCTCAATATGACAAAGAATGGTATGGATAACTTACCTACTTCTGCCCTAAGACTGGAAATAAGAAAGAGGTTTCAGAAGAGAATGGAATCCAGTTAAAGCTCACAGTTTGTAATTGACAGGTATGGGTATCCAGGGGATTGGTGTGTGGTGGCATGGCAAAGAAGACAAAATTTCAAAAAAGTCCTGAAGACATTTTTTGCTAAAAGTCAAAAAGAAAAGGCACCAGTTTGCTTCAGAATCCAGTCCTGAATTGTGATTTGGGGGTTTATTCACCAACCCACCTGCTGTCACATGAAAAGAATCCATGCCATGTTAGCTACTTTAATAACACCTGATATATCATCTGTGTTAAAAAAATCTGGTTTTGAAACCCAGTCAGCATGAGATGTGCACCTTTTATCTTGAATTTATCTTATAATTCAATATAATTCCTCATTCTATATAATGGAAACATGGGAACTTAGACATCTGTATGTGACAAGTAGAGCTCCAAATACATGTATCTTCATCTGGAACTAAGTTTATCCATTGCCGGTGAATCAGTTGTCTAAATATAAATGTCTAATGTCATTAGACACCCAACAGAGTCATGGAACTTATAGGAGACCCATACCCTGTCGAAGCAGCAGCTAGAAGCTAAATCAGGCACCTCATTGCACTAGTCACTCATCACATATATTTAGCCAACTGTATCACACCTTTGCTTCCTGGATCAGATGAAAGTGTGAGGAAGATACTGAGTTGCTCATATTTATCATGACTGAGATACAGTTGTGCATGCACAACATAGATGCAGTTCTTGGCAGCTAAGATATATTAAAGGTTCAAAAATTAAAGCGTTAGTGAAGTTTAGGAGTGTCTGGGATTACTTATAGCTGAATGGGTGAGGAATAATTTTGAATCAAGGAACTGGAAAACAAACACAAGAAGCCCACATAAGCCTTAGTCTTCCGTTTATAGCTGTGTACAAAATAGTTAGGAGAGATCATAATTGGCATTCATTGTATATAGAGTGTTTGCTTTTTTGTCAGTGCTGTATTTTGATCTAATACCTTTTTTTGTTATAACATTAGAAACTTCAATACTATCTGTTTTTATTCCTAAGATAATTACTATTTTTAGCTAAATATCAAATGACAGTTGTCACTTGTTATTAATTATATTTATAGAAGAGTGGGTAGAAGCCAATGTGCCCTTTTTTTTTTTCATAGCTAATTTCATAGCTAAGGTGTGAAGTGTGATACTTGTGTAAGTAAGATTACAAAAAAAATAATCTGGCATATACCAACACATGTGCATCAAGTCATATGACTGTAAAATAAAAGAATAAGTATAAAGTTCACATAAAACCAAATACTGTTGGACATAGACAATAAAAAAAAGCAGAAGAATATAAGTTAATGGAACTTTACTGTAAACTGCAAACCCCATCCAAAGAAAGAAGAAAAGGAAATATTGTAAGGCTATCAAGTATCAGAAAAGTGTGCTGAAAGAAATCTGCTACTGGTCATGGCCATTGGCACATAATGCCATTGGTCTGTTTATATCACAGAAACTCTCACAGGACTACTATATTAAACTGTGTTCTTTCCCAGAATATCTCAACTATATTGGCGAGCTGTTTGCTCAAATACAGCTCCACAATGAGTATGCGTGAACATCAACACAGATTGAATAGACACTTTTACAATTAATAATCTGTGACTGATTAATTACACACTACTGACTTACGATGCATTTTTGTTACTGTATCATTAAAAAAGTCTCCTGACTATCTAATATGATGAGTAAATATATAAATTAGTCTGTCTGGAGAAAAAAAATCTGTTGGCTTATTTTTATTTCCTAGTGAAGGTACTTAAAGAAAATTATGGGAATTACTTAAGGAAAGTGTATCACCACTAATATACACTATCAGTTGTGGTATTCTTATCTTGTCAGACACTGCAAAGCAACAGACAGGAGGAAAGTTCACAGTGTAGCTCTGTCTTGTGGATTTGACTGAACCTGGAGTGTGAAAACCTCTCTGTGAAAGAGATGATTTCTTCTGGGTCAGATCAAAGTTGCACTTACCCTCCAAGTCTATTTTCTGTGAATGGTCAATAACAAATGCCTAGGGAAGAGTAACAAGACAGGGCAAACACACAGCAGCAATGTCATGATATGGCCTCCTTCCATCCAAAGCTGTGGGACTTCCTGAGTCAGGATTAATATTTTTGTACCTAACAGCTCTCAAGA
>VZRW01008718.1:0-37836 GCA_013398125.1 Aegotheles bennettii | reverse complement strand
CAATTGGTGACGCTTTGTGGGACCGGGGGACAATCGGGGACCGGGCCCGGGCGGGCGGGAGCTCTGGTGAGGGTCAGGAGGATGGGGACAGGCTCTGCTCAGGGATGGGCAGGGATGGGACAAGGGGGAACGGGTGCAAGGTGGGACACAGGAGGTTCTGGGTGAACATAAGGAAGAACTTTGTCACTGTCAGTGACAGAGCCCTGGGCCAGGCTGCCCAGAGAGGCTGTGGAGTCTCCTTCTCTGGGGACATCCAAACCCCACTGGGTGCATCCCTGTGTGCCCTGCTCTGGGTGCTCCTGCTCTGCCAGGGGGACTGGGGGAGCTCTGGAGGTCCCTCCCAACCCCAACACCCTGTGGTTCTGTGACCCCACAGTGATGGGAGAGACACAGGGAACCCCTGATGCTGCTGGGAGAACTTGTATGGCTTTTATTCCCATTATCAGCCTGCATTGAGGACCCCACTGTTACCCCTGGAGTTTGGGTCTTTAAGACAGAAACTGCCCAAGAGGGAAGACAGAACATCTCAGGGTGTTGAGCTGGGATAGATCCAGCAGAGTCCTCGTCCCAAGGCAGCTCCGTGCCTCGTCCAGGTGTCCCCGAGGTGTGCTGGGACACTGGGACACCTCAGCAGCACATCCCATAAATCCTCGTGGGCAATATCCCCACTCTTCACATCCCCTAAATCCTTGTGGGCAATATCCCCACTCTTCACATCCCATAAATCCTCGTGGGCAATATCCCCACTCCCCACCACCTCAGCCCATCCCATTTCTCTCCTCACCCACAATGACTTGGGCTGTTCCTGCCACTTTGCCTCTGATGGAAAAGGAAAGATTCCCTATTCAGTGGGCAAATCCCAAACTTACTTCCCTGGAGAGTTAAAATCCACTTTCTCTGCCTGCAGAGGAGCCTGGGAGCCGTCAGTCTGCCCAGGGCCATTCAGTTTGCTCACTGACCACAGCCTGTTATCTCTGCCGCCCTCCTTCAACTGCTTGCATGTCATTTGCTTTGTGTGAAGTCCAAACAAGATCACCTCAACTTGCAGCCACAGAGCTGCTCGTTTCACACGTCACCAGGCAGCCTGGGATCACAACTCTGCCCGTGACTTTGTCCATGTGCAAGAAGCAGAAGAGAAAGCAGCTTACTCTTGGGAAATTGCCCCGGCGCTGCAGTGCTGACAGCGGGGAAAAGCAGCGGGCAGGGGAGCACAACTGACTGGGATCAGCCCAGTTCCAGGCTGGATTCTGGCCGTGGAGGGATGCCAAGCTGGGTGATACCTTCGAGAGCTCTGCACTCCCACCTGACCACAGCCTTGCCCCTTTCTGGGCATCCCTGCCCTGGCAGCAGCAGCACCAACCCAGCCCCTGCAGCCCCTCAGCTCCCCAGGTGTGTGTTTGGGTAATGGATATTTGCTTATTCACAATAAAATAGAATATTTGCTTATTCACAATTTTTCCCCTTTCCCTTCCCAATTCCATCCCTGCTTTAATTCTTCAGTGCTCAATCACAATTGATCCAGATCACCCCACTCATGGTGGGTGCAGGGTGGGAGGCTGAGAACAAAGGTCCCCTTGGGGCTCCTAAGGACACCACCCCCGTGTCACCTCGGCTGCTCCCTCCGAGGTTTGAGGTCCTTGGGAAGCAGCAAGGCACAGAACACGAGATCAGGCCACGGACTTCACATTGACATTTTTATTAACGCCAACTGTTTTAATTTTTATTTCTTTTTTTTTTATTTATTTATTTAAACAATAGCACAAAAATGTTTCAGGGAAGCAGTCTGACAGTTAGTCTGATGACCTTCTGAAATACAGTTAAGCCACACCAAATATGAATTCCTGTTAAAGAAAAAAAAAATATATATAAATCATGTATGGAACTCCAACCTTTGTATTAGAGGGTGCTGTGCCTGGTTAGTACCACGCTGCTTCGTGAAGGAAATGATGGCACACAGCTTAGACTTCATCATCACGCCAGTCATCACTAATTTAAGGCTTCTGAATCAAATTACCATCAACATCACAGAAAGGAATGAAAAAGCTAGTGTTGCTACGGCCATGAGGAGATTGAACAAGCTGGGTCTTGGAGACAAGTAACGGTGTCTTGAACAGGAGAGACCTGCCCTGACAGCAGCCAGGAGAACCAGTCACACTGTCATTATCTCCTCATTTGCATGCAATTTGAGGGTGCAATTTAGTAAGGATAAAAAAATAATAATAATAATAAATTGCATGAACCTTTCTCTTATTTAATGTGGCTATGAAAGATGTTTCCTCCCAATCCCGTTATCTCTAAGAAGGACATCAGCGAGTGAACCCAAGGAGGAAAACCGAAGAGCAACAGAACATTTTTCTTTTTGCTGAGAGGTAACACAAAAGGGAGGGGGGGACCTACTTATCCTCGGCTTGGGGGGCTGCAGGAGCACCTCCCCAACCCCCTGCACTTAGAATGCTGCACAGGCTCTATGTTATACCAGCTACCTGCCTTTCCATGGACCTGTTCCACGCCGCCACGCTCACGGGCGTTAAACCCAATCCTGCCCCAGGCTCTCCACAAAATTCCACTGCCCTAGGAACCACTGGGGTTTCCTTTGCTTCGGGAGGGCTGGGGGAGGGTGTGAAAACCAGAACATCTGTCAGTAAGAGTGTCGGGAGGGGGGGTGTTAAATATTTTAACCACTGACAAGGCTGGAGGAAGTTTCACAGTTTTGTTATGCTCTAGTTTATTACTATCATATTTACACATTTTGGATCTCTCTTTTTCCTTTGTTTCTTTTCTTTTTTCTTTTTTTTTTTTTGCTGAATTGCTGATAATTTTAATAGAATTTCAATCTGGAGTGTGAGCAGGAACCAGTTAACTACATTCATTGTCCAATCCCCATTGGTTTTGAGAAAAAGACTCCAAATTCTTGGCATGTGAACCGGCTGTTGGGCAGCTCCTCCCTCTCCCCGTGAGGCGGCAGCAGGACTGCAGCAGTGGCATGCACAGATCTCACACCGTGGCTGGGGGGCCCTGGCGCTGCAGGAAATAGTGGTGGATGTTCTCGGCGTCCCTCTTGAGCCAGGCTGCGTTGAGCAGGATGTTCTCACAGCACTGCTGCACCGTACGCTCTGCTGATGGAGCTGGGTGGCTCTCAAAGAAAGCCTGGGTGAAAAGCACAGAACCATCCGTGAGGGCATGCACAGGCAGAGATGAGGTTTGCATTTCCAGTCACCTCATTCCCTGGGTTCTATAGAAATGCTTTGGTCAATTATGCTCTACAGAAACTTCTGTGGATTATGCTCCCCATCTGACTGCTCCCACTGATGCCACAGGCTCTGCAGAGTGTCTGCAAGACCTGGAAATCCCAAGCAGAGAGTGGGAAGAGCAAAGAATGCCTCCTCTCTGCTAGGGGGAAGCCACAGTAAGCCTGTATAAAAAGCACAGAACCATCCATAAGGGTGTGAACAGGCAGAGAGATGAGGTTTTCATTTCAAGTCACCCAATTCCCTGGGTTCTATAGAAACTTCCATGGATTATGCTCCTCATCTGACTGCTCCCACTGATGCCACAGGCTCTGCAGAGTGTTTGCAAGACCTGCTAATCCCAAGTAGAGAGTGGGAAGAGCAAAAAATGCCTCCTCTCTGCTAGGGGGAAGCCACAGTAGCTGTGCCTCCTGTCCTGCCCTGCCCTCGCTGCCAGGGCCAGGCAGCAGCACTCCAAGAGATGAATCCAGCCCCTCACTGGGAAGCAACAAAGGAGCAGCTCATCAAGTGTGTATTTCTGGGTACTTGGAAGAAGACACTAAGGGAAGCCTAAGGCCATTTTGCAAAAGCATTTCTCCAGGTATCAGATTCCCCAGCCTTCTACCCAGGCTTCCTTCCAAGCTGCAGAATGACCTCAAAGCACCAGAGCTCTGCTCAGTCTCACATTTCCCCCTGCAGAATCGACACGATCGATCCCCAGTGCTGAAGGAACTGGACCAGAGGCTGCTGTGACTTTGCACTTTATAACAGGTTAAAGGGTAGAATCAGCCCCCACCCTCACCCAAGCAGGCTCTGCCCACCTCACACTAATGCACACCACAAGGTGACACCAGGCTCAGGCACACTGAGTGCCCCAGCTCACAGCTAGGTACAGTCTCAGCAGGTTCTCCTGGAAAGCAGTTATGGTTTAGGGATAGATTATTGTTCTGGGAAGTGCTTTGGGAAGTGTTCCTTAAGAAAAAAGTTAGCTATAGTGCAAGATTTCCCTGTAAAATCACTCGTGCTGCTAAATCTTTCCTAAGAAGAGCTCACCAGGTGATAAAAAAGGACAGTTAGAGCTCATGGCTCAGCTTATCTTTGAAATAAGAATTCCCCCTGAGCATTTTCCTATAAGGAAAGTGATAATTAAGGGCCACATTTTTAAGTTTCTTCTTCCAAGGAGTCCCTGTAAAAGTGTGGGCAGAGAGTAAATAATAAAACCTCTGCTCCCAAGTCAGAGGGGACCTTTGAGTCCAGCAATGAAACCACAACACCTTGAGCCACCAGCTTCGTGACAGACCCTCTGCAAACTCATTATTAACCTGCCTTGAGCCCCAGCCCTGCTCTGAGCACCAATGACCACATAAATCTCAGAGCTGTAGTACAGGATTTAGCCAATTTCTGCCACGTTAATTCCCCAGGGGCTGGCAGTCAGCCCTGAACGTGCCCTATCAGCCTGGGGAGAGACAAAACCCTGGTGTAAGCCTCAGCTTACACAGAAGTGGTAACAACTATGAATTTACTACGATTATCTTTAAAGGTTGTCTTCTGGGGAGCCTCAAAACCACTGCCACAAACTGTTGGGTTTCATAAAAAGTTTAAATGCGTGAAGCTGATGAAACAGAAATCACTTGAAGTTGGAAATTACTTTGTGGAAATGATAATTTAAGGCATTTCAATAAAATAACTTGCCCTGAAGCAGTGCAATTTGTGGACTAGGCGACAGTCAAAGGAGTCAGAGGCAGAGCCACAGTTCAAAACAAAACCCACCCAGAAGCTCATGGCTCTTCCACCAGGTGCCCACACTCTGGAGCACACAGTGTTTGTCAGATGAAGTTAATCACTTATTTTATTAAAATGTCTTACCTTAACTTCTGCGGCCATTTTATCATTTGCAAATCCATCCACTGTTAGCTGAAATAAAAACCAAACCCCACATGAACCAAGGGCAAGCATCCAGCATTTCACATCCAACAGCTGAGTTCCGGCCATGGATGAGAACAGGAGTTCTCTCCCAGCTCCACGTACCTTTATTAGTCTGGATATTAAGAATCCTCCTTGGTATCGATTATAAAGTTCCTCCCAATTATCCCTTACAAATTTCCAAGCAGCTTTCCTCCCCTGCTTGCTGCCTCCAGCTACTCCACCGATAACAGATACCGTGTCCTGGGGACGTACCTCTTCCTGAGGATGGGAAGGTAGACAGAGTATTCGAGATTGCTTCAACCACCTTGGCTTTATGCATTTCTACACCAAATCTGTCAACAGCAGCTTCCCCCCACCCCCCCAATTTAAGATACAACTCAAAGATTTAATTGTTAAGGCCATTCCTCCTCCTCTAGGGTGTTCCATGTGCACAGTGCTGTCACCAAGTGCCCTGAATGCACCCGTCATCCTCACGAGGTGAGGAAGCAGCAGCTTGCCCCATAACTTACTGAAAGTGCAAAGGTGAGAACTTTCTGAATCAGTTCTGGTTGAGAGATGGCTCCAAGAACTCGTTCGATTCGGTTCTTCTCCTCCTGCATGTCTGCTTGCTTGTGAAGCTTCAAAGCCAAAGGGAATAACATCAGCACGTGGTATTAAGTGGTGACTTCTTACCTAGCACTGCTGAACTTGCTGCCTACACCAGAGCTGCCAGATGAGCCTCCAAGCCCAATATGTGACAAATTGAACTCGTTCATGAATCATCCTGGAGCTCTCCACATTATGGACCTCATTACACGGACACCAGCAGAAGGTCCATTAGGAATAACCTGATTTTCACCACTGTTTATATAAGGTCAAGTAGGACCGTGCCTCCAAGCAATGAAAAATAATCCTAAAATAGAGATGCAACATCCACTAGGTGGCAATTTCACACTACACACGGACCAAGGAACACCACCATGGAGGCCAAGTGTTCCCATGATCTGTAAAACACGGGATTGAGCCTGTGTGCAGATCCACTCCAGCTCAGAGGAACTTGCAGGGTGGAATATTCAGCTTTTCCCTGCATTAGCTGGAGGTGTTACCAACAGAGTGTGCACTCACCTTCAGCATAGTGTCTAAAGTAGTACTGTCTCCATGCTTCAAAACAGTTACATATACCTAAGAGAGAGCAGAAACAAGGGAGATCCTTCAAAAAACAGACTTTTTGAAAATGCAACCATCAGTTTCTACATATTCGGGGTGGATTTCAGACAAGTGAACAGCTCTGGAAGATACTTTTGGGAACCAAAGTTCACAGTAACCTACAGGACTCCTCAGATCAGCTGACAGCACATGTTTTCCTTCCACATGGTCCTTAAATCGGCGTCGGGCTTCTTCTAATGTTGCCTTGTGCCCAGCTTTTCCTAGTTTGCCCAAGACCAGACCTCTCAGAAGGGCATCTAGATGACCTAATGAGTGAGCAGGAGGAAAAAAAAAAATCATTATTTGGAGGCACAATTCAATGATGAAGAGTTCTTCCACCTAGAGTGATCAGGGCAGAGCTGTGTAACAACCCTGTCACATGCTTGAGGACATCTGAAGAAACCAGGGCTCTTTCTCCCTCTCCTCAGTGCCAAATGGACAATATGTTGATTTTTTTAAAGCAAGAGGGCCAGGAGAAAACACAAAAGGCTAAAGCAGGACTGACTAGGGTACGTAATCATGCACACACATGGCTTTCCATCCTTGTAGCCCCATCAGTTCCGTGCACTCCAAGAGATGCAAAGCTAAGCAGAGAATTTTTATCAGTCGGTGAGCAGGCAGGAAGAAGTTTCACCACTTTAACTCGTGCCTGATGGCAGAGGGTTGTTTGGGGCTTTTCTGTGTCTGTTTTTGAGTAGAAAAATACCCCGAATGCCTACTTCAGACACCTTTTTCTTCCTCCTCTCCCCTCCCCAACAGCTCGATGGTTTATTTACATGACTTTTCCAAAACCACTACTGGATTTCACAGCATAAGTTTCCTACCCTCTCCAGGTTTGGGGTCCCATCCCAGTCTCTCCCCTATGGGTGAAAAGACATCTTTCACGAACACCTGGATTTCCTCATAGAAGTCTGTGTGGGACAAGAGAGTTGAAAGAATCCCCAGGTTACAGCTGAGGTCGCTCCACACAGTATAATTGGGCTCATTCACAAAAGCTTCCATGACTTTTAGAACCTCTACAGTGCTAATGATTCCAGCTCGGGCCTGGGAGAGGAAAAGACACAGATTAATCTCACTTCCAAACAGAATGAAGACATTTAATAGCTCATTATTTTACAGTCTTCCCTGCTCAGTGTGCACAGCCTGCACAGGAGCTGTTTTCTCTGCTGGGGGTTCTGCTAAGGGGAGGAGTTAAGAGCAGTCAGAGCCCCCCAGCTGTCTGCTCGTGGCACACGGTGGGTTTTACACACAGGTAAGCACTTACAAACAGCAGCTCTACAATTATAAGCAATTTTGCAAACAAGAAACTGAGACTTAAGTGACTTAACAGAATTGCAGCAATGCTGGCAAGGAAAGAGCAACTCCACAGAGTTATTCCCAGCCAGATACTACACCCACCTAACCCTTGCTGGCGAGATTTAATTTTTGCTCTTCACTAGGAGTATAAAACTCCAGAAGTCATTTTTGCTTCCCATGAATTAGCACAAGAATTGCTGCCACCTCTGCCAGGGAAATCCCACATGAACTGCTTCACAGTGTCATGGAAACCTGTCCATGCTTCATGCTGAGCTAACACCTGCAGCAGGTACCTCCAACCAGACTGCTCAGATTTTTGTTAATCTGGAACCAGAGCAGTAATTTATGGGACTGGAAAGAGGTGAAAATCAATTTTTATTACCTAAGCTTTATTCACCCGTGATAAAAGCCTGATTAAAACTGAAACCAAAAGAGGGGTAAGGACACACTGCTCCTACCTGTATTTATTTGCTCAACTTTTTTTGTCCCATGAGTCTTGCAACGTTTGGGCAATGACTCAGGCTATGGTTTCAAATCCCTTCAACTTGAGGAGTTACAAGCTTTGAAGCTGGAGGCAGGGTAACAAACCCAGGCTTTTCAAAGTTTCCATACACTTGCTGAGTAGCAAGAATGAGAAAGCACAACCTGGATGGTAACTGATTGTTCAGAGCTGGCAGCACCTGCTTTGGGGGTAATCCCTTGCTTTTAAGCAGTAAGAACCCCCAAGCCACCTCCTCCAGTGGAAGACAGCTTTAACAAGCCCAAGTGAATAAAGCACATGGTGCTGACAGTATTTGACAGTGGCACTGAGGGGATCATTAAAACATCCTGATTTTGAGGAGTTAAAAGAAAGCAAGTGCTCAAAACATTGGATTTTGTAGGAAAAACCTATGGTATAATGCACCCCTATGGAGAACAGTGCAACAGGCATTATTATAGGCAGACTGCTTCCACAGGGTTTAGATCTTATAATACAAGTCAGAACTCATCAAGCTAATTAACAGCTAGATTTATACAGTGATTCCAAAGGCACTTTGCCTCCAGAAAAAACTGACAGGGAGTCCTCAGACCCCAATTTCTGCAGTCACTGCAGCTCTGCTAGCAGACAGAACAGCAAAGGGTTGCTTACCAGAGAGAAGAGATCGTTCTGCAGGCCAAGCCTGTCCACAGGGGGTAGGGAGAGGTCTTTGATGGCTGGTATTAAACTCTCCAGCATGTCAGGGCTATACTGAGTACGGTAAAACCCTACTGTTCCGAGGTTTAACTGCAAAGTATCAAAAAAAGAGTCAAAAATGAAAAGTGAGGAACAAATAAGGAAGTGCTTTTTTACTTTTGAACTACTAGAAGTTGCTCAAAGCGTGGCAGCTTGGAGGCAGTTGCTATCATTTAAATAAATAGAAAAAACAAATGGGGAGGTAGGGAGGAAAACCAAAGATTTCCAAAAAACGCTCAGGGAGGGGTGGAGAAGACAAGAGACAGAGACTAGAGTTACAACTAGAAACAAGGAGATAAGAGAAACTTCTAGGGGTAACTGCTAACTGAAGTGATGTGCTGGGAAGATAAAAGGCAGGAGACTGCAGGTGCTGGGATCTCAACTTTTGTCACCTCTCTCCATTCAATTTTCATAGAGCCATTGTCTTAAGGAAGGAGAGCAAACACCTCTGTGCAGTGTGAAAGCAAGCCCTGGTCAGCAAGCCTGATCAGCTACGCTGGCTACACACTGCTCCCTGCCAGCACGGCAGTGTGGACAGTCAGACAGTGTGGCTGGTTGAAGAACAGGACCTGGCATGGGAAGGAAACACTGCTGAGCTCAGCAGGACATCCCCCCTTTGCTGCTGCTGGGATCTGGGTCAGCCCAGCTGCCAGTCCTCAGCACTCTGCCACTGACCAAACACCTTTGCAGGCTGCAGTCCTACGAATTCACCTTGCACTGAGCTGGACTGTTGCTTTCTCAGGCAGAAACACCAAACTTTACCCTCATTTACAGGGCGTTTTCAGAATAGTTCATCTCATGCCCCTCTATCACCAGGCAGGACACAGACAGAGAAGGTGATTCAAGAGAACCCCCAGGTCCAGCAGCTGGAATGCCCATGTTAAATGGGGATTGATCAATATTGAGAGACACCAACCCTTAATGTCATTTCAGAGTCACCTCTCAGCACACAGCTCCACCTTAGAAACGATTGCTCCTCAACCTCAGCAGCTCACACAGCCACAATCCCAGCCAGCTGCTGGCTTTTCATTTTCAGGTTTGGTTTGCCTGGTGTCTGCATTGGACCCCAGCAGTGAATTTTTTCACTTGCAGATCTGTACTTGTCTGGCAGCAGCCAGTAGAAAACCTTCACACTAATGAAAGATAAACAGGACTATTTTTGCTCAGGATGGACTTTTAGTTAAAGTGTGGTTGCCACGGGATACCAAAAAAGCCACCACTTTTCAACTCAAAAGCTTTCTCTAATTGTAAACTGCTTTTCCAGGCTCAGACTCCTAAAAGGTTCAAGTTTACATTGTCTAGGCTGCTCTTGAGAAGCAAAGGACCACACTAAGCATTATTGAGGAGCCAATGTTCAACAGCAGCACAGAGAGGCCCCTCCATGAGAAATACAAGGGGGGAAAAAAAAAGCAAGTAGAGGAAAATTAAATGCAAAGGAATATTATAGTGACAATCAAACTTATTCCCAGTAACACATTCTCATTTGTGACAACTCACCTTCACCCACTGGTCTGGTTTGATGTCTTTCAAAACCAAGGTGAGCTCTGGTTTGTCCATCAATATTTGCATTTTGGCACGGGTGGGGTCATCACTTGTACAAATACTTATGGGGACCATCCACATGGGGAAATCCTCCCCTAGAAGAAGAGACAATAAAAAGGAAGGGCTAAGAAAAAAAGTACACACACAGCAGTGAGGAACTCTGCCTGATGTTCAAACAAGTTGCAGCAGCAGCTTAAGCAAGGCCACTTCAATTTAAAAAGGCCCCAACCTGGAGGAAAATGGCAGTTCTGGAGCTAAAAAATAATAATCTCTAAATCACCTTTCAAGCCAAACATTTTAATTTCTGTAAGCATAGAAGATGTGTGGAATCTGTGTCTTGAGGCAGAGCTGGCTTCCACAGGAGGCATTTTTATTTCAGCACCTGAATCGAAGCCTTTCATCTCCCCAAACTGCTGCTATTGCATGAAAAGCAAGGAACACTCCATGCCTGCTTTTAGCACTCATCTTACCAGTATAGGGCCCACTGGCACAGAATTTCTTCTGGACTAACTTCAAGACTTTGTCATCTTCTTGCTGAGGGAAAAAAAAAAGGAAAAGAAAAAAAGAGAAAGGAATTATCAGAACATTATCAGAATATAACCTCAACATCCACCTCTTCCGTGTACCAATGCACTCACGTGCCCTCTGTTAAAGAATAACTTGTATTCTCCTCCAGAAGGAGCAACCTCAAGCATCATTGCAATGCCTCAGTCTCTGTCACTGTTGGAGCACACACGCCCTATTTCTCATCTGAATTTGCTGTCTGACTTCAGCTCCCAGCCACTCATCCTCACTCGCCCTGCAATCTTGTAGAATAAGCAGAATGGAACTGGAGCACGTCAAGGGAAGCTAAGGCAGATATTCCCCTCCCACCAACACACATTGCACAGCCAAAGAGCAGAGGGGCTGCAGCAGCAAACTCCAGGCACGTGATGGAGAGCTTGGGGGATAACTCTGTGTGGCTTCACACCGGGTTCCTCGAGTGAGCTGTGCTTCCCTCCCTTCAGAAAGATTTGTCACTGAGCAGAGCGACCCACTGTGCTGCCTCCTGATCAAAGAGAATTCTTTACACCATTGGGTGCTACTAAATTTGTTCCTAAAGCACAGTTAAAAGGCAGAACTTTTGATCTGAAGTGCTGGAAAAACGTGTGGTTATATTTACCTGCTCAGCTTCCACATAAATGAGGGGGAATCCCATTTGTTTGGTCCATGTGTTCATCACAGCAGCAATAGGTTTCCCACTCGCTTTTTCCAGGCTGTCCCAGAGGTCCTCTGCAGAAGAGAAGCCTGACTGAGGACTCACAGAGTCGTGACACATCAGATGTTACTAAGGACACTCGGTGGGCACCGGAGGGTGGGAGGCTGTGTCACTACTCCAGTTTGCCCTTGGGGTTTTGGGTTGTGTTTGGATCATAACAGATGATAGGCAAGAGAAAGGAAATTGTTTAAACCACTCATGGGGAGGCGAGGGGAGAAGAAAGCTTCTTTACTACTAAAAAAAGGCAATCGATACACATTGTCATAAAGTATAATAAAAACGAGCATTAAATATTCAGAATGGTAAACAGGAGAATCTTTTAAGTTTTTTGTCTCTTTTGCCAAAAGAGCTGACTGAACACAGACTGGGTCCAGCTGACAGAGTGTGATGTTCTGCTTCCACGTTTATGCCCGACACACAGAAAATGTTTAAGTAAAGAAAGCACTGGAGATGTTAGACAAGACTTTGAACTGTTTAATCACCCCTGCAATCAATACTGGGAAAGGAAGCTTGCAAAAGGCCTACATGACAAATCAGCACACTCTGTCTAAATCAGATTACAGGGCAGATGTGGTTATCAATGGTGAACGCAGCCCTTCCAGATCAGCTCAGCCACAGAACCTGAGACCCAGAACCCAGAGAGGATGCTGAGTCCTGGCTGGACTGGAAACCAGACCATTATTGCCTTGCATTCCAGCTATCTCAGGGGAACACCAGCCAACCCTTCAGCACTAAAAACTTTGGCTCCAGAAATGAATTTTCTTCAGCACACAATAACCACTGGGTTACCTGTAGCTGCATTCTTCTGCTGGAACTTCGTTAAATATAAATTCATTCCTTTCCGGAAGTCCTGGGAACACAAAATGGAACATGAAATGGCACCAGAATGCAGGTCCTTCCCATCCTCCCTCCATTTACACTCAGGAATCAGCCACAGGATCTCAGGATCAGCACCTGTACTCCTCCCACAGTTTCCCACTGTCTCACTTCTCCCAGGTGAGTTCAGACAGAACCCAAACACGAATTGGAGAAAAGTTTTCGAAATACAGAATACACAGATATAATTTTTTTTAAAAAAGAGCATTAGCTGTAAAAGATTTGCCAGTCAACGTTTGGCTTTTTAGCCCCAATCTTTTCACCTCATCACCAATGTAGTCGTGCAGCATCCGGATCACAGATGCTCCCTTGCTGTAGGAAATAGCATCGAATATTTCATCGACTTCAGACGGATGGCCCACACTGACCTGTGGCAAACAGGAGAAATAACAGTCAGGGCAATTTGAACTGCCAGAAAAAAGATTTTGCTTGTTCTAGCATTGAAGGAGCCAACTTTTCCCACTGAAGAAAGCACATGTGTATCCATCCCTAAACTGTCCCAGTGGAATCTCTGCACCCAGGCAATTAAACTCACAGACGGCTGGGTCAGGATTGGCTTATGGGTTAAACACACTCTGACTTAGGGTTTGGTGTTTAATCAAACAGACTCGGGGATCTTGCGTCAGTGCTTTGGTTCAACACTTACCCAAAATAAAACAAACCAGTGGAAGTTGCTTAATTCTGGGGCAGTGACCAATACATACTCAGGAAATGCACTTGGTGAGTAAGTGACCCCGCTGCACGAAGCAAGGTCACCTCCCAAGATCTATTGTATCCAACATTTCCTAAGCCATCCAAAAACTTGCCCATGGTGATCTCTGGGAATTAGGAGGGAGTTTTCTTCCAGCACAGCTGGCTGCTCCAAGTGCAACCTTAGATTTTCCTTTGTGCCATAAATGACTGCAAAGTTGGTTTTTTTCCTTAATAGGAAAAAAAGTTTATACCCAGCTGACGAGAAAAAAACGGAGACAATAGCAAAGACAGAACTTACTTCAATAGGATGGCTGTTGTCTAAGGCATCGAGCTCTTGAGCTCGTGTGTAATCAGCAGAAACAAACTGAGTCCAGATGTCATACTCCGGGAAACAGTGATCTACACACAGGTACTCGATCCAGGAGGCAAACCCTTCGTTCAGCCAGAGGTGGGTCCACCATTCCTGGGGAGATAAGAAGACAGAATAAGGAACAACATTCCAAGAGGTTCATTTAATCAACAATTCCAGCAAAGATAAGCCTTTAATGGCCCAGTTTAGTACAGATCAGAGAAACAGGGAACACTTGTAGGCACAAATTCCTCTCTGTAAAGAAGCCATTGGCCCAAGGAGAGTAACCAGCACCCAGTAACTGCCTCCCTCTCCGTCTTACATTTTAGAAACTGCATCAGGTACAAATGAAATTCCCAGGGGCCAGAGATCAGAGCAGAGCCATGGAGGGAACAGCCAAAACTGAGCTACAGCGGGGAGCAGAGTCAGCGACACGTGAGGCCACGGCTCATAAAGCAGCAGAACCACGGGTAACCCAACAACAGTGTCCTTCCCAAACTGAACAGCCTGAACTTGTTTGGGTTTGGTTTTCTGCTAAAGAGGACGTTTATGTACAGGAGAAAATGAGGAACCTAGGAAAGAGTCCTAGACTATGGAAACCTGACATCCAGTAAATGGTTAAAAGTTGGTTCCCACCAGCCAAAGGTGGGCTTGGTTTGTTCAAGATAAGAATGCTACACTGGCAGTCTAAAATTCCTCCCTTGGTTTCTAATATTTAACTGAAGCAGGCGAGATAAGGAAACAAGCTACGGATACTGAGGAAGAAACCACCCTTTTTGTGCCCTTACTGACCATTCTTTACATGTGAGTGGGGAGGTTAATTGGGACCAGTCTGGCTCTGCTGGGATGGGAGCCTGAACAGGGCACGGAATCAGCCCAGCAAGCTGTCCTACAAAAACTGCTTCTACTATGAATGAAACCTGTACCCCAGGGAGGGTGGAATTTCAGTAAGGAAAGCTGTTACTGAAGCCAGGCAGATAAGCCCTGCTTTATTTTTAGAGTGGGGACTATCCCATTTTATTTTATATTTGTTTCCAAGACAAGGTTCCAGCACACAGATCAGTGCCCCAAAGGATTCATGCAACTGCAACACAGATTCTTGGGCAATTAGGTTGGACTTGGAAATCTTTTCCCCACCCTGTTTCTCTCTCTGGCAACAACTGCTCACGAATCTCTTTCTTCCCCTGGAGTTATTCCCCTTCCATTTCTCCCTGCTACAGAAGAACTGGGTAAGATCTGGTACTGGTGAGCTAAACCAGAGGTGCTCCTGAGGCTTTCTGCTCTCTGTATGCACCTCACATTAGAGAGGAGGGAAAGGGGACATTCTGCAGCCTGAGAAGTGACATTGGAACATCTTCTCACACTTTACCACTGCATAAAATAACTAAAGAGAAAAAAATGCTTGAAAGAAAATTTTTGGAAGACCTAGAACTTCAAAAGGAAAAGAAAAAGCAAACTCAATATAATTTTCAATATATTTTTTTTCCTCTAAATTATGTATTCTCAAGCTTAGTGCCACACATCTCAATGGTCACAAGGACCACGAATGGTTCGTGGGTCACTGATGGTCCCCAAGGCACTGGCTGGCATCCTGCAGTGTTGTGTGGTCACACGATGCTGGCTCTCCCTGCTGCCAGCTGCTCAACTGTACTAAAAGCTAAAAATACATCACTCCAATATTACTTTTCCATGTAAATATTGTGTTGCTCTCCTACCTGTACTACCACAGACAGGTATGGACACAGTTCACTAGATTTTAAGAGGCACAGAGCTGTGGAAAAATTTGAAAGCCCCTGCTTAGTTAAATAATGAATATTTACACTGGGACTTCTCCTCCATCCACTCACACTTCATTCAGGCAGCGTAAAATGCCAGAAAAATGCAGATTTGGGGCTCCATGCTTTTTTACCAAACACACTGGTTTCTTACAATACAAGAAACTTCCTAATCCGTGAAATATTTGGATTCAAGTGTCTGTTTGCAGGGGTTTGGGAAAAGAAATGTCAGATCTAATTACCAGGGTAAGCTGAAGCCATTTGTTAACAGCAGGAGCTCTGACAGACACAGGTTTCAGTTTTCAGCACTAAATGGCATTTATTTACAGATATTGGTCTCGCTGCCTCAGATATGCCTTTATTCCCACCTAAACGACTTCAACATCCCAAAGTAATTCACACGAGTTACTGCTGAGCAACTTTTCACCTACTGGACTAGAACAATTTGCAATGCTGAGCTGGTACTGATACACTCACTTGGTATGAAAGCCTGAGGAGCAAACCATGCCTACCTGGAAGGAACACAGTGCATCACTGCCTCTGAGAAATCTGACTCATCCCCATGGGACACCTGCTCAGCTCCAACCAGGGCTATGTTCAAACAACTGAACATAGAAATTCATGGAATCCCAGACTGGGTTGGGTGGGAAGGGACCTCGAAGCTCACCCAGTGCCATGGGCAGGGACACCTCCCACCACACCAGGGTGCTCCAAGCCCCATCCAATCTGGCCTTGGACACTTCCAGCAGCCACAGCTTCTCTGGGCACCCTGGGCCAGGCTCTCACCACCCTTACACCAAACAATTTCTCCCTCCCATCCCATCTCCATCTCCCCTCTGGCACTTGGAACCCGTTCCCCCTCGTCCCATCACTCCCTGCCCTTGGCACCAGTCCCTCTCCAGCTTTCCTGGAGCCCCTTCAGGGGGGACCTGGGGACACTTCTAAAGGACACACTAATAAAGAAGAAAGTGGTTATAAAGCACTATTTAAACACTTAATTGTTTCATTTTAAAGAGTGCATGCCTGCTGTTGGGGGGCACGTGAACACACGCATGACACAAAGCACATGTCAAAGAAAACGAGAAGAACTTGTAACAGATACCATAGTCACAAGGTTTCCAAACCACTGATGAGCAAGTTCATGTCCTACAACCAGAGCAACCCACTGGCGAGATGAAGAACAGGAATTTTTGGGGTCAATGAGCAATGCAGTCTCCCTGTATTTAAGAGAGAAAGAGAACTGAGCAGAGTGGTACATGCCTAGGGAAAAACCACAATCAAAAGTAAGTTAAATTACCTAAGCAAGCTAAGAAGTGATCAGAACAACTGAAAAAAACCAAAAGCTATTTCAGTTTCGACATTAAATTATTTTGTTAAGTTCCACAGCTGTTGGAATGCTTTGGAGCAAATAATTCCTTATGGCATGCAAGAAGACAAGTGCAAAAACCCAGGCAGGAACAAGAGAGTTCATCCTTTGTTTATAAAAAAGCTCACCTAGGTAATCTAGGAACCTGAACTGTGGCCCCCTCTGCACTGCATGGTGGATGCAGGGCAAAGTCTTCTCTGCCTCCCTCATCCCCAGAGGAATTCCAGCTCTCCAAGCACCCAGCCAGCCGTGTCACACTCACCACTGCACACACACGAGGTTCTCAGCACAGGACACACACGAATCCACACACAAGCACTCCCGAGCTCAGGCACACCACCTCCTGCTGTGAACACCCCTGCCAGGGTCAGGACTCAGTGGGTCACTCAGAAGGGACTTCTGGACTGTTGGAAAAACATGCAGGTGGTGCCTGCAGACCAGGCCAACCTTCTGTCCCCAGAGGGATAAAGCAAGCGTGCCAAAGGGGGGNNNGGGGAAATTAACAGCACAATTAAGAAAGACTTCAAAAAATTCTACTCATCCAGGAGAAATGTTATTTTTTTTCCACAGGGAGTAAAATCTCAAGATTTCATCAGAATTGTGGTAAGCAGAAAAGCAGATTTCCAACCTGGGCTCAAATTTCCATTTCAATTTTTCAAGGCCAAATTAAAAGTTTAGCAGGAGAAATTCAAACTATTTCAGGATTGGAAGTCCGAAGCTTTACAAGACCAATGTTGTACAGGAGGAAAGGAAAATCACTAACAATGAGCACAGATGAGGTGGTAATATCAAGCAAAAGTACAAAAGCTTGATCAGATGAACAAAAAAAAACTGAAAAGAAAGGCAAGTTAATATTATTGACTCACACCCACATGGTTATGCTGTGGTTGCTGGATTTACCAACTTGCCTGCAGCATAAAACAAGAAACTCCTGCAGCTGTGTCAGTGAGTACGTAACTTTTACAGGGGGGAAAAAAGCAGCCAAGAAAGTTCTCGTGTAGAACAGGCAGTGCTGCCAAACACTTAAAAACCTCACACCCTTGGACAGTGGTAACAGCTCTTTCTGGCCTCCCTAAGCTTTGTACAATAACGCACGCTGCTGCAGAAGCTGGAGGTATTGACTGACTCTCTTTTGGGATGAGACCCAAAAATTACAGCTCCCTAAAACTAATCCAATTACTTCCAAGAATTAGCGAACAAAGAGGGGGAAAGACAGTATTTTAACAGCATACCTATAAGTAACAAGGCCCCAGTTCTCCATGGCACCTTTATAAAATAAATACAAAGGTTTATTGATATTGATACACACCTCTTCCTAAATGTTTAAAATTCAAATAAAACACAGTTCATCAATAAAGTGAGTTACTTTACCAGCAGCAAAGTCTGCAATAGCTATGAGATCAATTTTAGGAAGAGGGTAAGGAACATTGAAGTAGTCCTTATAAAAAGGCAGAGTTTTAGCAGCAACCTGTAAGAAACGAGAGGAGAAATGTTAACTTGGAACAATTCACTTGAAAATTCCTGGCTGGAATTAGCCTAAGAGAGCAGCACACACAAGATTTCTTCCAGAAGCCCCATTTCCAGCCTCCAGAGCACAATGGTTTGGAAGACTCCCATCCCCTCTCTCTCCCAGGCTGCAGCCCACCCTCCAGTACTTCTCAGCATCTTCAGATCAAAGGCTCCATCACCAAATCAGAGCTGAACTGAACCGTATGTTTTCCTCATTACAGGCTTCAGTTTTTCCACAGCTGAAATTCTGCTTCATACCAAGCCCAGTCTCTCCAACCCAGAAAGCAAAAAACCACCCTCATGAGCTCTGCTGGGGTTTGGGTGAGTGGCCAGGGGAGAGAGTCGTGTCCCAGCCTGGTGGAGGTGGCTGCAGCAATAACGAAGTCACCATTTACCTCTAATGCAAACTTTCCTTGTTCTGCTTTGCCAACAGGAGTGTAAACACGCACTAGGACCCCGTCCAGGGACCTGGCCTCTACGAAGTCATACTCTCCCACCACGAAGGCCACGAGGTACGTGGACATGGTGGGGGTGCGGGCGAACTTCACTTCCACCAGATTCTCATCATCTGGGTACGGCTTCCGGTCCACGACATTCTTCCAACATGAAAGGGAACCAGTTACTTTCATGGAAGTGAAAATATTACACAATACATCCGAGTAACTATTCCATCATCATGAGTCATGCACTTAAAATGAAAGGACTCCGTGATTTTTAGAACGCAGACCACAATGTAGTTCCTCTCCTAACTAAAAATGCTCCATCACACATGGAGGTGGACTTTTATCTTCATAATATCTGCATTATATTCACAATATCTGCATTATATTCACAATATCTGCATTATATTCACAATATCTGCATTATATTCACAATATCTGCATTATATTCACAATATCTGCATTATACTCCATCACGGCAAAGGCAGCTGAACCCATCAGCTATCAAGCTGCTGTCCTTCAAAGAAAAACATTACCCACATCCCAACAAGGCACCAGGCTTTCACTTTAAATTCTGAAACAGAAACCATTACCACGTGGTCAGTGGGCAAGGCCAGACTTCCCAGGTAGCTAGGACAATTAGCTACTGGAATTACAACAAATAAATAAAAATAAATCTATTTTTAACTTGTTCTTCTCCAGCAACATCTTCTAGAGATATTGGCACCGTATTTAGAGCACCAACCTGAAAATACCCACTTGTATCTGTGGCAGAGGTACTTTTGCTTGCACATTGTACCCCAGTGCTGGTAAAAATTTCTCTAAGAGCAAAAAAAATGCTTATTTATCTCAAGTGCTGTGTCTGCTTATGGAGCCACAACAGCTGTATAAACATACGAAGGCACTTTTTTTTCCCCAGTCACTCTTAATCAAGCAGCACGTGGCAGGACATATGACATATGCTAAGACTCCTTTTTATTTTTTTCCCCCCAAACAAACACCACTGTGGTTTGTAAAACCTGCTCGGGTTTTGTGCTAACACCTGATATCACACCAGAATCTTTTAAAAAGTTCTCTCAATTTAGAGCTGCTTGGTAATTGCTAGCAAGCCAGTCTATATTCCTAATTCTGCTACCAAGACACACTATTAACTATCAAATAATCAGCTGGCATTATTAGAGTTTTATTTAAAACACTGTTTGCTTGCCCATCAAGAACTTACCATATTTGACAAAGCTACTCTGTCTTTAGGAACCACCAAAGAAATATCAAATGTTGCCTTAATAGCAGGCTCATCCCAGCAAGGGAAAGCTCTGCGAGCATCAGTAGCCTGAAGGAAAATAAGATCATTAAACAAATCAATCACAAGAGAGCACGGCAATAAAACACAAAAATTCAGCATATTTTACAGGCAAGGAGTTGGGTGAACGACTGCTGGTCACTGGCACAGTCCCTTCACTGACACCCTTGACTTCTGCATTAGAGCATTTTATTCTTACTGCCATAAATTATTTCACTCCTGGGTTTTTAACAAGCAAGGCAGCTGAAAAGCACTCTGTGCTCCGATGGAATTCTACAGTCTGAGCAAAATTTAGCAGAGTCATGACAGGAGCAAAGCTCAGTCATGTGAAAGCAGAGAGGGCACCCAGGCGTTCACAGCCTGTACACACAAGACCACCTATTTATATTCCATCAGGAGACTGCACCCAAGAAATGTTCTATTTCTATGAGGGAAATACTCCATGGGTTTATATAACCAGGCAGATAACTATGAAATTACAATATGGTATAAAGCAGTCATTATGTCCAGGGTTTACATAACACTGGGGACAGTATCTGGCTCACATCGTGGATGTCGTTCGGATGCTGAGATAAAGACAGGGGGGTTCTATTAAAAACAGGAATATTGCTTCAAAAAGGAAAAGTTGCACAGAGGCATTTGACCACATCTAAATAAACAGCTGTGCTTAAACATCACAGCTATTGTATACACACATCAGCATGATCCCTGCCTGGGGAATCTGCCAGATGTGGAATTTTCCAACCTTCCAGTCGCAACGTAAAGGCTGCTCTGAGCATCAGCCATCCACCCTGGGAGCAAAAAGGATATGGATTTCTGAAATGTACCCAGAGGGTACAGCTAAAGCCAGGAACTGTCTCTCCTTCTTCTGAGCATAAATCCTATAGTAAGGAAGACATTCCCTGAAAACAAGAATACAGCCCATACCTCGAACTGAGTGACAGCAGCGTAGCGTGTGTCTCCAGTGGGGGTGGTGTATTTACTCCGGTAAAATCCTTTCATTTTATCATTCAGCTCCCCTACGAAGTCTATCTTTAGCGTCCCCGTCCCTGGAACAGGAACAGATGGGGCATTGTTATGTGCATGTGTCAAACAGAACGGTGACTCGGTCTGGACCTTCGGGCCAGGCTACCCCGCTGGCTCCCTGCCCTTCTGGGATAAGATGTCCCTTCAGCTCATCTCCACCCATGACTTTTTTGCCAGCCTCCCTCAAACCCTTCACTCTCCTCACACAAAATCAGCTCCAGCAGAGGAACACGGGCAAAGCCAGGCTCAGCACAGCATTTTAGCACTGCCCAGAGAGCTGCTGCAGCACTTGGCATCTTCTGAACCCCACAAAACAACCAGACCCCCCTCAAGCCATTCGAGAGGTCCAGTCCTACAACCCTCACCTTCGAGTTTATAAAAATCCAGGCTGGCTGCTAAAGAATAGCAGCATCCCATGAAATCAGCTACAGAAGATGGAGCAGTGGCTGCGTTCAGTTGTAACTCAATTGGTCTCAGGATTTATTCTGCCCTCGATGTCCCAGTGCAAAAGGAAAAACCTGATCATGATCCAGATCAAAATCCCACAGAATGAGACATCAAGGGTTTATCGCCCTAGAATTTTTGTATTTATTTGTCAAGATGAAATGAAACTGCTTGATTCAAGCTGAGGAGCTGAGTTTCAATCCACAGACTCCTCAGAGCAAAAAAACCGTAGCAGTTTCAAAGGAATTTGTACATTCATGCCTCAAAAATACTGCAGGAATTCAGATTAGCTCGTTCTTGGTAAGAGAAAAGGGATCATCAGTAGCTGACATGAAAAGATTCTGAGCCTCACTCCCCAAAGCAGGCAAACAGAGTCAGCTCGGGTGCTGCAAGCAAACACCCCCATTAGTGAGACAATATTCTCAATTCCAGAGGTTCCCAAAGTGGCTTAGAGTGGACAGACTGGAGCACCAGAGGCACAGTCAAACTTCAGGGAGGACAGAGCTGTCCTACCCCAGCTTTTCCGAGTGCAAACACCTTACACACACGGTTGGAGCAAGCAGAAAGCATGAAAACAGCCCTTACCTTTCTGAAGGGTACTGGGAAAGGAGAGGGTGACCTTTTCATCCTCATTTTGATAGTTGAACCCTGTGGCGTGCACCTCTGAAACACAAAACCAGAGCACTTTGTTCAGAATGAGCCCCCGGGAGGTTTTGGTAACTCACAAATATTTAAAATTAACTGAATCAGCTGAATCCAACAACATTTGCAGTCACTGAGCAAATAACGGAGACAGTGAATAATCCAGAATGATATAAATGCAGGCAACCAAAAAAAGGAGTTGTTGGAGTTCCACATCATCCTGTTCCAGGCAAATCTATCTACCACATTTCCACCAGCCCCTAGAGCCAGACTCCAAGCAGCACCTCTGTGCTCCTCCCACCACCTCCACCATCCACCCCATCCATCGTACCCGGCAGTGAAGTCTTCTGCTGTGCCAAGGCACCGAGTTGCACTGTTCAATTGCAAACCTGCAGTCAGAACCGTGCCCTGCACAGCACCAGGAACACTCCATAGGGTCTCACTTTGCAAGTCTCTGTATTCCATCTGCTACCAGAAATGCAAACCTGCACCAAACCCAGCGAGCAATGCTTCTACCACCCATCAGCATCCCCAGCTGCCCAACCTGCTGAGCCTGGGCACCCCGCTGCACCTTGCTGTGCAGACAAACTGCTGGAGAATTCCAGGATTAAATACAATAAACATTTGGCAGCTCAGCGTGGATTTGAAAGAGAAGGGAAAGGCACAGAGCAGTTTAAAGCAGCAGCATCCCTAGCACGAGCTGCCTGTCCCATCCCACCGGTATCGCTCAAACCAAAGGGAAAGGGCACTGAAGGGTATTAAAATGCTACCAAGTGTCTAGCAACGTCTTCAGGTACTTTCAGAATTGACCTAGGAGGAAAGATTCAGTGAACAGCTCCAGTAATCTGCTGGAGCAGATGCTGGCTTTGAATGATCACAGGAAAAAGGACAAAAAAGGATACTGGAGAGTGCTGTGATGCAAACATCCTAAGAGAAAGACACACGGTGATCTCAGCATCGTCACTACACCGAGCTCTGAATGACAAAGCTCGTTGGAAACAACAATTTAATTGACAGAATGACCTGCCTTCCCCACTCAGGTGTCACTGCAAGAGCCCAGTGTTCAGTTTCAGAGCAGCCTGAGCACCCTGGAGAGGGCTCAGCTGAGCTGTTCCATGTGCCACAAAAGTAACTGGAAACGTGTTTTTATTTGTATAGAATTTAACGTGCCATCTAGCACTTTAATAGCACAGCTTCAGCCTCGAGTCAGAGCTAATACCAACCTCAGAGAACAGAAATGCAGGGACTGCATGAACCCATTTGCCTTAACTATTGGTTTCACAGCTCTCTGTTCAGTGTTTAATCAGAGGTAACCACCAGGCAGGGTACGTGATGATAAATGCTTATAATAAAGCAATTCTAGCTGTAAAAAAATACACAGTTTGGAAAAATTAAAGGAAAAAAGTTAATTTACGGGATCAAGTAGAAGTACCAGTGTGCACTGAGGGGTTCCAACCATGAGAGGGGTGAGATAGACCAGTTAAATAGAACAGGAGGTCACAATGCCAGCAACGAGCAACAAAAAGTAAAGGTTTTGCTTTTCTTCTCATAACTGAGGAATACTGAGGCAAAAAAGATGCTAAAGAGTCAGGGAGAAGCTACTCAGTGTAGCAATGCTAATGTACAACACACCAGTCTGAAGGTGGGCTCTCCAGCAGCCCAGAGCAGAGCTGGTTGCTGGCTCCATCGCTCAGACCCGATGAATTTTGACCCCAGGGTCCAACAGACAACAAACCTGCTGCTCTGCAACAGCACGTCGGTGACCTGGGGCAGAGGAAAGGATGGGCTAAATACCTGTGGGAAATGTCTGTCAGCCTGCCTGGGAGGAATCCTGCTGCTGGACAACCTGCAGATGCTGAGCTGTCAGCCTGCGGTCAGAGGGTGAAGGAAAACCTGAGAAATGCCTGATAAAGATCAGCACAAGAACGCAGAAACACTCCCCACCCCCTCCCCTCGTGTATTTTAAAATGACCACAGCAAACCAAAAACATTTGTATCTTTTTACAACTTCTAATGGAAACAATCTGATATCAAAGACAAACAATGCCATGGCTGCAGGATCACAGCTCCAACCTCCTGAAACTGAGAAATGCAGAAGAATGCTGGCTATGCAGATCTTCTGCCAAACGCTGACAATGGATATCGAGTTTCTCCCTCCTCCTCTCCCAAATGTGAGGTCCTCCAGAGTGTATCTGGATTTGTTGCTAACCTTTTTAACCCCTACAAGGGAAAGCACAGGAAAGGCTCAGGTGAACATTGCCAGCACTGCAGGAAAGTGAAGACCCCCAGGGCTTTTTTTCCCCCTGTGACAGCCTGGGAAAGCACCTCCAGGCATGGCAGAGAGCAACCTTGTCTCAAAGGGCTCCTAACACCGTAAAATTAAGGTTGAGATCCCAATCACCCTAAGGTTAGAAATGATGTTTAAAGGAGTTCTGGTTTAAATGGGCTGGAAGCAGCCATCTCTGAGCGATGCTGAGCTCAACCTCCACCAAAGAGGCCGAGAGGCTTGTGACATCCCAGGGCTGCCCCGCTTGCCATGGCAACGAGCCTGAGATGAACACTTAAAAAGCAACAGCCAGAGCATCTGGAGCAGGAGGGAGCCCTCGTTTATGGTCTCACACTCATTGAGGAGTTGGTGTCTACACGGGCGTCCTCCCACCCTCGACCCCTGCATTTTTGCACAACTCTCAAATTTATCTCAATTGCCCAAAGAGCAGAATATAAAGATTCAGAGTCATAATTTTTTTAAAGCTAACTCTGCACTGCCAATAATTTAATCCAGAGCAAAAGAACCATGGAAAACCATCAACAATACTTTTTGTTAAAGAGTTTAAGAGAACTGCTTCTAACAAAGATGTAATTGCAGTAAAAGGCTGCCTGAATTCCTAACAGTGTGGAATACAAAAGCTCCTGAAGAGAACAACACAATTTTGGCAGCCTACTAAAAAAGTTTGGAAAGTTTGGCACTGCAAGGTTGCAAGTTAATCACTAGCACATTAGTACAGAGCCCCGACCAAGGCGCATGAGAAAATGAAAAGCTGCGAGTGTTCCATGGCTTTGGGGAAAAAAATAATGCATAAACATGGGATGGAGTGACCCTCCCAAACCCAGAGCACTGCATTTTACAATAGCATTTTAAATACACTGCAATCCCTCTGCAGAGAACTTCCTGAAGCTGCACGGTGACCAGATGGATCCATCAATTAATGATCCCAATCTCTGGATCACACGCTTATAACCGTGGATCCCAGCCAAAGGCTTTAAGCAATGTCAAACGTCCACGTATTTCAGAGGGAAGACAGAGCCAAATGCAGGAGATGGAATTTTTTCAAGTAGCCCTCATCCCGGGGCATGGAGAAGTCACAGGAAACAAAGGCAGGGTGGCTTAATGAACCTGTGTTCATTAACCGAGCTGCAGTGACTGCGTGCTCTCTGCCTCCTCTATCAGCAAATTAAACACGAAAGGTTAAAACATCTGCATGGACAGTCCCCCATCAGCCACCAAACCACGCTGAGAACGTCCCGAGAACGTTTCCAAGCCCTTCCACATCTCCTCCCATGTCTCAAACCAGCGGCTGTAAAACCTTCCAAGGAGTCAGAAGCATTCTCGTGGATCAGATATTCCCAAACCGGCCACCCCAGTACAGCCCAGGCCTCCTTAAAAATCCTACCATTAAACATTCGGTCCCATCAAATCCTCTCCAGGAGAAAGGATGAAGATGAGCTTTCCTACAACAAAGAAACGTTTCACAACTGGCTTAACCAAACCCACTCTGCTGCTGGCAGAGGCAGCAGTCTCATTTGTCCCACCTGGCTCCCAGCGAACGTTCCCATCCCTTTCCTTCCACTGCCAGCCACACACAATCACCAGGATCAGGAAGATGATCCCTCTCCAAGCTGCCTTCTTTTTTCTCCTCCCCTGTAGAGGGTTTTCAGCCAGTGCAGTTTCCTGATCTACGGCGGCTGCTCAATGGCACCAACACGAGTGCCAAGAGGAGGGAGGGGGTGAGGAGGAGGGCACTGCCCCATCATCATGGAACAGTCCTGCTCCAGGGCCAAGCACCACTCACACACACTGGGGTCACACTGCTCAGCTCCCCACGAGTGCCACTGAGCTTTTGTTGTTGTTTTTAGACATCAGCTGAAGCTCTGGTGCAACCAGCACCAGCATCCAAGCATGTTCCTATCATACTGGGGAGAAAAAGACTGAAATAACGAGTTCTGGCCTTAAAACCTTTTGAAGGTTGAAGTATGAATCAAAGTCCACCCGATTATTTCTGCTAAACAAACATCACTACAGCTGCTTGTCATTTTCTATGCAAAATTGCCAACTACTGCCCTCCAAGCCTCTCTAGATGCAAGAACCTGCTTTACATCCCCTGGTATCTGAAGAGCTTTCCACGCTAAACCCAACCTAATTCACTGCTGATGACTCCATCACGATTTCACAGCTCCTTAAGAGAGAGATCTGCAGGAAAACCAAGCTCCTTAGCATCCAGCAAGTTTCAAACTCAACCCCCTAAAATTTCACTTAAAAACCAACTCATATAGGAATGCCTTTACAGTTCTTCATTTAGCAGAGCAAGGTCAACCGCTTGGACCAAGGCAACCTCAGCTCCAGGGCTGTGCTAGAAATATTTGACTACAACAGTGAAAAACTGGCTTCTGGATAAAAAAAACCCCAACCAACTGCTCGTTGGGATTAGTGGGAGGAGCCAGTCACAACTTCAGCAGCAGCAAACTCTTCTGAGTAGCTTTGTTCCATTGCAGCGTCGCTGGCACAAACGGCAAATCCACAGCCTCCAGTTCCAACCTCTGCACCAGTTTTGTGATGAAATCAAGACTTTTTTTCCTCCAAAGTCCTGTGTAATCAATCTCTCCTGGTTTATTAATCCACCACTCATTTGTGGATTACTCAGCAGAATTTTTTTATTTTGACTTCAAAGCTTTGGAGATCCTCCCTCAGCTCCCTGTCAAATATTGGGCAATAATCTGATTTCCCTGCAAATCTCCATTAAAATTCCAAAGATCAAGTTCTACCCTCTGCTGTATCCATCCCTAGAAATAGGAGGGGAGGGAAGACACAGCCCACGGTTCCAGCTAAGATTCCTGTTGTACAGCCACAGTGCTCCAGACCAACCAGAATTATTAGCAAAATACTAAACTGTTCTGCACAGGAGTCAGGAGATGACCCCCAGGAGCAAGGGGAAGGTACCTGGTGAACAAGGTCCCCTCCTCACAGCCACTTTTCAGAACAGAAGCACACTTGAAAGGAGATAAGCAGCCAATTATCTTTTATCCTGCATTTATAGACCAGTGAGACAAATTCTTCCCCGGTGAGGTAGAGAACTAAAAGAGGTAACAGATTCTTCCCTGGAGCCTTTAAAGGAGAAAACACCACCACCACCTCCCTTATCTTTCACCATCCCATCCAGGAGATGTGTACGGGGCTCACCTGAGCAACCAACCCCAAACCATCTGGCTGATATTTCTGTCGGTGCACTGGGCTGTGTTTGGTCCCCTGGTTTGCAGACCAGTTATACAATTACCATCCAGAAGCCGGGGCACAATGGAAGCATTAGTAAGACTGACTTGATCTGTAACAACAGGTGCCAGCAAATAGTCGGCCAATTTCATGCAATTTTACCTCCAAAGCCATTACACTAGTTGGCAGCTCCCCAGCCTCCAAGATATGCTTTAACCCCGTGAAGCCTGAGGACAATTATAGTAAACACTGAGCACAATTGCACCTCGGGTATGTGATACAACTGCTTGAGGGGTGGGTGCTGTGCTCGGGTTGCTGCCTGTCCTCGAGGCCATCTGAAAAGTCAGAGTGAAGGAATTTCAGGCACAGGAGCTCATTTCCAGTGGGCTTGGTTGTAAGGCTCCACTGGGCTCTACAACAGCAGAGCTTGGAAGTTACAATACTTGGAAGTTCTATCACTTAAAAAGTAGGCAACTAGATCCCCTGTGAGAGGGAAATCAGCTCTGAAAACAACGAAGAGAGGATTTCTATTAATGTGTTATCTATTTTATGCATTTTCCCTGATTCGGCTGGAATCAGACTTTATCCCTACGTGTCTTTTCCATTTCTTCTCATTTTCTCAATGGCAAAACACAGAATTAATGGGTGTTTGGGCCCATGGCAGGATGGCACAGCCTCCACACACACTCTGCTGTTACTACCACTCTTGTTATCGCTCATTACTCGGTGTAAGGAATAGCTCCAGGAGCGCTTAGCAACGCAGCACAGCCAATCCAGCAGAGATTACCAACAGCGTGTGAAAGGCACGCAGGGCCGGGGCGCCAGGGTACAACTGGGAGCCCAAAGGGAGCACGTAGGAAACAGCTCTGTCCTTTCACTATCGAAACGTGGTGGCTGGGCTCCAAGCTCCTGGGTGAGCTCTTCTCTTGCTGCCACGGAGCTTCCTCTGCTGAGCTCAACTTTTCCACCACACACCCAACCCAACGCTGCTTCCTTCAGCAGAGAGGTCTCCATCCACCCAAGCACCACTTGGCTGCTCTCAGCAGCACCTGAGGAGCCCTATGGTTCCTTTAATGCTATATTAAAAAAAGTCAAACCGATTTAAATGCAAAAACTTAGTGCAGGCATTCCACTCGTCACATCCAAATCTCTCAGCTGTAGGAGAATGTGACTGTAGCAGGAACTGAAATTGTTCCAACTAAAGCCAGTCTGGAAAATTAGGATTTCTTTTCTTCTCCTCTTCCTTCTCCTCTTCCTTCTCTCCAGCTTCCTTCAGCTGTCACATAACCACACTGGAGAAGTTTAAGCCTCATCAAGGAACACCTTTCTCCCACCCATCATCAAGATCGTTCCTTTAATTCACCATCAGGGTTTTAAAGTGCTTCACACCACCACTGTGGTGTTTTCCTTATAGAAAGGGAAGCTCAGCAGAGCTTTGTCTCTCTTCTGAAGGACCTAAGAGACACAGTGGACCCAATCGCTGCTGTGCTTGAAATAGCAAAGGCTCCATGAGAAAGCCAGGAAGGCTCTGTTAGACCATCACTCCCTTTCAAGGAGCTGATTTTCCACATCTCAAGCAGTTCATGCTTCAATTGCTAAAACTTTCTAATTTTCAATTGCTAAAACTATCTAATTGGGGAAGATGTCAACCACTGTAACTGTGCCTTACCAACAGGGGCACCACGGCTTCAGCTTCTCCAGTAGCTTCCAGCCTTTCACTGAACTGGATCCCAACCATTGTCTCCTCTACACAATCACCTTTTTCCACGCTGCCCAAGGCAGTTAAGTGTCTTCTGTACTTTTCCAGATCCTCCCCAATGAGCATTTCCTACTGCAGGCCATTACTGATGCATTCCTTAGATAAGCCCTTCCCACAGATTTCACCAATATTGCCCAGTCCGTGGGTACAGATCACATTCTTACACAGCCATCCCGTATAAAGGTAAATAATAATAATAATGTAAAAACAGCCAAACATCCTTTTACCTACGACACTCGGGCACGATGCAGTAGGATGTACACTTCATGGGAGCTTGAGGTAACTTTGTTAAACATCATGCAAATGGTAGTGATGAGAATAAAGGTCAGCCAATTAATCCTGTGCTTCCAGGGGTAGGTGAGCTTATCAAATAATCATGTAATGTCTCAATCGAAGTTGTTAACTGCCAGGAGCAGCCCCTCGTGTCAGAAATTAAGTGGTTTAACAGGTAAAAACAATCCTACCTTCGTCTCCTTCGGGCGCATAGGAAGCTGTGATGATGTCGATGTCAGCACAGTTCATCACAATTTGGTTGGTTGCCTGTTTCACCTGGAAGAGAAATTTTATGAGTATCAGGAAGTAAAGGTGTTCCCTGCTCCCTTAGGTGAGCATTCCCACCAGCTTTTCTTCTAAAAACCCCTCCATCCCCATGGGTCTGAAAGGGTTTAGAGCTGAAGAGTGGTAAAAAAGAACAAGATCTTGCAGGGACTGCTCTCACTTGTCCTGGGACATGCACACTTGGGTCACGTTCCAGCCATCCAGGCCGACTTATCAAGACCATAAATTATTTAAGGGAATGAACTGCCTGTTAAAAACTGGTATGAAAGCTTGACAATAGGGCCCTTGTACACGCCCGGGAATCCAGGACCAATAAAAATAGATGGAGAGCCTGCGAGCTTCCCTTCAGAGATGACCTCCAGGAGACAACAGCAAAGGCCTCTGCACACAAACGTTCAGGGATGATCAGAAACACCACCCAAGGTACCGAACTGCTGACACTGCTGAGAACCTCTTAGGTTAAAAACATCTGCCAAGAAATTCGCCTTTACATTTTCCTGAAAGCTCTCCTTCTGCCAGCTTTTGGCTCCACACACTTCGCTTTATTTAACAAGTGGCCAGCTCCCAGCATAGTAATAAACTGTCTCCCTCTGCCAACTTTCTATTTGGATGTGAGAGCTTGAATACAGAGGAATTCAAATTAAATATCAATTAATTAGAAAGGGGTAAAATATTTGGGAATTAGACTAGGAATTATTTAGAAAGTTATGGCTGAAGCCACTAGAAGGATCACACCGGATCGAGCTGGTGATCCTGCTCGTCCAGGA
The DNA here is from genome assembly GCA_013398125.1 of Aegotheles bennettii. Classification (NCBI taxonomy): domain Eukaryota; kingdom Metazoa; phylum Chordata; class Aves; order Caprimulgiformes; family Aegothelidae; genus Aegotheles; species Aegotheles bennettii. The sequence goes on along the minus strand of VZRW01008718.1, from coordinate 7,200 downwards.
GACAATTCCCAGCAGCAGACAACACCAGTTCTCTAAATAAAGGAGCAAGAATTCCAGTAACAGCCAAGCAGAGTTGGACGTACGCACGGAGGAACCGCTCCCCACCCCGGACAGGGAGTTCCTTAAAGCATAAGGCCTCACATCCCTTTCTTGATTTTCCACTCTCACAACACTGAAGTGACATTTTCACACCTATCTGTGTCTGAACACACAGCAGAAGCCAACTGGACCTCTCTGGTTCCCAGGAATCGAAGGCTCCTTCGCCCCCACAGGGAGATCAGCAAAGGGCTCCACACTGAGCACCTGGGTGCAAGCACATTCATGACAAGAAAAGGCAAAATAATGAGCTGTGAAGTGTCACAGTGCAAGCAGACACTTGGCACTCCGCTGGTATCTAAGCAGGATGAGTAAACGGAAGCAGATACTCAGCCTGAATCTGTTTTACCTATGCTGGCTGAGAAACGGTGCCTTAGTCATTGTGTACACAAAACCCAAACTCCAGTCTAGATAAGAGAGACTTGAGAAATTTAAAAGCATAACTCAATAGGCGCACCCACATCATAAGAATGGGCCATCTGGGCTAATGACCTGCGAGCCAAAGGGCCAATGCCAGGTCCTGCCAGGAGAGCCAACTCCACAGGGGATGGGTAACACCAGGCAAACCCAACTCAGAAGTTTCCTTCCAGCCTCAGCCACCAACTTTGCTTCTGAAGCAAAGGTCTAGGGTTTATTCCTACGAACACAAGTGTTGGTATAGTAAATATTACATAAGGTCTTCTACTTTTTGACCAAGGAACCTTCCCAAACCCTGCCCACCACTCACCCCCGCCGCGTGCCGTACAGAACAGCACCCAGGAACTGTGTTGTCTTCAGTAATAAAATCAAACTGTTACCTAATGAACTTAACCTGACTCTAAAACCAACGTGCTCACAAAGCACGAAGTGAACAAAAGTAACAGCTGAAGTGACACAGCTTGGATTTGATGTTTCCAGTACAGATTTACAATCTGAAATCTGTTTTTTCCCCAGTTTGGTGTGCAGGACACTGAAGGATTGCAACACCTCTCAAAGCCTAAGATCAGAGCCCAACAATTTTCATCACAATATCAGGGGTTTTTCAAGGTCTTCTAAAACACAGAGAAACCAGAATGAGAAAAGCTTTTTATAAATGTCTAGCAGAGACCTTTATTCAATCTACAAATCAAAATCTCTATGGATTAAGAATTGAAGGCACATAAAGAGCTGTCCAAATTGCAGACAATACTGCGTTTAGCAGTAGGCTTGGTCGTTAGGAAACAACCTCTTGTGAGGGCAGAAGAATTTTGAGGGTAGCTCTGTGCCTGCAAAATAAGAAAGTTTATGTTTAAGCAGAGACAACTTCAGAGGCTCCTCCGAAAGGCAATTACCTATTTTTAGATATTTTTTTTTCTTGCCTCCTACAAATATCAAGCCAGTTTCACAAAGGAGCATGACATCCTAGGAAACATTTAAAGGGACTGAATGAACCAGTCACCTAAAAAATGTTTACCCTCCAACCCACGAAAAACAAGGGGCAAAATTCAGTGTGCAGGTATGAATATTGACAGTGGACTTGCAGCACACTGCCAAGATCTTGTGATTTAACTCAGTGAGGGGAAAAAAAAAGGTGATGTTGGCACATGAGCCTCCTCCCTCCGATCCACTCCTGGAGTACAGACACACCTGGAGGAACAAAACCGGAACAACACTCTAAACCACCCACCATACTTAACTTACAACCTTTTCATCTCCCAGGAACCTACAGGCCAGTGCTTGCAGGCACCGTGGATATCGTGGAGATGAATGAAAGTGTTTTACCGTAAGTGATAGCTTGAAACTGCTTTTACAGTTCTGCTAATATAATGTTTTGGAGATGGTAATGGGGTAATTCTGCTCATGCAGTGCTCCTCATGAATGCAATCATATCCAAGGGTAAGAAAGCAGCTCGCTGCATCGGGTGTAAGCAATTATAAAGCTGTATAGATGTGAGCTGTCACCCCGCTTCACCTTGCTCTGCAACGTAATAAATTCTCTCTTCAGCAAGAAGAGGCCAATCGAGGCCAGGGCAAGCTACGAATGCCCCCAGTGAAAGCAGCCTGCTGCAAGGCTGAGATGCTTAAAGCAGTGGGTGAGCCGAGACCAATATCTGAACTGAAGGAATGTTTCAAACCTTTAAACCCCTCCCTCCCAGTAAAACTCTAGGGACATTGATCAGAATTCAGGTACCTACTGGGATGAGCCAGACACAGCGGGTCAGCCCCACAGACCTTTGAGAAGTCTTCACTGCTATAAGATGACAACTTCCCGACCCTCTCCACAGCCACACTCATGCTCAGCGATTGTTTCTGGGAAGGAAAATCTCACCAAATGGGAGAGAACAGCTTAAGTTCCCCCCCAAAGTCTTCCAAGGTAACATCCCTGGAGGGCGTGAAGTCGGCGTCCCCGGAGGTGTTCAAGAGGCGTCTGGATGTGGCACTGGGTGATGTGGGTGAGTGGTGATGGAGGTAGGGATTGGACTGGATGATCCTGAAGGTCTCTTCCAACCTTAATGATTTTGTGATTCTATGATCTTTCGATGGAAGAAGAGCTAAAAGGGCCAATTACATGGCCCTGCCAAACAGGACTCGAAGATGCTGTAAAGCCTTTGGTTTTTACCCGTTATCAGAGCAGGAAAGGACTCAATGGAAAAACCTTCTCAGGACATTAGAAACAAGAACCTGAATGGCTTCAGTGGAACGCCAGCCTACCCAACATGCAGGATTAGGGGCACCAGAAGACATCTTCTATGGTTCAAACTAATTCTCTACAGCCATTTGTAAGACTAGGTAATTAAAATCTTGTCACTCGGCTTCAGAGTCCCTTTCTAAATGCAGCACTATAACAAGTGTGTATGTTTTTAGCAGTTTGCTTTCTAAAAATAGACAACTAAAATTACCTCAGTTGTGTTCTGGGGTGTATCTTTTTAAGAATTCAAAACCTCAATGATAAAAGGAATAAAGGGTTTTATGAACATCTCGGGCAAATTATGGTAGCCAAGGAGCAGAATTACCAATGCCAGGGCTAACTGGCCAACTGGAAAAATGTGCCTTGTTCCAAAGAGCATCCAGCCACACTCATCTGGAGCACTCACACATACCTCAGAAGTGTCAAATTCACACAGACGAGTAAATCCCTTTGTAACCATCTTGGCCTTAGGGATTACAGAACTGAAAGAGGTGAGCAAAGACAGGCACTCCTGGTTCTGGTGGCGTAAGGGTCCGCAGAGCCCCAGGGTCCTGGCTTTGGAGCACCAGACTTAAACACTTGGTGTGCTACCTTCAACACTCACATTCAGATCTAATTTTACGCCCTGAAAATGTAATTTACAATGCTGGATAACACGATTGTGTATTTGTACCAAGCCAATCCCCCAAAAGATCCTGACCACGAATACTACACCCATTAAGCTTAATTTTTTAAGGTTTACATACAAGAGTGCCACAATTAATCTTTAACTGGCATGCAGCAGGATCAGAAGACTACACATTCTTTAGTCTAGCAGATACTGCACAATTAACCTATAAAAAGCAAAAGATACAGGTTAAACATTGCTAAATATAACAGAGGATCCTTAAGACACATTAAAGGGACTCGGGAAGATATTTGAATGAGCCATCTACCTGGGGTTGTAAATTCTTTCAAGATAGGTTGCTTTGCAACCAAGGAACACCTCTCTGTAGTCTGCAATGAGAGAAGTGAATCACCAGCCACCACCCCCCCGAAGAAGAAGGTACTTTAGTCAGAAGGGAACACCAAGAAGTCAGAAGACAACCATGGCCCTCTCCGAAGGGGCAGGTGATCGTATGGAGCCCGGGCAGTGTTGAGAACTTCTACTCAGAAGCTTAAGACAGGTGTTGGACTTAGGGAGCCAGCTGTTTTTTTCTGTCTATAGTTACTTGTGTTTGCCTTTCCAGCACGATGCTGAAGAACAGAACACGGCCACACATCCCCTCTTTGTCCCAGCCCTCGGCTCAGCCTCCCAGGAGCCAAGAGCAGAATGGAAAAAGAAGTTGACCCAGACACTGAGTAATAGGAGTGCACGGCACTGATAACCAGACCCTGAGAATCAGGGTTGCAATAATTAAATCTCAAGCTGGATAGAGTAGATGAACTATTTCCATCAAAATCTTAATTGTGCTCATTCAGAAACATCCTCACACACCCAACAGATCAACAGTTTAAAAGGCTAAAAGATGACAGAACTCAGGGAGTGACCACAGGGCTGGGAACAGGTGGCTCTATTGCAGCTCCAGAGCTGCCAACACGCAGCATCCCCCTCTCCCACAGCCACGTTCTGTCCCAGCTGAGCCAACTGAACTATTTCACCAGGAACCCGTAAGGATTTGGGGGTTTTCAACCGTGATAAATGGCAATTATATAGTGTCTGTTTATATAATTGTTACACAATCCAGCAGACTTCCAAAATATTAACACTGACCACAAATTGCATTATTTAAAAATTTCGAGTAACCCAACAAAAATTAATAGAGAGGTTAGCACAGCTTCAAAAGGGTAAGAAATTAAACTATCAAGAGATGATTTCAATATCACCCCTTTATCAGGAACAACAGATTCTAGACAGAGGGCCAGTTCCCTAGCCCGAAAACCAGAAGCACCACAATAAACTACAAACACCTCCCATTTCTTCTTAAGGCTCTGAAATCAACCTGGTCACTGCTGACACTGAAGCTGCAGCCTTATCTTTCGAATCATAAAAGGCTTTATCTCCTGAAGCTTACTTGAAGGAACCACGTAAAGCGGAACATTTATTATCGTGGCACAGAGACAAAATGTCCTGTTAAGTTCTGTATGAAAAAAATAAAGCCAATCCAAGTGGACTGCCCTGAAAGATTATTTAACATTTCTTTAGGGCTTGGTGCTCCAGTTGAAAGACCAAAATTCTATCCAGAGGGCTGCCAAATCCCATCTAATGGCTGCGAGGGGGAAACACAAACTGACTGATCAAGTGTTTGCTTGTAATATCTTGACTGAGTATCTCAGCCCTCAGTAATTGCAGTTTGCTACTAAAGATGCAAAGCAACAAAGCAAACACTTTGGAGGCACCTAATTATGTGTTTTCCTGACTTTGTGATTAATTGAGGGTGATTCTGGTGGCAAAGGTTCAGTACTCACCCTGCAGTCACTGGGTTAAGGACTTGATGTGGAATAACACATGTCCATCACATTGGAATGGGGCAGAGGGACTAAGAATTATTCTTGACTGGTTATAAAAAACCATACCTGGATCTTCACGAGGAGTCAATGTGTGTATGTACCTACCCAAAACCCACAAAACTCAAAGTTTGTGTCTTAACATGAAATCACTTTGACCCCAGTGTCTGTACGTGTGCCAAAGCTCTCAAGTGTGCAGAAAGCAGAAGTCCTCTGCTGAGCTCCCACAACTTGTCATGAGGTGTTCATGGAAATGGCCAACGGGTCCTTAATTGAACCAATTAGATCAAAAGCACACAAATTACTGTTTTATTTTCCAGTTTCAACACCAGCTCAGTAACAAGAACATGCTCACATTTGCTAGTTGCTTAAGCAAGCCACTTCCTTGTACACAAAGCATCCCTATCCCCTCCACCCAGTGCTGCAGGCAAGCTGGTTGCTCTTCTCCCCATTCAGGTACAGAACAGTCACCTTCCAACCTTCTGGAATGTGCCTTGACCGTGTTCAGACACTGCCAAACCTCTCCACATTTCTAACTCCAGACAAGCAGGTGAACACTCACCCCCATGCACCTTCCTCCACCTCTCCTGTGCTCAGCTGGGACGTGGCCTCACGATTCTCTGGTCTGTGGTTGGCAGGAGTTATTTAAAAATAAAGGCATACACTTTAGATAGGTTTTTTTTAAACTTTACCCTGTATTTTTTAATTCTCTCTACAGTGGGGGACATGGGATCAGCTCGCCAGGGTGTGAGCAGGAGTTTTTCACAACCTTGACCCCGCCAGATCAGCGTTGTTCCTTCCCACCCGCTGGTAGGAAAGTCCAGGATTGTGCATTGTCAGGTGGTGTCCATTGCTCCAGGAACCCATTGAGCAATCCCCTGAACACCAATCAATACTGAAAATACCTCAGCAGGACTAAAATCTGCCACCAGCTCCACCAGAAGCCTCCGAACCCTCACCATTCCTGGATTTAAGCTGAGTTTTCCAAGGCTGCTGCTCATCAGCAGCTACTCTGGCTTGAAAAGCCACTGCTCCCCTCCCCCCGAGTGTTATTTTTAACCTGGATGATTCCAGTGATCCCATTTGCAGCACAGCCCCACAGCTGTAACAGCGGTGAGGAGCAAACTTGGGTGTGAAGACAGGAATAGGGTTAAAATGGGAGAGACTGGGAATCTCTGGAGCTGAGACCCCAGGGGCCGAGATCCTGAGCCAAGAACCTGCTCTGCACGGTGATTTGTGTCCTCAGTGTCCCTTCCACATGACACAAACTTACTCATCTCTCGTCTTCTTCTTCCTCCAGGTCCCCAGAGTCACAAGATCCACTGTCACCCTCAGCCTTTGCCCTGCACGGGCACCAGGCACTGCTCTCCTCTGGACCTGAGCTTTGGGCTCGGCAGCTCCACCACCCCAGGTCCACCCCACTCCAAACCAAGGGTTTGAATCATAGAATCATGGAATCATCATGGTTTGAAGGGACCTCCAGGGTCATCCAGTCCAACCTTTATCCCATCATATTCCTGACCATTAGACCATCAGACCATGTATCCCAGTGTCCCCAGTATTCCCAGTAGAATCATAGAATCATTCTGGTTGGAAGGGACCTCCAGGGTCATCAAGTCCAACCCCAATCCCATCATATTCCTGACCATCAGACCATGGTCTATCACACCATGAGCACCTCTTTGGACCAAGACTCACACCTGCACACATCTGGGTGTTTAAAATGCCCCTGGGGTATCTGCCAGCTCCCCACAGAGCCCCCCATGCTCGGGCAGAGCCCGGGGGAGCTCTCACCCCCTGGATCCGTCCGTGGAGCCGCGGGAGCACGGTTGGGAACCCTGGCCCGGGAATGACGCTGGGACTCCGGGGCTCCCATCCCACACCGCGGCTCCGAAGCAGGAGCACCGGGAAGGGGCAGAGGAGCCGGGTTTAGCTCGCAGACCCCTCCCCCGGTGCTAACGGAGCCTCCCG
>VZRW01008716.1:0-14333 GCA_013398125.1 Aegotheles bennettii | reverse complement strand
GCCTGAGGAAAAGGAGAGCTAGCTTAACTGGGGGCAGGGGTCCGGGGCAAATCGGCGGCTCCTAACGACTGGGGTGGAAGCCAAGTATTTGCAGACGTGTCCTGGGTTGATCTTGCTGTTATGTGGTTGGTTTGATGAACTGCAGGTCTCCCTGACTTAGTCCCGGATCCCTATTACATCCAGGCGTCTACATATGTCCAGAGGATGTCCATGTATAACTTGAGATGTGCTGCCGAGGAGAACTGCCTGGCAAGGTAGGCATCACCCTGGCCTTTGCCTGTTCATTGTGGGTTCTTGTGCTCCTGCACCCACCACAGAGCACCTGAGGATAGGGTGGAGAAAAGTGAGGCTGGAAGGGCCTGAGGAAGCATAGACCAGTTTGCAACCTTCTTAGATTCTAAGCTTATGGTAGATGGTAGGGTGTGGACGTAAGAAAACAATACCACCATATTGAGAGACAAACTACAGATGCTTTGAAAAACCTACATTTTGTGAAAAGTTCTATTGCACATTTCTGTTATCAGGATCATTTGAACATATTATGAATTTTGCAAAATGAAGGCACGTAAAAACCCCACTTGAATCTGGTGATTTTTATCTCCCTCATCTAATCCAACCAGATCATATTCTACCCTATTAAAAAGACCCTACTTACAACCAGCACGAGTTGCTATTAGAATTATAATGCTAATTTCTTCTGGGCCTGTGCCTTGTAATGGCTCTTAAGAACTAAAATCTCCCTGAAAAGTGTTTCAAAGTCTTTTAATGGGTTGAAATAACAGCTTTGCTATGAAGTTAGGTCCTATCCAGTTGGCAAAGAGAGATTTTTCCTGTTTTGTTTGGAAAGAAGTCAACATAGCTGTTTTTAACCATTTTAACTTCTTTGATACCTTATCATGCAAAACAGATTCATTTATTTACCAGCATCATTAACTGATGTCAGACTGTTTCTAGGGTCATGCTCTTTCTTCACTTGCTGGAAAAAGAACACATGGCAGAAGAAGCAGTATTTTTTATGCTAACTTCACCGTGAAGACTAATTGAAATGTTCTTGCTGGCTATCAACTGATTAAAATATTCCAGTATTTAAAAGACTATAGATAATAGCTATGTGAAATAGGAACTTACAGCTCGAGGCATATGTTTATTATTTCTTTTTACAACAGAAACAAACAGATGTTGTGTGATTTTACGTAAACAGTGAGTTATTTTGATTAATAGCAACTAATGAAATTGCATTTCTGGTACCAGAGTAATTGTACAGCTAAGCGGTCATTTGCTTCAGAGCCAGAGCCAGAGAGTCAGTGGTCAAACTCCTATTTATATTATTAGAAGCAGATCTGAATCTTAATCTTGGTCTGACACCAGGCACTTCTCAGCACACCATGTGGAATTCTTATGCATCTTCAAGGCATGAGCTTTAAGGGGGCTGAAAAGATCTCTTCAGTTACTTCTGAGACAACATAAAGTTTTTTTAAAGTGTTTCTTGAGTATATTTACAGCTCTTTTTTTGCATTATTACAGTTCAGCTTATCGAGCAGATGTTAGAGACTATGACAATCGGGTGCTCCTGAGATTTCCCCAAAGAGTGAAAAATCAAGGCACATCAGATTTTCTTCCCAGCAGACCCCGTTATTCATGGGAGTGGCACAGCTGTCACCAGTGAGTGAAGTGCTCAGTATGGTACCTTCTAATTATCTTTTTCTCTAACAAATTGTCACTCATAAGGTGACATTGTCTAAAACTGCAGTGAATTCGGGGAAGCCATGGGGAAACTTTGGTCTTTTACCGTCTGATTAATTTTATAATTTCATGGTAGTAGTAATTACTCTTTGTATCACCACATGGAACCAAAATGGATATGAAGCTTATCTATAAGTATAAAACTTATACAAGTGTAAATTAATTATGAATACAAATCTCAAATTAGTTTTGATAGTGGCACCTTCTGCCTGTAAGTATATTTGCATAGGTTATAGTTCAGTCACATTTAGCTGGAACCAGCAAATAAAAGTCCCAATCATGTCAAAATAACCCTAAAATGTAATTTACTAGCATGTTCCTTTTAATACATCATTAAAAACATTGAACCATACTTCTTTACCTGAATTTCATGGGTTAGCTCGTGACAAAGAATTGTCTGGTCAGTATGGAAAAGAGAAGACACCAAGTTGACTGACCCCATTATCAATAACCTTATCATATCATGATACTTTCACATAGCAATATTGGTCTAGAAATAGCAAAATTGTTGGAAACATGGCAAGGCAAACGTGGAAGAACATTTTCTACATTTTGGGAGCAGCTAACACTGCGAACTTGTACCTTTTCAGAAAATTTACATGCAACAGTTTGCAGCTTTGCTTCAATTTTCGCTATTTCATAGTAGCACCAACTGTAAAATACTACAAAGCTTACTTACTTACTTACCTTACTTCCACCTTACTTAAAATATAATTCCACTGTTACAGGTACATAAGTGATAAGCTAATATTATTCAGTTACAATAATAACATGTACTGTGGGCTTGATCTAAAGGCCCCTGAAATTGATGGAATATTTTTCTCTAGCTTCAGAGGCTTTAAGCTTTGATTGAAAAATCAGTATCATTAGAACAAATTCTTTTTTTAAAAAAAGACTGATATTACCAGTTTATAAATCTTCTAAGGCTCAAAGAGCTAAAGCTAAATCAAACCAAACAACAAAAGCCTCCATAAATGCTTTAGTTTGCCCCACCTCTGAAAAAAACCACCCCTACCACCAAAAAAACCCCAACCCAACCCTGGTGCTTACAAAGTTGATAATGGATGAAATGGATAGAAAGCAACTGAAATCTTCCATTTGTAGAAAAGCAGTTTCTTACTCTGCCATGATAGCCCAGCTATGTCTATCCAGATGCAAAGTGTCTCTGATCTTGATTCAGTTCTTGGACAGAAAACACACTGCCTACAAAAAAATGCATTTCTCATGATCATCTCCATGACAGTGAAACAAGCTCATTTGGAAATGAACTATCACTGCCAATTAGTTTGGCTAGCTGTCAGGCTTCAGTGTTAGTCATCATCATCATCTGTGGACTGGTTCTAGTGTTCTTGATATGCATGCTTGAGAGACTTGTGTGCTCATCTTCGTTTGAACGGTATGTTTGAATCCTGTTTAATTATATCTTTTTCATATACCTCTTGAACTGAAAGCATTCATAAGTAACAGGAGCTGAATGTTGCACCGACAAAGAACAGGTAGATAGTACAACTTGAGATTTCCATGTGTTTGGAAAAAGTAAAGTGAGAAGAATAACAGATGTTCAAGTCCACAGTAAGAGCTAGAACTCACTTCGTGTGAGAGCAAGAACAATGCATCACTGTGCTCCGATCAAAAGCATACACACTTTTGAAATGGAGACTACGTTAAATATAGACTGCAAAAAACCTTGACACTGGATGAAATCTGCATTGCCAGTACGCAGATGATTTCTTTATGCAGATTTTGTTTTCACTGATATTATGAGTCTGTTACATTGATTGAGGGCCATGGAAATGTGCAAGTAAATTGTTGGGGTTTTGTTAGCAAGTAGCAAACTTCCCTGGAATTTATAGTATGTAAGGTAAGCATTCCTAGTGAAACTCTGGCTAAAGGCAGTTTTAAGAGGTACAATTTAAATATGAGCTGCTTATTACTTGCTATTGTTATTGGAAAAGAGCTGAAACAGGAAATTTTGGAAAAACAGTGCTGCTATGGAGTCTTGCCCTTAACAAATGAAAATAATTTATTTATAGAAGTTGGAATTTTTAGTCATTGAAAATCAGAATAATGAAAATAAAACTTGTAATTGAATTGCCAGTAATAGGAAAGTATACTAACACACAAGTTCTGCGTAATAAATAAAATTTGGCTAGATCTAACAGAAGGTAGATCAAATAGAAATAAGTTAAAGTATTATTGACAAGATCTGATCTATCTATGGTTTAACAGACACTATCACAGCATGGACGAATTCAGCCACTATGACTTGTTGGATGCAAGCTCACACAGAAAAGTTGCTGAAGGACACAAAGCAAGTTTCTGTCTTGAAGATACGTCTTGCGATTATGGATATTATAGACGGTATGCATGTACAGCGCATACACAGGTAAGAGTTGGTTCGGACCAAGTTTCCTTTCCCCCTCTAATTTATCTTTGGATATTTTTTCTACCAGTCATGTGGTGCCCTAACTACCTCTGAAATTCTCCATCACAGAGGCCAAGATAGCAACTTGGAGACTTACAGTTTACCCAGGTGCTGCTGAATGTGAGGATGTCATTAAAATGCAGGAACACTCATCAGCCTAGCATCACTGGTAACTGAACTATATTAAAACACACCACAAATTCTTACAGTTACAGGACTGGTCAAGTGAGCTAGAGGGAACTCAAGACAGAGTCAGTAAGGAAGCCATTTCCAGTGTTCATCTCCCACAAACTGCTCGGTAATGTCCTTGGCTGGTCCCAGAGTTCATAGCTAGTATTTTCTCCCTTGGAGAGCATGAGGCTGCAAGGTACTGAATTCCCTTAATACCTATAGTTACAGGCTGGCAGCTCAACACATAAAACTTAAAGCATAGTTTTATGCGTGTATAGAAGGCTGTTATAACGAATGGCAGCCATGTGAACTTTATGATAGGTCATATACAAATGTAAAGCAATGTGTTAGGGCTTATTAAGGGAATAAATAAAAAATGGAATGTGCCATTACGATATTTTACAAATCCTTGAATATTGCATGGAGTTCTGGTCACCAGCTCTCAAAATTGCTACAGAAAAGCTTAAAAAACTGAACCAACCAACCCTAGGAGAACAAGGATGATCAGCAGTGTAGTACGGCTACTGCACTAAGATTTCATAGACTATTCCATTTGAAAAAACGGAAATTATACCAAATCTTGAGTGGTCCTTGATGAAAAGAGGAGATTGTTGATATTTACTGTTTCTTACAATACAAGAATTTAGGGATATCCTAAAGAGCTGCCAGAAAACAGGTTTGAAACAGAAGTAGTCTTTTGACATATTAATAAAGTATTAAATTCCTTTCCATAGGATGTTGTAGAGACCAAAAACACCTACGTGGGTTCAAAAAAAATTTGGAAAAAGTAACGGAGGCTACTAAACACAAAAACATTATAGTATCCCATATCTTAAGTATAGTTGAATGCCCGGTAGGAGAAATTTGCCTGGGTAAAGGACATTACATAGCCCATTTCTTACATTCTTTTCTCCTGAAGCATCTGCTGCTGACCACTGTCAGAGACTGAATTTGATGGATCTGTGGTTTAACTCAATGTGGCCGTATTTATGCATAAACTTGCATCCCTTATTCTGCAGTTTTTAATCTAGGAGGTAGTTATTTTATCACAGAGAAATGACAGCTATGCTTCACTGGCTGACGTGTCTACATTTGAATTTTAAATATAATGAATGGTCTGCAATACATAAAGGCTTTGAAGAGGTTTTATAAATATCTTTTCTCCTGTAGACTATGACATCTAACTAAGCAACATACATATTTTATAGCTGGAGTATTTGTGTCACTAGAATCATGGCTATGTCAGCATTTCCACTGGAAGCCCATATTTCAGGGGTTTGTAATTGGACTGTAAAACTTTCCTCCAGCCTCAGACTTGGCATACACATGCGAGAGTCTGAGCTGATCACCAGCTGGGTCAAAAGGGAATTCCTGCAGGACTTGGGTTTTGTGCACTCTGTATCGCCATAATAGATCAGCTTTGCCTAGAGCAATCCAGATTGGCCACAAATAAAGGCAAGAGATTTGAGCCACTGATACATTCATGTATGGAGATTCTTACTAATGTTCCTACCAGCAAACCAATTTTTAGAAAAGATTCATCTGGAAGAAAGGCTATATTTTCAGTTCTGTCAGATCCTTGTGTCACTATTTGCCAGAGGAGATGTCATTTCCATGCAAAATCCAATGTGAAAATGCCCCTAGATTCTACTGTTAAAAGATGGCACTTTGGCAGGGTACAGCTACAGCAAAATGTTGCATCATCCCTAAGGGTAGAGACAGGTTCCAACACGGTGCTCAGGTTTGTACTCAAGGACCTTAGAAGCTGTTTACTTGCAATATTTAGGTCCAGTCTTTGATCAGTTTTGATTTTTTCCTCACTTTTCGTAAAGAACAGTGAGTAACAGCATCAAGAATATTTACATAAAAGGAGAACTGTAACAAGTGATAATAAAATACAGATGTCTCACGGGTGAACAACTATCAATAGTACAGGTGTTTCTTACACAGTGGTAATACAATGCTATCTACGAAAGTGGTATGTTAGACTTGTTCTAGTTTAGATATTCAAATAAAATGCCAAGGAAAAATAAGCTTCATTTCCTGAGGTAATTTCCTAGTGAAATGTGATGGTTAAGTGAACTTCAGTCTGAGTGTCCCTAATGTCCAGAATGTTAATATTCCTAATGATTTTTTGACATCCATCTTAAATTCATTTTGAAGGGACTGAGCCCTGGCTGCTATGACACGTACAATGCTGATATAGATTGCCAGTGGATTGATATTACAGATGTAAAACCTGGAAATTACATTCTGAAGGTAAGGCTATTGGGAGTGGGAAGGTTTGGGTTTTTATTGTTTTTTAAAGAAGCAAATCATATGCATATGTCCTTTTGAATGTAAGATATCAACTCAAACTTGGAAGTAGACAACACTGTGCTTTCTCCCCTTAAGGTGAGTGTAAACCCCAGCTATTTGGTGCCTGAATCCGATTACTCCAACAACATAGTACGCTGTGATATACGCTATACAGGTCACCATGCATATGCCTCTGGCTGTACAATTTCACCGTAAGTACATTCCTTTGTCTTTGCAACTGTTTTATATTGATAGTACTAAAGTTGACAAACAGATTTATAAAGCTTAGAGATTTACTTTATATTGAAAAATTAACTCCCACCAGTAATGCTAGTGATATTAATTTCTTCAGTATGTTGTTTCTTCGGTTTCAGGAGCTAGTGTGTTAATTCAAAATTCAGGTGGCACTTTTCAAAGGTCTTTTTTTGCAGGAATGATGGGTATGGTTGCTTTGCTGTTGATAAATGCAAAGCTTTCAAATCCTGACTTCTGGTAATTAAACTGTTTCCCTAAGGCTAGCACTGATTAAAAAAAAATATTTAGGCTTGAAAAACAATTGTAAGTGAGAATTTTTCTCTCGCAATCGTGCCATCAGAATATATAGCACTCTCAAAATTGCTGCTACTGTCTGGGCTGCTAGATAACTACCTCTGGCTCACACCTTCTTTGTGTTTGCACTAAAACATTTCTGTGCTCATTCAGTATCTATTTATAGCATCCACACAGAACTGTTGAGCAGTTACAGAGCTCTTAAAACATTCTGCAAAATCCCATACATGTATGTTACTTTGCTGCTGCTGACACAGCAGCCATCCTCCCTGAAACAGTTCTTCCAGACACACTCCACTTACAGTTTAGGTCCCTTAAAAGTTTAAACAATGGCACAATTATGCCTTTTTTTTTTCCCTCCAAAAAGGCAAATTCATTAAATTAGTGTTCTCACGGTAGAGTTACTATAGCTTGGTATCTGTGAAACACACACACAGAAAGCAATCAGTCTTCTGTACCACAGTGGTAAGCAGTTCTCAGGATAATATATTAGCTGCTTGTACAAAATATTTATCAAGTGGTTTCATTTGGATTGCATAAGGAGTGAGTGTTAACATTGTATAGAGGTTCATGTGAGATAAATTCCAGAGCAGTAAATGAAAAGTAAAATAAATGACCAATATAGTCTACTATAACAGCATCAGTGAAACAAGCACTCTGAATTAATGTGACTAATGCTTAATTAGCCTTTAAATTATTCATTCCTTATTTTGTATGAGGAATCTGGTAGTTAAATGAGACTTAAAATGAGAAACATTTTTTCATACCAGTGTGGAGATCTCTATTTATAATCACACTTCAGTCATAAACACGACAAGTTAAATAGCTTCAGCAAAGTCCTCTATTTGTTCTCGCTGTGTGGTGATCACACTCGCAGGAAATGGAGAAAAAGAACAACAGGTGTCCTGCGGGTCATGACTGATTATTTTTGGTGGACCTGTGGCAGGAGCTTTTGAAGCATTTCTCTGTAACAGGACTGACTAATTGGTACTTCTAGCAACACCATTTCTGCTCACACTCAGGTGGAAGGGAAATTTATGCTTCATGCCTTTAACTTTTAGTCTCCCCATTTTACCTCTGTAAGGGTTACCAAGGAAATATAGGAAGGGAAATTTCTGTTATTGTTTGCTGACCTGCGCCTTCAAGCTGACAAAAGGGTATTGATTTAGCAGATACTCTTTTTGTGTCTGCTTGGTCATCTGCATAACTTTGTTTCTTTTCTTTTGACAGATACTGAGAAAGATGCAAGAAAATGGATGAGATGGTGCCAAATGTTTTGAACTGAAGTATCATTATATAAACTTCAATAGGATGTAAACACTATAGAAACAAAACTACAGAACATACACACATACACCCACACACCTTATGTGATTTTGAAGCACTTCAGCTGCTTCTCAACCAAATCTGTAACTGGATTTTAAGCATTTAAATTGGCATTACTTTTATTACTATTGATATGTGTGGAACTGGTGATTCATGCACAGATACTCTGAATTTTGATAATCTAACTAACTCATTCATAAAAACATGAACATTTCTTAACTCCTGAAAATTTGGAGTTTGGGTGTTAATAGACGTCAGTGGGAATATTACTGGTGAATGAGTTGAACGTATTTTAAAGGGTAGCAAAAATTTATGTAAAATGAATTAAATTAAATGCAATAGAAAGTACTAACGTCAGCTATCTCAGAAAATACCAGAATGAAAAACAGCTTAAGAGTAATGCTATAGTACCATTAAAATCAAACTTGCTAGGACACATTGATATGAATGAGAAAAGTATGTTCAGTTTTCAAGGAATATTAGCATATAGCAGAGAAATACATATATATATATACATATATCAGTTATACCCCTGCAAGAAAACTTATGTTTACATTTTTAATACATTAGAAGTTTTTCCATTTTCTTAAGTAAGAAACAGATGGGGTTTTGAAAGAAATCTTTCATCTGCAGAAATGAATTAAAGAACTTATCCACCTATCTAGTTCAAGTGATTTTTCAAGGTGGGGCTTTTAAAAGACTTCTACAAACTTAATGTGGATAAAAATAAATACCTGTCAAGAAAAGGGCTCTTGAAGATGATGAAGAGTCCCTGATATAGTCATCTGTGAAAAACATCCAACTTGAACAGGTTAACCATCAGAATAATACAGGCAATTAACTCAGGTGGCACCACAAACAGAAGTAGGTCAGAATCTCAACAAAGTATTTTTATCATGAAAAGGCTATAACCTGCTTCCCCCTTAAGTACTGTATTTGACTTTTAAAATGTATATCTCAGTATTCAAAAAATGAAGTTGAAAATATACTATTTATAGAGGGAGAACAAAAGTCAGTGTATTTAACATCCTACTTCAGGCTGTTCAGGAACCAAATACAACATTGTGAAGGGGAAAAGCTTCCAGCCCAAATTAAAGTTTTTGCTGAACTGCTTAACTGGTGCTGAGTACACCACTCCTCCTCCTATCCCCAAATTATTTTGCTTTTGCAGTGCACCCTGCTGTAAGCTACAGTAGCTGTGATTTTGTTTTTAAACTGTGAAGTAACATATCACAAGGGGATCTGGTGGTTTTTTCAGGTTTCTGATCATGTAAAATGTAGGATCTACTTTTGAAACAAAGGGACCTAGAAATATTGATTGGTATTGGTTAAGTTTAACCAGCAGTTCAGAACACCTAATGAAACATGGAGAGCTCACTATCTTAAAAAACCCCAATAAAATAAATAAAAAATATATATGATATTCAGTATAGTTAAAAATCTGAGGAGTATGGAGAGGTTTCATTATCACTATTGAGAATACTCCAGGCAGTATTTGGAAGTATTTTACGCAATAGAACCCTATGGATTTAATTTGGAAGTTTTATAAATTATTGTAACATTCTTTAAGGATCAACTTGCTTCTTACTGCATATATTTAAGCTTATTTCACGATTATGAAGTATTTCCACCTGAATCATAACTTGGTTACAAATTTGCACAACTAGTACGTACACTTAAAAAGAATCTAAGAACCATCAACCCAGTGATTACTACCCAACATTGGGAGTGGGTGCAGAATGAATACCATTTATACCTGCAGGTCCCTTTTTGTTTGCTGAGAGATCCATTTTAGCAATCAGTCACCAGTATGGGCAATGAACAGAAGCAAAATTTGGAAACTAGATTTATTAGAAAGCCATTTATTAGTTATGTCTGCAAAACTGAGCATCTGTTTAAAGTCCAGGCTTCTGAAATCTCAGCCCAAAGAGTTTTTAAGATTAAATGGTGTTAAGGGATGCAAGCGCATTCACCTTTCTATAGACTTAGGTCAAAATTAGGGTGAAAGTCCTGACAGCAGCTTGGGCAATGGACACAAAAGCTACTGTAATGGAAGCTAGGCTGTGGGCACGGACTGCTTCCTGGTAAGAGGTTGTGTGCTCGTACCTCATTGTGCCTGATGCTGAATGTGGGATAAGAGAGCACTAACTGGACACAGAGCAGCCACACAAATCGAGTTTATCCCTCGGCTTACGAGGCAGTAACCTGCTCACATGTCTATACCCAAACTACTTGCAGAACTCCACTGAAGTCAGCAAGGAGCCAGAGGACCTTGAGCATCTGTATAGGTGGAATAAGTTGTAATACTGGACTTAGTCCTTTCGGTGGGAATGGCCTGGTTCGGAAAGGTGTTGAACGCCGTAACTTTGAATATTGGGGATATTGTAGCTACAAAAATGTAGCTTTCTTTTTCCGTAGCAAAATATTATATTTGTTTTGAAATGTGTGTTAAGCAACATGACAGTGATGTACAATAGGACAAAAATTGCCTAAGATAACATGAACAGTCTATTTAGAAAAACAAGGGATTTTAGGATTAAAAAAAATGAAGGAATGTGACTTTAACTTCCCCTGTTTAACTATGGTAAATCACAATGCAGTAAAAGAATTAATTATTTAGCATGTGTAGAAGTAGTTCTAAAGAGGGGAGTGCCAGCCAGTATTTTCAGTATCTTGGCTCTGCAGTTTTGACCCAGACACCTTTATTTACTTTTTTCATACTGGAATATATTTATGAGATTACATGCATTGTTGTTGAAAAACATTTGTAAAAACTGTTTTGATAAAAGCTTATTTTATACAGCAAATTATATTTTTGAATCCTTTTTACCAGACATGGGGCTTATTCCCATCATCTTTACTAAGGCATCTTTGCCATTGGTCTTAGTGGGAGCAAAATCAGATTTTGTGAGAATTCTAGTAAGAATTTGCTGTCTTGCAGTCTCAAATTTCCTTTGAAAAGCCAAATCATAAAAATGTGTATGAAGCAATTACCTGCCACATTTCAGGTCTTTAGATAAAAATTGCTCATAAAGAACATGCAGTATGTCAGGCTCATTACAGGAGGGGTTTGTTACTTTTTTTTTTTAATCCTGAAATACATTTGATATTTGCATATTTCTAGACAAAAGTGTAACAGAAATGACAGATTGGTCACTAATGGAACCAACATACTGTGTAGATGATGTTTTTGTGTTAGTAAAAGTCTACTTGTTTTCTCTCTGCTCCAAAGTTTACTATGCAGTGTCGAATGAGTGCAAACACCAAATATACCTTCCTATAGTCATTCATGCATTGTTTGCAGTGTACTCGTTCAAAACCAGCAGGGTGAATTTCATGAATGAGACATTGAAAGGTGGTTTATCCTGTGTCTCATGTTTATGCCAATAAGGCATTTTCATTTTCTCCAAATCCTAAAAGGTGCTGAAAGATTTTAACTTGAATTAAAACCAAAGAGTATGTTATTGGGAGGTTTCTATTATGCAACTAAATGCTACAGATACAGTGAAATGCCACTTGTTTTTGCAACTTTTTTGAAGGTTTTTCATTATTTCCTTCACTTTTCTTCCAAGTCTTAATTTCAATAACTTTGCATCTTTATCTGATGAGCTCTAATTTATAATATTCAGGCACTAGCTTTGTATTCTTCATTGCACTTTCATATTCTTGTGTTACATGCCCATATTATGGTTGCAAGTTTATGTGAAAATGACTTGAATAAAATGTTTCAAGCGTTCTACTTGTTGAAGTATTATACTTAATGCGTAGGCCAAATCCATCTATCAGTGAGAAAGCATTAGTTAAAGTTGTTACATCTCTATGAAGATGAGAAAGATTCCCTCATGCCGACATGGTCTCAGAAAAAATGTCACATCAGGTTAGAAACAAGAAAGAAAAGTTGCCAGGCATGATAAATTACCTCTCACACCACACAAAGGCTTAACACATGAAGGCATAACAGGATGAGGTTTGGTTCATCTGGATAGAAGATTTTCTTACCGTATCAGCTGTCTCTGTAGGAACAGGAACTTTAGAAACCACTTTCAAAATTTCTGCTCCAAAACCTTTACTTTCATGGAAAGAATATTTGAGCAGTCTGTGGTTGAAAGTCTACGTACTCTAGGAACTTGACTAACAGATTTAACACTCAGTTACTGCAAAAACATTTTATCCTTTGTTATTTACATTCTCTTGAGTACAAATCAACGTCCTGTTCTGTCTTCAGTTTGTATGCTAAGCTGATGAAATACGCTGAATTGTGAAGCATCTCTTGTTCCTTCACTGGGGGATTAACACAGAAGAGCTTGGTTAAGAACTCTGGAATGTTCATTCTAGTAAGACCTCAAACACTTAAGTATCAACTAATGGCACGCTTGGCGTTGAGTAAATGGAGACAGAAATGATGTAATATCTTTTAAAAGTCATAAAATAAATACAGACTTATTTCAGATATAAACAATGTTGTGATGATGTTTCTATAATTTAGTTTAAAAAATATCCCTACACCATATTAGACCTAAGAGCTTCAAACTGAGAGTTCCTGCAAGTGCTGTCCCTAGAGTGCAGAAGTCAGTGTGGATCAGAATCCACACAAATACAAAAATGCAGTCCAAAATGCATACATTTATTCTAGAAAATATATTCAAATTTATTGAAAGTAAAGCATCTCCCAGTTTCCAAGTATCTGCTATTCTACTATCTTATTTTCATGTTAGATCACCTGCCTAGTATTGCAGAATGATGTATCACCAGTCTCCAATTAGAAAGCAGACCAACACTTGTCATTAAGAAAGTATTGCTGTAACTGAATTTTCATCGGTCTATAAAAACTGATGAAATATTTATGCTGTCTGGAAATCTTCAAATTTCAAAAGTACATGTCTTTTTTAAAAAACGCCACATTTAAGCTAATACTGCTTCTCTTAACAGATCTTGAAAAATCTGAGATTGTTTTGTCAGTAAGTCTGAAGTGAGAAATTTGTGCACCTGGAAATCGAGTAGTATGTGATATACGAGACACAGCATTAGGCTGTCCCTGTGACAAGCTGTGGGATGACAAACCAAGGTTGGAGGGACGGGATGTTAATGAGGGCCCTCAGCCTGTTCATCAGAGATGTGCTGGGTACACTGCAGCACACTCAAAGTCTTACAGTGATGAATGAGCCAGGGGCTCTGGAGGTAATAGGAGCCAACACGGAAGCACTGGGGAAATACATCAAGGGAATTCCAATCACTCCAGCTGGTAATTCAGCTTCACTGGGGGCACCAACTGAAATGCCTCTGTGCAAAGGCACACAGTATGGGGAACAAACAAGAGGAGTTAGAGATGTGCAGGTGTCTGCAGGGCTATGATCTTATTGGCATCACAGAGACATGGTGGGATGACTCCTATGACTGGAGTGTTGGAATGGAAGGTAACACGCTCTTTAGAAAGGACAGGCAGAGGAGATGAGGAGGGGGGATTGCCCTCTACATCAATGACCAGCTGGAGTGCATGAAGCTCCATCTGGGGACGGATGAGGANTGACCAGCTGGAGTGCATGGAGCTCCACCTGGGGATGGATGAGGAGCCAACTGAGAGCTTATGGGTCAGGATTAAAGGGAGGGGAGGGACAGGGGACATTATAGTGGGGGTCTGCTACAGGGCATCAGAGCAAGAAGACTGCGTGGATGAAGCCCTTTATACAGATAGGAGTAGCCTCATGTTTACAAGTCCTGGTCCTCATGAGTGACCTCCCTGTTGGAGGGACAACACCGAAAGACATAGGCAATCCAGGATGTTTCTGTAATGCATTGAGGATAGCTTCCTTCTCCAAGTGAC
>VZRW01008715.1:23112-51005 GCA_013398125.1 Aegotheles bennettii | reverse complement strand
ACTGTGTCCCCACGGAGCACCCGAGCAATCAAAACCTCGCCCTGAAATGGGAGGTCAATCCCACGTCTCTGAAAAGCCAGGGGGTTTTTTTAATCAGCACGCTTAAAATCCCAATTTTATGTTTTTTCCGGTCCGAAGGCACTGAGGGGGGGGGTTGCAGGGTTTGTGTCCCTTCAGGAAGGGTGGGTGACACCGAGGGAGGGTGACACCGAGCCGGGAGGGGGTGACAGCCACAGCAAGGGGCTGTGTGGGCACCCAGCGAGGCCTGGGATGGTCGGGAGGAACCTGATGAGATCCAGCAAGAGCAAGAGTGGAGTCTGCACCTGGGGAAGAACAACCCCAAGGGTCGGAATGGGACCTGCTGGAGAGGTCCTGGTNGAGTCCTGTGTCCAATTCTGGGCCCTTCAGTCAAAGGACAGGGAACTGCTTGGAAGAGTCCAGCGCAGAGCCACAAAGGTGATGGAGGCAGTGGAACATCTCCCTTGCGAGGAGAGGCTGAGGGAGCTGGGGCTCTTTAGCTTGGAGAAAAGGAGACTGAGGGGTGATCCCATGAATGTTTATCAATATGTAAAGGGTGAGGGTCAGGAGGATGGAGCCAGGCTCTGCTCAGTGATAGGACAAGGGGGAATGGGTGCAAGGTGGAGCATAGGAGGTTCTGGGTGAACATAAGGAAGAACTTTGTCACTGTAAGGTGGCAGAGCACTGGGCCAGGCTGCCCAGAGAGGCTGTGGAGTCTCCTTCTCTGGAGACACTCAATCATAGAATCATAGAATCATTATGGTTGGAAGGGACCTCCAGGGTCATCAAGTCCAACCTTTATCCCATCATATTCCTGACCATTAGACCATTAGACCATGGCCTTTAGACCATTCAAACCCTGACTGGATGCATTCCTGTGTGCCCTGCTCTGGGTGGTCCTGCTCTGGCAGTGGAGTTGGACTGGATGAGCTTTCAAGGTCCTTTCCAAACCCTGACACCCTGTGATTCTGTGGTTTCCTGACCCAGCCCTTTGTCCCAGCACCTCACACAGATCAGCCTGGGCGCTGCTGAGGCATGAGGTGAAAAAGACCCAGCTCCAGCTCTGATTCCTTCACCTGCCAGTGCTGGAGCAAGGTCTGCAGCGAGGAAAACGAGCTACAATTTCATTAGCAAGTCTTTCAGATAAGCACCAGTTCCTCCTCTGATGGCTGCCTCTTCCTGCCAGATAAGATAAGGTGATGCTCAAGCCAGGCCATACCTGTACAGCGGAAATCTAGCGCCAGGATGCCAAGTAAAGGCATTTCCAGGAAAGGCTTTGGGACTTTCCCAAAGGAAAGCATTAGGTGTGTTGTCCAGTGGAGCAGAGGATGCTCCCACAGCTCTGCTCTAAACTACGCAGAAGGAACTGGTGCAGCCTTCCCACGCACGCACATCCCCGCTGCCAAACGCCTGGGAGCGCCTCCAGCTCCACCCTTCTCCCTCTCCTGTGGCATCCAACGTACGCAAGCTTCTTCCCGGTGAACCCGAATTCTACGTCAACACCACCCGGGACTCGTCCCCCCTCCCCGAGGGATCGGGACCTTGGCCGACACCGCCGGCGCTGCGTGTGGGACGCGGCGGATCCGTCACGGGGACGGGATGACAGGCGGAGATGACCCCGCTGGGATGCAGGAGGGCAGTCCCGGGGAGCGCAGCCGTTTCGAAACACGAGCTTAGGCTGCTAAGCCATTGATTCCAGCTGTGTTAACATCAGATGGGTGCAAAGCGCTGTGATATGCAGGACACACGCATTAGGCAGTAATAAATCCTGACAGTACTGTTTCCCCACACCCACACGTTGCCCTTTACACTTTCTTTCTTACAACACGACAGAGATAAAGCGAACCCTCTCCTTATTTTGGTGCATGGCTGTGTCCCTGAGCTGTGCTTACTCCAGTAACCAAATCCCGTCACGGCTGAAGTAGCAGATCAAAGAAATCGGGCTCTGCTCTCACTTGCACCGCTGATCACCTCTGTGACCTCGGTTCAGTCAGTTTACCAGTCATTTATAAACATTTCCTGCCCACGTAAAAATAAGAGATTATAATTATCCGCTGCTGCAAGGCTGTTGGAGACGGATGGATGGATGAAACCGAGTTCAGCAACTGTCAGGATTAGGATCAGCCAGAAAGTCACGTCCTACCCTCCATCCTAGTTGCCAGCTTGCACTTAAGAGTTTATAACATGCTCTGAGATACCATCGCAGAAAACAGAGCTGGGACTTAAAAGATCATCCAGGCCCTGGCAGGATCAGCCCCCACTCTGTCAGTCCTGACAGATGTTAGTCTAACCACTTCTTGCATTTTTCACCAGGAATAAACAACCGGCACGCATGTTCAGTGAAATACCCTCTAGCTGTGTACATGAACAGTGTGTGACCTGCAGAATTGGCCCGTCACGCTAAAAGCGTATAAATCATACAGATTTAACACCGAGATACCTATTATCCACATTGTTTCTGTTCGAGAAACGAGACGATAAATAATTTGTTGAGTTATCCTGGGTTTAATACCATAGGTGGTAATATCACACATCTAGAGAGCCAGCTGCCACCCTGCCTCTTCGACAGCACCGAAAGATTAAGTGCCTGAGATGAAACTTGATAAATTTTCCTCTCTTGGATCTCCTGAGATTGAAGAGAGTGAATTCTCCCCTCCGATGGCTCCTGGTTCGCAGGGAAGGAATGCAGATGGCCAGGGAGGCAGGGGGGGGTTACAACTTCCTCCCTCCAGAAGACTCCCTTTTCTTATTGTCTCGCCTGTGCAGCTTTATCAGATTGAATTCCAGCCTGCGACCTGGACCCTGCCTCTCTTAAATCCCCCAGTTCTAAACCAGTTTGCGTAACAACCTTCTCTTCCATGCAATGTTTGTGTTTGCCGAGTTGCTTCTGGAATTTCTCACCCACTCACAGCTCCACGTTTCGGGGTGTGGGTGGATCTGAATGGCTGTTAAGTGCATGACCCAGCAGACAATGTAAATCTTGACTGCATTAAGGCATTGGCAAGGAGACGTTTCAGCCGGGTGCCAGGTTTCCTTCTTCCTCCACCGAAGGAGATATGCCATGCGTTTGACACAGTGATGAGCTCATACCATAAGCATTATTTATGTCTCCTGCCGTCCTCACCTTGAGCACATATGGGGCCATGTGAGAACAACTTGATCTCACTAGAAAGCTGCGATGGGATCCCCCGAGACAGCAGCTCCATCTCCCCCAGCCTTCCAGACGTGTTAGGAAAAAGTTTCTTGTAACTGAGAATCAGAGCTTTGCTCTGAAGCAAACAAAGAGCCACTGGAGAGCCGGGCTGTTGTGTTCACATCTGCTTTTGCTGCCAACAGCTCCTTCCAGAGCAACCTGCAGCTTCTTAGAGCAGATGCAGCCGAGAGCAAGCGGGTTGCAGGGAGGTTGTGTTTACTTATCGCTTGTTTGTTATCCTCCGGGTCCTTTGGAATTGCTCTGGCAGATGATTTCCAGCTACTTCCCTGTTCTCCCTGAGAGGCTTCAGAGGAAGGTGTGAGGCTGAACAACGTACACAGCAGCAGACAGCATGAGATTGTGCCTTGATCGACAAAAAAGCTGACTTTTCTGCCTACAAACACAAAGATTTTGATCTCTCACACTTCCTACTTAATGTTCCTGCTGACATTCCCATTATCCTCAGAGAAGAATGTCCTGTGAAACCCACAGCGTCCCTAGTTCCAACACTATTTTGAACTGAGCTCCAAACTGTGCTTTCCGTGGGAAAACCTTCTCGTCTCACTCGGAATTTGTGGCCATTTCTTTAAGACCCTTTTTCCAGAGAGAAGCCCCTGAATTACCCTTTCATCAAACCTGGTGGCCGGTCCAAGCCAACCACCCCACAGTCACACAGAACCCTTGGTCCTGCTCTTTGTACCCACATCCCCCTTGTCATCCCTCCACTTCAGTTCTTTTAACCACTCTCTGTAAACCCTAAAATCGCAGAGAGAGCAAGCAAACCCTGACTGCTAAGAGATATTATTCTCATTTCTACGAGTTGTATCTTCTGGTGCTCTGAAACACTTTGGCAACCACACAGGAGGATTCTGTTACGGTTATTTTTCCCAGAATCAAGGCTTGGCTGGGTGCCACGCCGAAGCAAGAAGTATTCCCATGATGCTAAGGTGGTGTGGGGAGCCAGGAAAGCGGCAGCCACTTTATGTCTTTCCAAAGATAACACTGGGATGGTAGGCAGCGTGTTCTATGCGGGTACATTCACAGTCAGCATTAGGAAGAGAGGCACCAGTAAGAACCGTGCTCTTCATGGAAACAAACAGGAAACCAGGAAATACTTTTTTACCACCAAGAGATTGCACCGCTGCAAATCAGATTGTAGATCAGGCAGAGATGCGTATCAGGGAGCAAGATGTTTCCTTCCGTGGCCTTCTGTCAAATCAAAATCCAGATCATTAGGTGATATTCTATATATATATAAAGTAGCAGAAAGTGTTTTCTTTTATAAATCTCACGGTTCAGCCTCAGAGGGCTGTGCTAAGAGGGGCACGAGTAACAGATCTCAAACCCAAAGGTATTTTTGCAGACGTTTCCTGAGCACTCGGGTATAATAAAACAGCTCCAGGGAGGCAACAATCCCTGGTGTGAAACCACGCCAGGATCAGGCCTTGTCCTGCTCTCTCCTACTACACTCGAGCAGAAACACAAAGCAGCAGAAATACAACGATGTGAAACCCCAGCTCCGCAGAGCCAACCGCCTGCCTACTCCTCTGCTTCACCTCCCAGTGCAAAACCAACCTCTGATGTCCCCATGCCTTAGGACAGATGCTTACCTGCAAGTTAAAGCTCGATTTTCATGCTAAAGGTACTAAAAAATAATAATTTAAGGGTGAAGGAGAATTTTTTGTGCAGGTACAAGTAATTTTTGCATGAAAACTTGACGGCCAGATGGACAAACACCAAATTCAGGCACCTCCTGAGTTTCAATCATTTCCGTAAAGCAGAAACGCTACAGAAAGTCGAGTTCTCAGCAGGCAGCTGGGAGGCCACCAGAGGAGCCCCATTTTTGGGGCTGGGCTGTTCTCTTTGCCCTGTGCACACTGAGCTGTGCCACAGCAGCATGGATTACATCCCTACGAGGATTTCCTGGGACAGGAACGTGTGCCCCAATGCCACGCGTCCCTCCCGCGATGCAGCCGCGCTCGCCACTGCTTTGTAGCCGCCGAGTAAAAGTTTCTCCCTCCTCCTTTCTCCCTCCCTCTTCCTGCTGCAGAAGCAAAACAAAGTGCATTGATAAACCTGCTGAGCAGAGCAGTTCCACAGGGGAGAAAGGGATTTTATTTTTCATGGACACTGGCAGATTTCTCTTGCCAAGTCCGTTGCGCAGAGCTGGCCGCTGGCTGTAGCCATTTGAAGGCTGCACGGCACACAGCGACTTTAAACACGTGGTTATACCCCATTTCAGCAAAATACCTACGTGTACATTTAACAGCAAACCCTGCACTAGGCTGGAGCACCATCCCGGGGGCCTGGTGCTGCATGCAAGCCTCCAGGCTGTGCAGAAGAAGGATCAATGCCTCCAGAAAAGTGCATTTCTAAGAAGTTCCTTTCGGGCCTCTTGGATAGCAGCAGCTAGTCATTCACTTGAAGTCTAATTGCTGTCCTGAAAAAGCCTCAAAAGGAATGCAGCAACTTGTTTTTCACTGTGAAAATGGGAGGTTCTTCACGGCGAGCTCTAAGCATTCAGCCAAAATCCTGCTGGACATCTGGCCTGGGGTCAAGGTTTGCCTTGATGGGCATTCGTGGTACAATGGGTGGACACACTTCTAGGTTAACACCACCACCAAAAGTGGGAAGGAGAGGGTCCCTCTTCCTTCCTCCTCATACCCCCAGCATCACCACGACAGCTGCAGGCCCACAGAACACATCAGGCTTTCAGAAAGACTCCGATGCCTGAGGAGAAGCCTCCAGAGCGCTGCAGCCCCACCAAGAGCAGACGCTGTTGCGAGTAGCATGGGGCAACTGACCTGGCTGTGCAACTCGGGAGCAAACGCACACGTGCTCACCTGTGGGGAGCATCTTTACTCACCTGAGGGCTAAACCTGACCCCTCTTCCATGGCACACGCTCTGATGTTCTTCCTAAAGAACAGCAAGTACACGCTTCTGGCATCAGGGAGCTTTCATCACGTGAGGACTCCGGAGCCTGCAAAATTCAGGTCCAGACATGCTGATTGCACCACAGGGCAAACTCCTCTCTTCCAAACCTCAGTGAAATCCATACGTTCCTTCTAAATCTGGTTGTAAACCACTATCCTTGAGACACTAATACCAAATGGGAGTATTGATACCACCAAGGAGTAGATCTGCACCCGTAAGGGGGATCGCAAGGGGCAAAAAACAAGAAGGATGCACTTAAAGCAAGTAATTACAGACTTTGTAGGGAGACACAGATGAGCAGCCTGATTACAAGCATCAGATAACCATATGTAAAGTACTTCTTAGTGCGTTTTTCAAAGCACTGTGACCGGAAGATACACATCAAAAAAATATTCAACTCGGTTAAAAGGATAAATTCTGCTCTCGGAGCTCCAGTGTTGATGTGGTGTGAGTCCAGTGACTTCAAAGGAACTGCTCCAGATATAAAGCAGTGTAGCCAGGAGCAGACTGGCTGGTAGCCTGCATAAACAAGCAAAAAAGATTTTCATTTTTTAAGAAGCCATATAAAATAGTTCTAGGTAATTACGTGACAGGGGGCTGGGTGCGAAATAGCAACTGCAAAGCCTCAGGGACCAAGCCAAGAACCTTTGATTTGCTCTCTACAGCTTATAAAACCTTCTGAAAACTTTCACTCTAGCAGCTTTTCTACTTTTCATTGCGAACTGCACACACGCTACGCCAGCACTGCCCTCCTGCAGGCCCCCACCATCGCCCTCTACTAAATCTTTCCCCTTTGTCTTAAAATCTGAGGCTAATTTCAGGTTGCACAGCTAAACCAGCAGCTGTTTCCAAGCAGAGAGCACATTGCACGTTCATTTTATGGAACATTCAGGGTTGGAGTCATTGAAATAAATTTTAAAACTTCAACGTGCAGCTCCCTGAAGTTGAAATCTGAAAGTGAGAAATGCCAAACCTGTGTTACTGAAACTCTGCTATTACTTTGCAACGAGAAACAAAAGTCCTGGAGTCTGTGGGATGATACTGTGCCTACTCACCATTAAAATGCAGAGTAGGATCTAAGCTGTCTCTGTAAAAAATAACTTGAAGGGAGAGATGTCTGCGTGATATATACACAACTCCCAGGTGAGAATGAAGATAGCTGAGCCCTCTCGGGCAGGCGACGCTCGCCAGCTCGGCTCCCTCGCTCGCCTGCCATGCCAACACACTCTGGCTGGACTGGGAATTTATTCAGCCACATTAACTTTTCCTGGTCCTTAAGTCACAAGTGATGAAATCCCACTCATTGATGCAAGCAACTGGAAGATTTATTGTAAATAAAGTTCTGCACATTACACAACTGGCTAAAAATCATAATTAGAGTTGCACTGGGAAACATGTTTTATTTATTCTGACAGTAGTCTGGCTTCAATAATCCTCGCATGATAAATGTCCCTAAAGTTTGCAGAGTTTCAGCAGCTAAAAGACCTTATCACAGACATGGAAGTGGAAACGTCTGACTGGGTTTGATGTGGCTTCCGAGAGGTCCCGAGCAGTTGTGTTGTGGAGCATCATTTTCAATCAGCACCGGGGTGCTGGGAGCGAGGGGGAGCACCTCCCTTCACTGTAAATCAAAGAAATGAAATTTTCCACTCCTATTACGCTTCCAAGCCCTCGGTAGGAAAGCTCGGACACGTCTGGGCGAATTAGGGAGGTTTTGGATAGGGAGAGATGACAGTCGGGTTGCCGAGCCGACAGACCCTCTGGAAAAGGGTCAGTGACACCATTAATGGGATGCAGACATTCCCCATCTCCAGCTATTCTGCGCCCTGCCAAGAGTTCTAGTGCTTGCTTTCTTTATAGTTTTAAGTACAATTTCAGGCCCATAAAACATCAGAGAAGACAGAAGCTATTATCCTGGCCATGACAGGAGTCCCTAATGGGACACGCATACTCTGCAAATACCTAGAACTAATGATGCTGGGCTTTTACTGTTCCCCATCTGTTCAAGGGTATTTTAAAATGTACCAAATCAGGTTTACCCCCATGATGTTTATTGCTGCTCTGAGACTAATAAATGACTCCGAGCGGAATCAAACATTTATCTGGCTTTGCTCATTCTTGAAGGAGAGGAGCCCAGTCCACTTGCCTTCCGTGCAGGGCATCCTGTAAAGAGTTTTCTCCAGCCCAGCCATGGAGCACGAGCACTTAAATCTTTACGTGAAGACTCGCATCAAGCAGTCAAGTTGTTGCAACCCAGCCAAATAATCAAACCCATTTATTTTTAGAATAACAGAGCAGCCCAGAGCCACAACCACATACTTCACAGGGGGTAAAACAAACTTTATTATTATCAATCTGGACGATGTGCACGTCCATAAATATTTTAGCCAGTCTCCTCTAAATTTAGAACTTGAGTATTTCTAGCTAATGTTATGAAAACTGATTATTTACACTGCTAGAAAAAGAACATTCCAGTAACAAAGAGAGGTGGTGCACAGCAGCACTTTGTCACAAGTCTCAGTGAGAGCATCCGGAAACCTTTCCCAGCTCCCTCTCCGCAGTGTCTGGGGATGGAAATGCAGGCAATGGGAATGCTGGGAATGGGAATGCTGGGAACGGGACACAGGTACCAGGCCAGTTTGCAACACGTTTATTAAATACAGTTACAGAATGGCTTCGTGCATCCTCCTACCTGCAAAGCCACCCTTCCACTATGAATGATCACAGAGGTTAGGTTTATTTTTGCAAGGTTGACCCAAAATGCTTTCTCATTTTTGCAAGGATTTATCTTTTTTCCCCTTTTTTTCCCCCAACACACACACACACACACACATACACACATACCTTAGAAGCTTGAAGTGAAAAATAAAGCATGGTTTCCTTATGAGATGCCAACTATTCTGGTACTCACGTAGCTTCTCCAGTCAGCTGATGTGCTGTGGCTTATGAGCACTACGGCTGCATGTTCAGAAAAGCTCAGTTATTAGAGAACACCCAAACCATCAATTGCTGCCATAGAAAATGCCTTTAGTAGGAAAATTTAAACAAAACAGGGAGGAACACTTGGGTATTTGAGGAAGGCGATGATGAGGGAATGACACTCGTAAGAGGATTAATTGTATTCCACAAATAGGAAAGCACATAACCTTCCATTTGTTATAACCTAAGAAAGAACCCTTTTCATAAACATGTGGAAGCATTAAAGCCAGAAAATCCATTATTTTCTAACTGGTACCGAGTTGCATTTCAGCCTTTCAAAATTGGCTCGTTACCTGCCAGGACTGTTCTGCGGCGTTCCCAGCTCCTGTGCCAGACCAGATGAACAGAGAATGGAGTAAATCAACGGCCTGAGAGCTGGAAAAAAGAGCTTGCCCACTGACTTCAGCACACTATACAACAACAAGCACTTTTCATTAATTTATTATTGGCAAACCAACAAATAGATAGGAACAGATGAAATGAGGCATCATTTTGTCTCGAATTTAGAATGCAGAGCTTAACTGAGGGGCACCTGCCCTCACCATATCATACCCAGAGGTGCTTTCATTTCATTATTAGAGGAAATCCTCAATCTGAGGTATGGAGTTCATGCTTTACACAGACCTGCTCAACGATTCATTAGCAAAACAGACATTCTACATTGTCTCTAAAGGTTACAGCATGGTATTTATTTAACAGCAGTTTCTCCGAAAAGAAGACCTGATACATCAAAACCAAACTAATGCCAATACAAAACAAAGCCCTGGAAACAGAATACCTGATAAAAGGAGAAGCTTTCAGTTCATTCATCAGTCAAATTAATTAGAAAAAATGGCTTGGAGGAAAGGAAAGTTCAGAAGTAACAGTATTCTGTGCAGTAAACACAGATTTTACAAAAATGACAGAGTCACCTTAAAAGGAGTCTCCTCATTTAAAACACCCACTGGCAACAACAGCAAAAGCCCCATTTCACTTCGCTTCCATCACGTTATGATGCCAAATCTCTTACTTACAAGTCAAGGGAGAAAACCTTAGGAACAAGCAGCACCCACCTCCTTCACTGTACAGAGTTTGGATGAATGTGTATTGGTGGAGCAATCAGAAAGGCAAAGGCAGCGGGATCCTACACCACCAGTTCCAGGAGCTCTCTGCAGACCAAGAGCTTTTATTGCCAGTGAAGCCAAAGACATTTTTGGCAGTTAAAAGAAAAAATCATGCCCGTTTCTATGTGATCAGCTATCAGCATGGCTTTAGTGTTGCAAACTCTGGGTGCTCCAACTAAGGGAGGATTTCTGAACTATCCCGCTGCTCTCCGGAGGGGGTGAGGAAGGGATCTGGAATTGCAGTGTAATCCAAGCAACGAAGACCCAACGGAGACCAGGGGTGTGCAGGGATCAGGGTTCCCCTTTTGGGGGGGGGAAGTCACCTTTGAAAAGCAAGAAGATGCTTTCATAACCCAAGCACCTGAGCTCTTGTAGCTCCCACTGTCCCTTTATTGCTTCTGGAGGTCAGTATGTTATAAAGGTTTTGTTTTGGTTTTTTTTGTTTGGTAGAAAACAACGCAGTGATCTACAATGATTTCTGTAGCTATTAATAAAAATCACACCTGAACTCTTTTTAAACATACCACAGTACTTAGTTACTCCTGAGCTGTCAATGTTTGCAGTGTGTAGCATCGTTAAAAATATGAAAAGTTGGCAAAATGCACCCCCCCCATCAAAAAAAAAAGAAGAAAAAGAAAGGAGAAAAGCTTTTTCCAGCTGTAACATCTGTTAAGTCTGACTAGCTGACAAGTGCTTCTGACGAAACACGCTTGCCAGAACACTACAGAAGAGGAGGAGGGACTTCATGGAGGAGGGAACGCAAGCTATTTTTCTCTTTCCCTCCCCCACAAAATGCACAACACCATTGGCAAACAACAGAGGAACACCAGGGCATCCCGGGGACATGCAGCAATGGGGTCTGGCGGGCTGGCACGCGGTCGTTATCTCTGGGTCGTTACCTGCGGCAGGATCACAGGGGCACAGGCTATCCCAGCAAAGGATTCCGGAAAATGGAGGTCCCTTTCCCACTCATCAGTTTCTGTGTTGTACACCTGTACAATGCTCGTGACGTTGTTCAGATGCCAATTGTACCCTCCTACGATATAAATCTTTTTCTCTAGCAAACAGCAGCCAGCTTCCGACTGACCCGCGCGCATGGGGCTGACCGTTGTCCACTGGTCTGTCTCAGGCACGTAATATTCCACAGCCAAGACATCAAAACAACGGTCAACGTGGTCCATGCGCCCCCCCAGAGCGTAAATCCTGTTATTTGCACTGACCATGGCATGCAGGACTCTGGGTTCGTTCATGGGGGTTTTGAACTCCCACTGATCCACGCCGGGGTCGTAGCAGTGCAGAGCTTTTTTGTCTTCCACCGAAATGCCGTACCCACCCGAAATGTACAATTTGTCACCCACCGTGGCTCCGGCGTGCCCCCACGTCCTGCGTTTCAGGGAGCAGACGTAAGTCCACTCGTTATTTTTGGGGCAATACTTCTCTACGGAAGCCAAGCTCCCCGAGCGGTTCCTCCCGCCGGTGGCATACACCATGCCATGGAGGACGTTGAGCTGGAACTGGATCCTGCTCTCCTGCATGGCCTGGATGCGCAGCCACTGGTTCAGGTGTGGGTCGTAACGGTAGCAGATATCCACAGCGCCCTCGCCGCTCCGGTACTGCAGGTGCTGCCCTCCTACAATGTAGACAAAGTTGTCGAGCACGGCCACGCAGGAGTGGCTGCTGCCCACCTCCATTTCCGTCAGCTCCTTGAACTGGCGCACGCTGGCGTCGGGCAGGTAGTAGACTTTGCAGCTCACGGTGCGGTCGTTGTCAGTGTAGGGAGTGCCACCAAAGGTGATGAGGGACAGGACGTCCGAGCGGATGGTGGTCCGAGGGGACTGCATCTCGTGCTGACGGAAGGGCAGGATCTGGTAGTTGAACGCTTCCAGCAAGTACTGCCGGCACAAGACGTCTTCCACCATGATGTCCAAGGTCTGGACACTGTCCACCAGCTCCGAGGACTTCATCAGCGGGAAGCGGATGTGGCAGAGGACCTGGCTGGCGTTGGCACGGCGCGTTGGGTCGTACTGCAGCCAGCGGACGGCAGCACGGAAGAGATCTATTTCACTGCAGCTCTTCAGCTTATTGCTCTGCAAGAAGAAAACAAGGCGCTCCAGCGGCAGGTGGAGGAAATCCTCTTCCTCAGAGATCTGGAGGAAATGCCTGAAAGTGAATGCATCTACTGATTCCTTCAAGGATGCGAGGCTAAAGGTGGTGGCCATCTGCCCGATGTTGAGACACGTTTCTACGCTCATGGCAGACTTCAGAAATTCTTCGCAGAGCTCCACGACAGGCACCATCTGGAGGAAGACAGCAGCTCCCAGCACATCCTGAATGCAGTCGAGATCAAGAGTCACTTCAGCACTGTAGGCGAAGTCGATGATGTGTTTCAGGCCTTTTGCAGATACACCTTTCAGTTCGATCACGTCCTGGCTGGCTTCTCTCATCCCGCCTGTGAACATTGCCCTGGAGGTCAGAAACACAAAGAAAAAATTTCCACCCCTTTAAATTCATGGAAAATGATGTATCGCTTCAGAATTTTATTTCAATTTTTTTAAACATACCGATTCTCTTGGGGAGGGTGGGGAAGTGGGAGAGTAAATCAAGGCTAAATCTCTACAAGCCAGGAGAAATTAGAGTATGCAATTTCCTACATAAAGCTCGCATAAACGGTGCACCGAGAAGTAACATTCAGCCCTCAGAAAACTCAGTTTTTCAACCTTAAGAGTGGACCACAGGACAGAGCTTCAGAAAGCTCCTGTACACCTTGAGTATTGTGTCCAGTTCTGGACTGGGAAGGACACTGAGGTGCTGGAGCAGAGAAGGGCGACGAGGCTGGTGAGAGGTCTGGAAAACAAACCTTATGGAGACCTGCTGAGGGAACTGGGGTTATTGAGCCTGGAGAAGAGGAGACTGAGAGGAGACCTTATTGCCCTCTACAACTACCTAAAGGGAGGTTGTAGTGAGGCTGGTGTTGGTCTCTTCTCCCCAGTTGCTGATGACAGGACGAGAGGAAATGGCCTCAAGTTCCATCAGGGCAAGTTTAGGTTGGAGATCAGGAAGAAGTTCTTTACTGGGAGGGTGGTTGGGCACTGGAATGGGCTGCCCAGGGAGGTGGTGGAGTCACCGTCCCTGGGGGTGTTCAAAAAATGGATTGATGAGGCACTTGAGGCCATGGTCTGATGGTCTAATGGTTAGGAATATGATGGGATAAAGGTTGGACTTGATGACCCTGGAGGTCCCTTCCAACCATAATGATTCTATGATTCTATGAAGCAGGCAGAGCTACCAGCAGGGAGGTGGTACACCAACAAATCCACAGTACCCAACAGCCAAAGGATACGGCAGGATCTGCACCAGCAGAGATCGAGTTGGAGTACACAGGGTTTGTGAGCACAAAGAAAGCAAAGGCTTTGGAAGACACCTGTGTTTAGGGGGTCTGCGATCCTCTGAGCTCACCTGCAGCACTGCCAAGGTTTCAGCAAGCCCGTTATACCACAGCCTAGCTATGGAATGGCTCAAATATTGCAGATGCAACACATCTCGTGAGCAGCTTTGGGAATCACAACAGAACCTCCCCTCCGAGGTTCATTCCCAACACCTTAAGGAAATAGGAGCTGCAGCCACTGCAGAGCTCTGTCATGTTGCAGTACAACGGCAGGGGGCTAACAGGCAATTAAACAAAATAAAATAAAATAAAGATTTTGTTACAGCACAGCTGCAAGCACATCAGTTGACCAGGCCACGCAGAGATTAGGCCCTGGATCACCTCCTTGGGAGGCTCCTAAATTCCACAGGAAGCACATACCACGCCAAGGGCTGCGCGCAGACGTCTCACAAGCCGCTCTCCTAGAGCACTGCTGCACTTCCCAGCGCCGGGGCCGGCAGGCATGCTGGGGACATCATCACACTTCTTCTTTTTTAATACATTTACATTAAATTTCAGCAGTTTGGGTTATATATGGGTAGCCCAGGGGCAAAGGTTTCTGCTCTGTGCAGCATTCAACGAGCAGTAGCAGAGTTGTGGGGAAGCCAAAGTCAGAGCAGGCTGTTGGAAGGACGGTGAGAGGGAGCTGCGCCGCTCGCTGCCACTGCAAACACATCCCAGCAAGGCCACAGGCTGTCACACAGAAGACTGGCAGCTGCCTGCACATTTTAGGCTGGTTTTTCCACCATGGATAACCTCCTCTTTTCCATCAGAAAAGTAAATTCACGGTGTTGTTAGCTCTGCCTTTGGGAGCCACAGTGACTCGAAGGTGCGAGTTTGTCAGAAAAAACGCTGGGCAGACCCTGCCCTCCTGCACCAACACAGGAATAAAGGAATATCTTGGGAATGCTGTCAAAAGACAGGAGTTCCAAGTTTCCCGTCCAAACCAGGCTTGAAAACCTGCTGCCGTCCAGCATAAACCCAAGAAATCCTAAATGACCTAAATAAGGAAATACCTGCATATGGAATCAGCTTTCTGTAACCGGGTGACCAGCACTGTTCGCAATTATCTGTCCATACAGCAGATGAGAGCATTCTGCTGAAATCCCCTCGCATATCCCGTGTCCCAGCACAGCATGCTGCCCTGATCCCCTGCCCCAGAGGATCCACAGGCATGCGTGCACTCCTGGGTTAGCTACACAGAGCCGAGCGTGCAGGAGGAAAGGAAAGCAAAGCATTATTGTTGCCACGATGAAGACAAATCATCAAACAGAATGCGATTCCTTTAACAAGTGTTAGTGTTCTAAAATGCTGATTATATAAATGCCTCAATTTCACTCTTTCCCCTCCCCCTTTCTGCACAGAGTATTTTCAAAAGCTGGATTATTCTGCCATTGTTCCCCAGGACAACCATCCTTAGCACCACAGAAGTTATAACAAGAAACCTACTCAGCAATTATATTTCGACAGTGAAAACACACTGGCAGTGGCACTGCATCCAGCATTTATGAATACAAATAGTGCCATTAGCATTTGGTGGGAGATCAGCTCCCATCATTAATTGCGTGCCTCTCAGGGAGAGTGATAAGCTTGGAAGGTTTATGTTACCAGAGGGAGAGAAGGGAACAGCCTAGAAAATATGTGTGTGTGTAAGACAGACACCATCGGAGCAGCTGAGGAGATGTGTGAGGGGTAGAAGAGAGATGCCAGGGGACACTCAAGTCCCTTCTCTTGGCTACCTGCTTAGGTCAGGACCCACACGTCAAGGGGTTGCAAACCCTGAGCAGCCCTTCCCCAGCCTTACTCACACTCCAGAACAACACCCAGGTTGAGTCCTCTGTCGTTTTGAACCTGCCCTATGCCTGCTGCCTGCCGCATGCCACTCGCTTCACGCTGCTGCTGGTGCTGCCAGAAGAGATCCCTACCCCAAAAGAAAAGTCACTGCAAGTCAGAGAACCGTTACAGAGGAGGACGACAGAGACAGAAGGGATGAATGCTTATTTTCACTTCACACTGAATTTCCTGCTCTGCCCATTGTCTCACCCTGCAGTGATTTGGCCAACAAAATTCATCCCCATGCTTCAAGTTTTCTGCCCATACAAGATAGGAGAATTCTCCCCGACCTCGCGGGGGCCTGGGGGATGCACACACAAACACTTGGTGCTCTCCAGCAGGGGCACAGTCAGCACTACAGAGAGACCAGTGGTATTTAGAGATAACACGAGTGTATTTCCAGTGGTGTATTTCCAAGGATGGTTCTCACACCACACTTCAATGGGATGATTCATTTCAGAGCCCTGGCTGCCACTTCGCAATCAGCTCGAGGAGCTCCAGGGCAGAAGCTGCTGAGGTGGGTTCAAGACCTGGGCTTGAACTTGTGTCTTGGCCCAGTGGCTGTCGTCGAACAAACCTCATCTGCGTGCAGAGGGAAGGACCTGGAGCCTCTACATGCCTGCAGGTAATCCCACCAACCTCAATGGGGCAAACCATACCTCCCACGGGCTTGTGTGTGGCTGTGATCTCGGGGTATGGTGGGGAGGTTGGGGTGGGGGAGGACGGGGAAACAGAAAACCAATGGAAAAGGTAAAAATGCCTGCTTCCCTATCAGATTCTCACCTGAAATAGTCACTGCAGGCAGCCAAGACAACTTTATGAACCTGAAACACTTCATTATTTATAGTGAGGATGACATCAAGCAGCTGAGCCTGAGCTCGGAGCGAGGCCAGTCCCTGCAGTAGAGTGGTGCTGTGGCCAGGAGCAGAGAACGTGCATTTCAGGGTGCTGTTCTTGTCAGCCATGCTAAAAACAGAACAAGAGAGACAGGCTGGTTTTAAATTAAAACAGTATGTGGTATACCTACAAAGCATGCTGGGGAAGAGAGTGTAACACGAAGCAGTTTGAACGCGAATTCCCAGCTCAGCAGCCACACAGAACATCATGACTTCAGTACCTCTGCTGCGTTCCCTTCTCCCAGTACAAAAGAGACTTCCAAATTTTTAAATGATACTTTGGCATTACTGACAACCCATCACGCTGCAGCACGGGGGGCTTCAGAGACCATCCAACCATCAGCCAGCGGGGCCAAAATCTCCCATGAACATTGGTGTCCCCACGCTACAACTACCCCAGAGTCCACCCTGACCTTGACTTCAACCACGAGACTGAATCACAGTTGCTTATTCTTCTCACCACCTTTCCTGACTGCAGCTGTTAGATACTCCGTCCCGTCCAAGGACGGCCCTGCTAGCCCTATTTGATCCCTTCCTTATGCCTGACCCCCATGAGAAGAGCAAAAGCAAAATATTACATAGCCCTGGCTGCTCTAAATAACGTCAACTGTTTGAACTGCACTGTAAACAGTCCCCTCCCAGTGTAAATATTTCCTTGGTTTTCCCAATGCCTCTCGCACATGTTCCCCAGCGCGGGGAGCATCCTTCTCTGATTCACTTGGCCTCAGATGCACTTGTCAGTGAGAACCCTGTGCTGGGAGGTGAACATCAGCAGTGTCCCTGCACAAGTGGAAAAGACCAGTAGATGCTCTGTTGTCCTCTGAAAGTAACTACAGTTATGGTGCAGAGTTCCTGAGCAAGATGGTGCCCACCCAACGGGAAAGCAGGGAATCCTAAATTCATTTGCAAATTTAATCCGACTCTGAGCTGCTTTTCAGGATCAAGATTCGAGTCTTTCTGGGAAGAAAACAGGGGCCACTGTTCAGGATGGGTTTTATGTTTTCAGAAGCAACCTGCTAGTTGGTCTCTGCATTTTTAAGAAATATTTAATGGAAGAGTTGACATAAAACCCCCCAAGCAGATCATACCCAGTCTGCAAAGCCACATTACTTGCTCCCAAATCTACAGTGGGAGAGCGCACTTAGTACTGTGCTTAAAGGGTATTATTATTATTTAGGTAGAATATACCAACAATGCCCAAAAAAAATAGCAGAGAGATGAGGTCCCACTTGCTCGGGGCTGTATAACCCCATCGTTTGCTAACAATGAAGAGTTCAGTACCTAAACAACAACAAAAACTACACACAATGGATGAAACAAATAGGCAAGGTCAGAGAAGAGTCAGGGAGATGGGATAACCAAAAAGGGGATGTAAACAATCCTCAAACAATAAGGAACAATGGACAGGACTCGCTACTTGCCTAACTTATCGGATTGCAATTTCCTGCGAGCTTTACAAGAAGGGGCAAGCGAGGGGAAATCTGTGATGTTCATCAGAGCACGGAGAGGGCAGCCCTTTGTCCAAGTAGCTCTGGAGCTCTCTAGGATGCTGCAGGATGCAGGTATCAGTCTGTAACAAAACTCTTCAGGGTTGGGAACGCGCCTCAAAATTCACCCGAGTTCCTACTGGGAAGACTGGTACTGGTCAGCTGTGCTTCTTGTAGCTCAGATCTGAAATTCCTACCTTAAAGTCAAAGCACACTAAAAAAGTCTTAGTTGGAGAGAGCGGAGTCCAGCTACAACATCCTTTCCATAATAAAAAGGATTAGCAAAGAGTCAGTTGCTGACAAGACCTTTATCCATCACCGCGCGAGCCAAGAAACATCTATCGGCTCCAGCTCTTCCCATGGCGAAGGGGAAGGGGACGGGAGGGAGCGAGCGGGTGGAGATTCATCACGTCAAACTCATTCCACTCTCCCCTCTCAAACAATGGCTTTGATTCGCTGGAGTCAAAAGGAGGAAACCTCGAGCACAAGCAAGGAAATGATCTTGCCTCTGAACACAGCACCGCTCACAGGGCAAACCTGTTTGGCTCCACGTTGGACAGGTAAAATCCGCACCGGCGGCTCCAGCGGCTCGTCGGGGAGATGATGGCAACTCCCAAGCTTCCCGTAACTTCGTTAGGCTCCATCTCCTGTGAGATTCCTCTCATGGGAATTTTCTCCAGTGTTTTTTTTTCAGACTGATTTTAAATATTTCTTCTTCCCAGCCTAAGGGCTCCCCCATCCAGGGCATTGCTTTCCCTACACCAAACAACCCAGGTGCCTCTTCAAACCCCACACTCTACCTGAACAAACACTCCTCTCCTTTTTTTTCCTTTTTCTCAATTAACTTTCCCAGGCACTGTTAATAACCAGAGCATAAGTTTAAAGTAGGGGGAGGACTAAATCTGAGCCAGTCAATATTTCTGTGCTGGAATAAACATGTTTGCATGTGCAATTCATTTCAATGGGTAATTGTGAACTGAGAAACTCCCTGTACTCGTTCCTTTGCCTATTTACAGGTATAGAATAAAAGGATCCAACGATTACACAATCCTCCAGGGGAACAAAAAAAGACAAATTAAAACCTAACAGCAAGAGAAGCGTTGATAATGTCCAGTTTCCTGGAAAAAAAGGAACTTTTAGAAGAACCACGGAAGCTGGAGGCAAACTGAAATCCACACGAAGCGTGAGAAATCAAGTAAGAGAGTGAAAAAAATAAAAGGGCAGGGGGAGAGGTGAGAAAACAGCAACAAACTCTGTTTGCCCCGTGGTTGGTAGAAAGGGGTTTGTGCTAAAAGCAGGTTTGGCTCAGCCCAGGCTGCTGTGGCACCGCAGCACCGTGCCACACAGCCTTGTCTTCCACTCCTCACGCTGCACTGGGCATGGAGGAGCGGGAGAAGCAGCAGCTGGATGTCAGCGACTGAGGAAAAAAAAAAGAAAGCACAAAAGGAAGCCTTGAACATCTGAAAGTGCCTTTGTCAGGCTGTCCCTATCTTATTTGAGATCTGGATATGCCGTGTACTTGTTGCTTAACAATTTGTTACAGAAGAAACAGCCTTGCAGACAAACTTGGGAAGAGTTGCATCCACTCCTCGGCAGTTCAGAACACGCCTTCAAGATAAAAGCCTTTCATCACACAATAGTGAGAAAGTGTTTATTCGGCTCCTTCCCCCTTCCCCTTGTGATGGAGGCAGGGCTGGAGAGCATCTGGAATTTTCCTCAGTTTTTTGTCTTTGTCCTCAAAAGGACGGCGCTGAGCAAAGCCACGGAGCTTTGCAGAGGTTTCTGCACCCGGAGCAGGGGCCAAGCACCCCAGCTGGGAGCAGGGTCGAGTGTGTCAACTGCACCTCATCCAATTTATCCTCTGAATGAATGAATGTAAAACATACAGACCCCATCCACATCAAGCAGCACTTCCACTGCACATTCCATGGGCAACACAGTGATCTGAAAATGTTTATGTGATCAGGGCCACTAAAATGAACACACACCGGTGTAAAGATGACTTTGGGAACAGAAATCCCACTTTCCTTATGGAAAAAGCTGTAGCAGGGAAAGGCATCTTTATCTTCATGTCACTGCATCCTTCGCACGAGGGGTGGGGGCAGCTGGAATTTGCTGGACACGTCGGTGTAGAAGGGCCCTCCAAGACTCCGATAACATCACTGGCAGTCGGTTCTCAAAAAGGGACTGCCAGGGAACAAGTAATGGGATTGAGGATTTGTCTCCAAGCTGCTGCTCTGAAGCCAGATTACTTCCAATCCCCTCCAGTCCCTGCAGTGTGTGTGACCGTAGCTCAGGGAAAATCAACCCAAAACCGTATGCACGTCGCAGGCTTGTGAAAATGTTAACTCAAGGGTTAAGGGAGTGGTTCCAAGCAGACAGCAGGCAGGGAAGGCAACCAAGCCCAGAAATGATCCTGCTGCTGCACCTATTGCAGGCCGTGTGCTCATCCTTGCCCCAAGCACGCTGACCACATCCTTAGCTGACATGGTTCTGAGCAAGGGCTGCTCGGTTTTTCAACCAGAAACAGATGCGGTGAGGAGGGATCTGAACACAGGGGGCTGGATGCCCATCAGGCCCCCAAAGCTGATGGGCTGGGAGACATCCGAGGGCCCTTCTTCCAGAATCAGTTCAGAAGAAGCACAAAGAACGTCCCAAAGAACAACGGTTCCCTCTCTGCCTCCTCGGTTCTCCACAGCATCACGTGTAACCTGAGATGCGTTTCGAGCTAATGAATCATTTTTACCAAATCTGTACTGATGATTAAAAACATCAAAGCTGGAATTAAAGGCTTACCCAGCCCAAGTTCGGATTTCAGCATGTTTGCAACTACTGCACAAGTACAAATGGAGAGAATTATAGCAGGCCAGATTATAACATTTCAGTGATTGAATTAAATAAGAAAAATCTTTTGCTACACGACTGCCTGTTGTCTTCCCCCTCTTCTTTTCTAGCACAGTTCTCCTTGGAAGGAGGGATCATTCCTTGGTGAGGCTTGGTTTCCACCCCAGTTCAGCATCCTTGCTAATATCCACCCACGTTTCCCCACTCTCTGGGCAGGTGGGACTCCGTAATCGTTCATCCAGGAGAAACTCAAAGGGGTTGGCAAGATTTCCGAGCAGGGCAACCTTCCAACAGCCAGCCTCTCCAGTAAACACACGAGCTCAAAAGGTAGGACCCCGTGGGGCATAGCTGGGGTACAGGAGAGGAGGGAGGGAGAGCAGCAGCACGTGTGTGTTCGCATGCATCGAGCACGGAGCACCGCAGCTTCCCTGGGGATAAACAAAGGGCTTGGGATTGCAAAATAACCAGCGAGGCACCTTTGGAGCACTCGAGCCTGCAAAGAAATTTCTTCTGGTGAGAGCAGCAGAACTAACATAAAGCTGCAGAGTAACTTTATTTAGAACATCAGGTATGAATATTAAGGACCTTCTTGAAGAAGCTTTGAAAGGCAGCATTATAGGTATTTTAATAATGCAAATCATTTAATGCCTTTAGTTTCATGCCTAAGTAAAAAACACATTCAGGTTCTGATTTTTAAACTACAATTAAGACACTTAAAATCAAAACAAAAGTCAAACTCCCTCAGATAAGTCACTGGTAGCCATGGTTACTGTAATATTTCAGATCCTGGGCTTTATATCACATGCCCAAATGATGAAAATGAGTTTTCAGCACCTCACACTCACAAATGTTACATTAGGGCAGAGAGGCTAAACCCTGGACTGTAGATTTGCTGCTTCATGGACTTTCAGACAACACCAGTGT
Organism: Aegotheles bennettii; assembly: GCA_013398125.1. Lineage (NCBI taxonomy): Eukaryota > Metazoa > Chordata > Aves > Caprimulgiformes > Aegothelidae > Aegotheles > Aegotheles bennettii. Next base: position 29,369 of record VZRW01008715.1, on the reverse strand, counting down.
GGCCTTTGCACTCCCTACAAAAAGGCATCGAGAGTTTTCCTTGAAGTTTGGGTGCACAGAAGGTTAGATGCTGCCAGGCAATGAGACTTAAAAATACCTGCCCTGTTAACCTACTTACACTCCCAGCAGCCAGCAGGACTGGCACCAGCGCCCTGTCAGAAACAACACTTCCCATCGTGTCCCTGCCCAAATCCCCACCAACAATAAGCACTTAACATTCAGCAACTGATGAAATATTAACACATGGAATGAAGGAGATGTTTTCCAGCACAACATAATCATCCTTAGGAAAGGTACATGAGCAAAATCATTTAATCTGTTTCTTTGTTCCCTTTTCTACCTCCTTCCCTTAATTTCTCCCATTTCCCATCTTTGCCTCTGCTCTCCTCTCCTCTTCCATCAGAGGCAATAAATACAAGCAGAGAGCTTGAGACTAACATCTCTATTTAGAAGTGCCTGGCAATTTGGAGTGCTCAGATAAAGAGATTACGAATGGGTCTGAGTTTTAGGAGGAGGAATACTTTGTGTTAAATGCCTGAAGTTGAATAGTGAAGTTCAGAAAGCCTCACCTTTTATCGCTACCAGTCAAGTCTCAGAATGAAAGGAAAGTTCACATTTGGCAAAGGGAGAACAAGAAACATTCACTATTTGGAAAAAAACCCCAAACAAACAAAGCCCCAAAACCCCACACTTTTTTATTTGTACGACAGGGAGCCCATAGGATTGTCCCTCTCCCAAAGACAGAACTGAGGTCTCAAAAAACTGCGCGATGCTGGGACGGGACTGGGCGCTGCTGGGCTCCCACACTCTCCACTGCCAAACAACCCACGCTGATTCAGCCTTGTGTTTGGTGAGAACAGCAACTAGAGAAGGATTTCACAGAAGCCAGGAGGCACTTTAATGTTTCATTTTGAAGTGCTCTCTGAATCAGGTCCTACCGATCCCTTTATCTGCTTATCTGCATCCTACTTCTCCCAAGGAAACCCTACAACCCAAAGGCAGCAAGATGAAGCAAAAAGGCTTCCCAATTTATTTATTTTTTTTATTTTAAATATTATTTTTGTGCCCTGTGAAGTCCCAGGCACATTTCCAAATCTATGTTTTTCTTTTGTTGTTTTTTTCCCTGAGCTGGACTCACACGGGGCCCAGCAGACACACACACATTCTGCTCCCAGGCTTCAATCAGTGGGTTGTTCACAAGCCAAAGGAGGTGGGACTTTGGTTTCTGCTAAAAGCACAAATAAAACTGGATGTCTGTCAAAAGCTGACTGGCCTGGTCAGATGGAGCACTGGAGCAATAAAAAAGCAGTGGGTGAAATTTCTGAACACATTAAACTCTGTGCCACCTCACGGAGCTTCGACGTGAGGGACTGGTCAGTACGTGCTGTACCCAGAGCAAATTGTGGGGGGAAACAAAGAAAGAACAAGATTCTTAAAAATGCTTCTGTCACAGAGCCAGGGTCATCTTTATGTCGGTGCGGGGACAAATGGGAAAAGCAGCTTGGTCTTCTTCATAAGTGGTCAACACAACTCTCAGGTCAGGGCTCTGCAAGCCCAGATTTGCACACTGGAGTCTTAGAATCATAGAATCATTATGGTTGGAAGGGACCTCCAGGGTCATCAAGTCCAACCTTTATCCCATCATATTCCTAACCATTGGACCATTAGACCATGGCCTCTTGGAGGGGCAGAATTGATTTCCCAGGATCTGCCACTTCTCCCTACCCATACCCAGAGGTACTGCAGGGGATCCTGTCCTGGATGGGGACTTTTCCTGGGGGACCCTCAGACCTCCAGCAGCAGAGAACGTGGAGCCAGCACAGGGGACACACATCACCCGTCACTAACACCACCCTGCCCTCCCACAATCCCAACCTCTATTTTTACAGTGACCGAGAGTGGGAAGATTCTACCCCACCCCACAAACCCTCCCATGATTATATTGTCAGCCCCAAACCTAATCCTGCTGAGCCGGGAACAAACCAAGCAAATATAAAGATCACTGTAAGCGTATAAATTACTCTGGCAGGCACAGGCAGTGTCAGAGCCATGGAGAAGTCAGCTGCTCAGGCAGCCACACAAGGACCCCCAGAAGGATGGTGGGTTTTACACCACGTAAAATCTGCCTGTGTATCTGCCAGTGCAGCTCTTTACACACTCAATACCTCTGCTGACAGCGCTGCCTTAAACAGCTCCACGTTCCCCCACCACGTACCCTCACGGTCAGACCCTGCCAACTCCTGGCTCTAGAAAAAGGAAAGCTGGATCAGAAAAAATAATATATATATATTCAAAAACAGCAGAACCATCCTTTTACAGCACGGCAGGGTGGTGGCTTTAGCAGCCAGGAGCCACAGAGGGTATTTTCTGCGCCTGCCATCCCCTGCACACCTCTCCCAGCAGCACCCGTGGCAGAGCCGCTGTGCAAAGGCCGAGAGGCACCTAGTGGTGTGGGGAAGCACAGCAGAGCCACCAAGGCCACCCCAAAAGTGACACTCGGCTCAGCCCCAAGCTCAGCTTCACTCCTGGCCTTCTGGATACCACCCCATTCTTCCCTCCAGCCCTACTCTTCCATCCACCCCACTCCAGCGTCGCGTTTTTGCCTTGGGAAATGGAGCAAAGCTGATCTGTGGCATCACTTTGGTCAGAAGATCCATCGGGACCCGGGTCAGCTTCCCGGCTCGGCACAGGTCAGTGACAGCTGGGTCCTGTTCCCGCAGGGGACGGCCCGTTTCGGTTCTGCCAGCAGCTCAGAAAGTTCCCCCCAACCAAACAAATCCCTCCACCACCTTTTCCCAACCGACCATACCGGGGGCTTCACTCCACACCTTGGGAAAACTGAGAAACACTTCAAAATCAGACCAGGAGGTGTTTGGAGCTGTGTCTCAGCCTGTCTCTGTGGCATCCGATTGCATCCTCTGGGCAGTGTTGCAATAAAAACGACAGGACTAGTTACACGCAGAGTAGGTACTACAGCACGCAGTGAGCTGCAGCACGTCTCTCCTCTCCCTGTACCTCCACCCTCCGGATTATTGACTGGGAGCATCCAGGGATCTCAGGGAAAAACAACACGAAATGATGAAACAGCAGACAAAAGAGGAGCCTGGCATCCCTTTAACGCAAGCTGAAGGACTTGTGTTTTCCAACAGATGCAAGCAGCTGCCCCAGCACTTGGCATCGTGACACCAATTCCAATTCCATCCCAGGACCAAATCCTCTTACGGCCGTGGCTGCCTGCAGCCCGTTTCAATACCCAAATCCCCTGCACTTACCTTCTGACAGGCTTGTGCCCATCCCAAACATTGTTATTGTTTCCCAGCTCCTTGAGCGGTTCAGTTCTGCACAGGTTTCGTGCCACCCTCCCTGTGCCACCTGAACAGAATAACCCTGGACCACCAGAAGTACAGCAACAGCTTTTCCTAAAGGTCACCGACTCCTGTGCAAGTTCAGCATTTATCTTCCATATAAATGAGAAACTGGAAAAGACGCCTTAGCCACTGTCCCGTGGTGCACGGCTCCTCCTTACAAAGCTGCTAGTGCTAAGCCACACTTGGAGGTAAGACAGGAACCTTTAAAGAATCACTGAAGTTTACTTTTGCTCCACATAAAATCCCCAGCCCCGAAGTCTCCAGGTGTTGGAAATGAAAGCAGGAGTTGCTGTTACAGTGATTCAATTAGAGCGTAAACATTTACACCACATCTACCAGATTTAACACCTAAATCTGTTATAAAATTGCCCGTGTGGGCACAGAATCCACACAAAACTAAACTTTGAGCAGTTTCAAATGGAAAAAAAAAGTCTAATTGAAGCCTGAGGCTGTGTAGGATTGCAGGAACACGAAAGCACAGCGGATGCACAGCCCTTATCTTTATCCTCCCCAGCTCGGTTTTACTCCATCCTCCTGTACATTTCCTCTCTCTCCCACCACTTTCCTCCAGAAAGGAGGAGGTTGGGGGAGTTCAGGTTGACTTTCTCTTGATGTGCACCCAGACATATGTACTGTGAGATAAGGAGGACCCGCGGGTCTCCCTCGCCCCTTCACTCGGGGTTTGACAGGTGGGGCTGCTTTCAGCGAACACGCCAGCATACAGCACCATTAGGGAGGTTTCTGTAAAGTGTTTATACAACCTGGCTGCTCTCCTTCCTTCAAGGGATTTGAGAGATACACAGCTCTCCTCAGGAGCTTGTCTGGACACCCCGATTAATTCCTGCTTAAAGGCCTGCACGATAACATCTTCTCTGGCACCTGAAAAGATGTTTTCCCTAGATCTTTGTCGCTTTGCTTTGTACAGCCCTGCCCCACCAACACTGCTGCAGAGCTCACACACCTCGTTGTCTAAAGCATGAAGAGCTTCTTTTGCTGAGGGTACCAAAAGGTTTCACAGTTTCCTCTGTACTCACTCACCCACCAGCCTCAAAGCACGTCTTCAGGAGCAGCACAGGATTACAGAGTGAATTATGTAGCCTGAAACTCTCCCTCCGCATGATACCAAGGGCTGGGAGTAAAATATGAAACCCATTTGTAACTCGTGAAATTCTATCCATAGAGGAAGAAAGGAAAGAAAAAGAAAAGCAGCAACTTTATTCCAAAATAGAAGATTTGGGCCGTTTGCTTTTCAATACACAGCAAGGGCCTTATCTCGTGTCACCGTGTCAAAATCCTTTTGCCCAAACCATCCTGCACAGTGGAATCCTGCACAAGGGATTCCACCCTTGTGGAATGAGGGTCTCCAGCAGCCCAGGTCCCCAGCAGACAAGTGGATTGTCTCGCTCTGGGGCAGGCAGTGTACTCACGGGTAACGAGCACCAGCCACGCAGTAGCAACTCCAAAGATGGAAATTCTGCCTGTGCTGTTTGAGCAACAGCACAGCACCGAAACGGCATGTGTGTAACAACAACTCTCCAGCCTTGGAGAGTAAATACTGAGTAAGTGCAGGAAAGTCCTAAGTAGAAGCACCTAACAAGGGTTCATTGTTGATGGGGAATGCCCTTGGAATTCTCTTCTCCATGGAGATGATAGGTGTGTGTCCGACATCCCCATCAGGTTTCTCCCCCGTGTGCTCTGACAAATCCATCCTTTAAAACAGAAGCCTAACAACCAACAAGAAGCAGTACCCAAACTTCAACGGGCTTTACTTTAAAATTAACAAAGAAAACAAACACGCAGCCACAGGGAACACGACAGAGCTAAAGCTCAGGGAACAAAACTGGTGCAGCTCCGGTCTGGGTGATTTATCACGGCCCTGAAACAAATTACTGCCATTTCTCACTGCTGCACACCCAGCACCAAGGAGCTCCCGAGCGGCCCCACAGACCCCTGTGTGAAAGGAGTGAGGCTGTTCCTGCTCGGAGAGGGGAGGAAAAGGAGGTGCAGAGAGATAAAATGAAACGCTGCAGGCACTGCAGCACATGGCTTACACAGGTCATTAGGAAAAATAATAATGTGTGTGTGTGTATAAGGTGAGAATTCAGACGGGTTCCTCCAGCGCTGAACGAGGAGTGTGAGAGGTTCCCTCCCCGCAGAGCGACGTACGGGGTGGCTGCTTCAGCTGAGCTGAGGATAAATGATGCTTTGAAGCCAAGTGACAGGTTGACAGCACAACAACCCAGAGACAGACAGCACAACTTCCCAACACTGTCCAAGGCGGGAGCTCCCGAGATGGCAACAGATAGGAAAGCCCTTGGGAACAAGGAACTCCCAGGATGGCAACAGATAGGGAAGCCTTTGGGAACAAGGAACTCCTGGGATGGCAACAGATAGGAAAGCCCTTGGGAACAAGGAACTCCCGAGATGGCAACAGATAGGAAAGCCTTTGGGAACAAGGAACTCCCGGGATGGCAACGGATAGGAAAGCCTTTGGGAACAAGGAACTCCCGGGATGGCAACGGATAGGAAAGCCTTTGGGAACAAACTCCTCCAGGGTCAGGAACCACCACCGACCATGCACCCTCCTGGCCACCAAGGCCGGCTCTGTGCTGCCTTCCCTGGCCAAGTGACCCCGCAGGGACCAAACCCGGTGCCCCAGGGCGGGGTGTGCAGCCTGGGAGTCATGAGGGGCAACAGAATGGGTCTGAAACACCAAAAACTGGGTGTTTTGACAAACCTGGCGCCTGTGCAAACCCACGGTTCTACAAGCCCTACCCGAGCAGGGGCTGTGTGATTCAGATATCCCCTATTTCAGAGCCTCTCTCCTCACCAGCAACACCAGGGAAAGCGTGAATTGTTGTGGTTGTGTTCCAGAGGACCCTCAGCCCC